>WBMV01004320.1:664430-692470 GCA_013396655.1 Campylorhamphus procurvoides | reverse complement strand
GGCCCTATCCCCTCGCTGTGGCTCCCACGGTGGCGCAGCCTTTCCCCGTGAAGCAGCCGAGCCGGCAGCTGCACGGCAGCTCGGCTGTCAGTCCAACACCGGCTCCACCGTCAGCCCCACGACAGCCGAGGCAGCACCCACTGCCACCAGCACAGCATCCCTGCCATCATTCTCATCGCAGCAGCAGCTGACAGCCCCACAACGCCTTAGCCGTCACCCACAAAGCTGTCTAGGATATTTCCCCCCAGTGCCAGCCTCACCATCACCTCCACAGCAGCTTCATCATCCCCCTCACTGCAGCCTCACTCACCATCACTCCCACGGCAGCCTGGCCATCAGCCCCATACCAACCTGGTCAACTGTCATGAGGCTCTTGCTTAGTCCTGTCCCTTTGTGGAAGAGCAGAGACAGCTCCATAACAGGTGAATGAGACCCAGCTTTCATGGGTAAATGAGAGCAAGGCTGCCCAAAGCCAGAGGTTTTTTGTTTGTCCATGTTTCTGCACACCACTCCTGTGGGGACAGGTACCAGATAGGAAGGGCAGACTTTTAGCATTGCACCTGCTTCTCACCCCATCTCCTGAGGGAGAGGTGCCAAGCAGTGCTGTTGGAGATAAACCATGCCTCTGGAAATAAATCCACCTCTGGTGTAGATAAGCCAGCTTCCCTCTCATTGCACACAGGTATGTTGTCCTCCAGAGGAGGAAAACGTGCCCTTTGGCGCAATGGTTTGTCCTTTAAAAATGTGATGTCCTGGATATATGACTTGCTGTTTTCCATCCCTCTGGTCCAAGAGAATAGGAAAGGTACCCTTCTGAAATATGTTCCTGGAGTCCAATACCTTGGCTTGCTTTGGTGGGAAGCACTAATTCCAGGTGCTGTCATTCCAGGTCCAGGGTCTGTCCTGGGAAGTGTGAGGTATATCCCGCCCACTGAAAAGCCATCAGGAATTCACCTCACCTCCAGTACCTGTCAGACCCAACTGGACTGCACCTGGCCAGGAGACAAAGAACCCTGAAGAAGAACAAGAGCATCCATTGCTGCTGAAGGCATAGTAATGAAATAGCAATTTCTCAATTTAATTGAAGTTCAAGCAGGAAAGATTCACTTCTTGATCTTCTGTCAAAGTCCTTAAAGAGCAACATCTTCTGCCAGCTGTGAAGAAAAAAAAAAAAAAAGCCCATGAATTTAAATACACGATTGAAAAGTTTTGGGTTTGGGGCACTTGGCTTGCAACTCTTTACTAAAATAAGACTCTTTCAAAATCAGGCACTCAAAACTGAGCTTCAAAAACTTCTGTCTGCTTTTGGAAGCATTGACCTTACTCTCCGCTTTAGCAAAAATCCCACAAGGTTTGTTTACGTTCCTTTGTATTGTGTGTCATTTGAAAATTCCCTGCAAACTCAGCAGATTTCTTTAAACTGTTTCTGACCTATGAGAGCCCTGGGGTCACTTAGTATTCCTGAATCAACAGATGAGATTGGTTCTCCATGGTGCATATGGAGGTTCTGCTACTGTTCACATGCTATCATATCCATGTAATCATGATGCCATGGTGTCATATACACACAACATGGTAACATAGACATATCATGCCATCACATTGTATGATGACATCAGGCACAGTAATATATGTCATAAATAGACATTTAAGGCTTTGAAGTCCTACAATTTTTGTTACAAAGTAATGGTATTTGGTGTTCTACACATAATAACTACATAGGATGTTTTTTAAAAAAATGTTTGTAAACACCAATTCAATGGGACACAATTTTGTTATATTTGCCAGAGGTGGTCTTTTGAAAGTAAAAAACAAAGCACAGAAAGAGAAATGTCAAGGAAAAATTGTTTAAAAATTCTCATCAAATATAATGACATCTGGTAAAATTATTATTGAATAATGAGGAACCCCATACAGAAGAGTTCAGAAAGAACTTCAGTGACAAGGGAATGATAAAAAAAATACCCACTTTCTCCTCAGAATCAGTTATTGTAAGGAAATTTTGAGAGAAGCAATCCTACGTAGGATAGGATAGGATAGGATAGGATAGGATAGGATAGGATAGGATAGGATAGGATAGGATAGGATATAGGATAGGGTAGGTGATCCTACGAGCAACAACCTTGGGAACACAAGAAAAATACACAACCAGCCCAGTTAAGGGGTTCTCTGAAGGAATAATTAATTTCCCTACAAGTGATGCTCTATTCTCTTTGACCTCAGCCTCACCATTGTCTTCTCTAATCTTGGAAGGCAAAAGCTCTCACCATTTTTGTGAATTTCTTGTTCTAGAGTGCAAATTGTATTGTCACTATTTTTACAAGACAGGATAAAATCTTTATACTCCAAGAAGATATGATTATATTATTTAAAAAAAAAGAAATCATTGTGATCAATGTCTTTGTAATGGTTTTTAATGGAAAAGGTACAGTCATTTCAGCATACCCCCAGGATACTAATTTTATGCTTTCCTATTAAGCACAAATCCATAATATTATCCAAGTCCATATATTCTGCTAGCAGGCATTGTCTGATTATGTATGTCTCAATCACCAGCTGAATATGCAATAGGACAGAGTCAAGATTATTTTCAAAACCTTTAAGTTCTCAGTTAAGTTCAGAAGGCAGTTATTGTAGATTTGGATTGCTTTATTAGAAAAACAGAGGGCAAACTGGTCAGCATTTACACACATCTGACAAGCTGCCTTCTCTGCAGCAGAGGTCAGTTGTACACAGACACACAGCCACCATGCTGTTCTCTAGAGAAATTAAAGATTAAGGCAAAGTTTGGGGTTCATCATAGTCCATGGAATGTGTGGGAAAAAGGCTATTGATAAAACCACATTCATTGTTTGCCTGTCTCCCCTCTTCTGTTGCACACACATGTAAAATCCAGACGTTTCTGTGGAGATTAATAAATGCAGTATGTGGTTAATTACTAGACTGGAAAAGTTCAAGGGAAAGCAATTTGGCATATTTTCCTTTTGAAGTTACTTTATACAGAGTTGTTCACATTTAAGTTATTAATGAGGGTTGGCATAAGTTGCTCTGGCAAACCAATAACCATTTATGATGCAACATGAGACAAATAATTAGTAGTACATTGCATTTCCCTGCCCCAGGCGTGAGCAACTCCTGCTTCACAGAAGGCAGTAACAAATGAGTAAACCTTCCTGGAAGTTTGCAACACTGGAAGATTAAAAATTAATTTCAAAGCAGATATTTATAAGGCTTAATGGCAATGGCAGCACATTTTAGACACTTTGTGTGGTAGGCATATCCCGGGCTCAGCAAATAACAGAGGATGTTACAAAAAGCCTTCCAGCTTTACAAAGGCAATAATTTAAATAAAGAATCAAAAGGAAGAATGAAAAATGAAAGCAAGCCATAGAAAAAGTGTGGAATATCACTTTTAAAGTCAGGTTTATTGTTATAGCAGTAAAGTCACTATTGGGCACTATTTCAGATAGCTTCAGAAATCTTTTCTTCACAAATTAACTTGTCAGTTAATCATGGAAGAAATACATGGATGGTTACTTGGTTAGGAAAAAAGTTAAGCAGAAAGTATTGAAGAGCTTTTCTTAATTGTTTTCTAAAAACAATTAGTTCTCCAGGCAGATCACCGAGTTGAAATTTCTGAATATCACAATACATGAAAGAATACAAATGAAGATTTTAAATGTAACTGGTACACAATCACTAATAATTCCTCTGACAATTGATTTCCTGTTGGTAGATTGCCAGTTCCAGGATCTTTGCTCAAACACATGTACAAAGCTAAAAAAGCACTTATCTTAAAAAGAAAAATTTCTTTCTCAAAAAGAAACATCAAAAATAAGAGATGATGTATAAAAGTAGAAAGTAAAGGGAGATCTTGGCAGCTGCTGTTCTGGGTTTGGGTTACTCTTCAAACATACGGCAACTGTGTGCTCTTAGAAACAATGATTTTAGTATCAGGCTCTTTTCTAAGCCTCTTTCCTTGCTTTGTTCCTCATTTTCCCACAACATTGTCACCAAAAGAATCACTTAGAAGGGTAGGAAATAATAATTTAACCAAAGGGGTTAAATGGCTAGGTAACTGAGGGACTTAAAAAACATAAGGTACTGGTTACAGGATTTGCAAATCAGCACAATTGGAGTGGCTCACAAGATGCCTGGAGTTTCCAGGAAGAAGTAGCAGCAGTGAATTTTAATTTTGCTACTATTCAAGCATCAGAAAAGGAATTTAAGAGAGGCCAAGAACACATTGGTATTTGCAAGACAGGAAAACATGTCCATATGCAAATAGAGCAGCTTTAGACACAACCATCTGGATCTAGAGGTTTGGGGTTTTTTTCCAGAAAACCTCAGCTTGATCCCTGTGGGTCATACAATTGTGAACCTGACTTGGCTCCTGACAAGTCCACTTCACCTTGACAGTTCTCTCAGTTTTTTCAGCTTGTCAAGATACAAAGTTAATGAGAGAATAGTGTATGATTTGTTACCCTAAAGAGAAATTCTAGTATGGGTTAAGAGAAAGAGGATTAGCAGTATACCCTTATACTTTCAGTAATTAATCCTACTTTCAAAAAATAAAAAAACTATGTCAACTAAAAACTAAGACTCATGTAGCCTCTATATTTGCTATTTATATGAGACAATAAATTAATCAATCTACCCATACAGTAGTTGGTCAATGACTGTGCCAGCTGTGATTGAGAAAGCATGATGAACTGTGGTTTAAATATTTAGTGATAATAATAAGAACCAACTAAAACAGTAATTAGCTGGAAGTTAGAGCTACATTTCTACAAATTGATCAAACCCTAGCAGAGCAACATTTAGCAGAATGACTGTGGATTCAACCCAGTTCCTAGGGTAGAAGTCATTCCATGGAATCCTGGTCTTTCCTCAAAAGATAAACATTGTTCTCTAAGAAACTCTTTTTCATATTGTCCTAAAACTCAACAGTTCTCTACATCTGAAATAGGAATCATGAACTTGACTTCACATTTTAGACACTTAAAATATCATTGCCCGGGGTTCTGGTTTTGCACTTGTAACTGAGGTACAGAAATGGCATGCATGAAAGCAAGGCTCCAGAAACTTTGTAAATAGCAGATGCTTGCCACCTAATGCAAGCTAACTTGGGGAGAAACTGGAACATTCTGGGAGACACTTCCCCAAGTTCCTGGCAATGACTGTGCAGACTCAGTGGCTTGAAGGATTTTACTGTGCTTTGCTACTGTGTTCATGTTCTGCATTACTGAGGAAGCTGCAAAATGAGAGCTCCACAGACTGAGTGGCAGTGCCTGGGAGAGAAATGGGCTTGGGGCAAGACTGAATGGCCTAGGGAACACAGACTCTGAAATGCTCTCCTAAAAACCAAACAACATAGACGTCTCCATTCACCTCCATTTTTAGTTCCCGAATACTCAATTACTTTGTTGGAGGAAGTAAAGGAAATGTCTGAGTTTACAGAATTAAACGCAGCACTCAGATATCTTTAAAGTTATTGGGTACTTTTTGCAAGAGGATGTCTCATTTCCCCACAACATCTTTGGTTTGAAATTCAGTCCTTTGTGTTTGATTTAAAACAAACTCAATTTGCATTTTTCCAAACACTGAAGAGTGCTACATTTCTTTATAGGATTCTTGAGAACTCCCAAATATTGACTTGAACCTCAGCTTTACAAAAGTTAAAATGAGCAGTACACACAAGGTGATCCATTAATTTAATACATCATGAAGACATTAAAATATATGAAAGCCCCCAATGCTATTTTTGACAACAAATTGAACCTTATGGAAAATTATTCATACAATTGAAAGTAGAAATGCATTATGGAGAGAAGATTCTAAAGGAAAATATTTGTCTAAAATGTCTCTTTGAAATGGCCATTATTTTGCATAATTTTTTCTGCCTAAGACAGTCATCTTTGCTGGCCTCTGAATTATACCTTGGCCATAAACTGAATGTAATAATTGGTATAAATTCATAGGAAATAGTGGCCTTAATGTCCCATCTATAGACACAAAAATAATAGGTTCTAATTATAGTAGTGATCTGAATCTTTGTAGAGGTGGCTGTCAATGTGTCAGTGCAAAACAAAAGCTTTCATGCAGTGTCCTAACTCTGAGTTTATATTGCAGTATTAGAAAACCACTTGCCTGGGGCCTGAGGCATCTGTTCCTGTACATGGCTTCCATTTTTTAGCCATCCTTTTTGCATACATGCCCATTGTTTATTGACAAATAACTCAATAATTTTTTTCTTTCTCACCCTCATTTTTCCTGACTTAAAGTCTCCAGAAGAGAATAAGCATCTGTGCTTGCCTGGAGGCCTGGATGACACCCACAGAGGGAAGATGAAAGTAGCAGCAGAGAAAAATAACAGTTTAATCTTCTTACAAGGGAGTAGCTGATAAAGCAGTTATAAGGTGGGCTAGTTTCACTGCTTCAAAGTGCTGCTTGGTTAAGGGAATTTATTGTTGCAGTGTGTAAGCATGATTATTTCAGCATTGCTTCTGATCCCAAATAGCTGTCATTGCCTACAGTTGTAGATGGGTATGTTTTTTCTCATTGAAATCTAAAAATAAATAGTGGAGGAGTTGGGGAAAATTTCTACTGAATACTATGAGACACAGCAACCATCTTAGCAAGAAAGCCTAGGGGAAAAGATATGGCAGCGCAGACTGTTCCACCAAGACAAGGCAAATTAAAATTCAGCAGACAAGTGGCCTTCATACCCAGGCTTTTGGAAAATCAAATCAATTATACATTGCAGTCCAGAGGTAGTAGGCAGCTTTTACATAGCCAAAGTGACTTGAACAGGGCTATCTCTCCTCACTTCACAGCAGAACAGAGTGCCACATGTCTGCGGCATGTAGAAGGTAAGGTGATTTGGGAACTCTCAACTCGCAGGACACTAAGATTATGACTTGAGACTGAAAGCAGGCAGGCATCCAGTGTTGGTTTAGACACTGTGGTGCATGACAAAGATTCACCTTGACTACTTCCCCACAATTTTTGACACACCCATGTCCTGCATTGGGATGTCTGTGTTTGGTAGGCAGCACAGTTCTGACATCTTTGCTTCGAGGGATGTCTATGTCACTCTCACATACATACATACAACAGACACATCTCCACTAAGCCATCCCCTGTTATGTAGGCATTTCATGCCCTGTGCCATTCTCAAGGACTGCCTGCCTGCTCTCTCCAGGCATGACAGAACTATGTCTGCACCAACAAAGCATCTCTTGAATGAGGTGCCAGTGACAAGAATGAATCTTGTCCATTGGTAACAAAATCTTTCACCCCACTCTGCTTAGCCTAGAGGCTAGTGGAGATTGCAGAAGAGATAGAAACAGAAGGCTTATTTAGAAAATTGCACTCTAGATGTGTATCAAGCCAGTAACAATTAGAATAAATAGGGATTAAGGCCTGAGATGAACTTTAGATCTGGACAGGGTCAGTACAAGCAGCTCTGCAAGATACAGACAAGGGTCCAAGAGCTATAACCCTAAAGAGTTGTGAGGGTCTGAAAGGGATCACTGCACCTGCCTCGTCTACTTGAATTGTGGTGAACAAACTCACCCCTAAGCCTTTTGAGGAGGAAGGGTCTGTCAGGAAGTGAAGGGTTGAGGTGACAATAGCTCCAGGGGTGGTTCTCTGTGAATAAAAGAAAGCAGTCATTCCCTGAGTGGTGAAGGGAGAGGTCTTGAATGTCAAAGATGTTGCTGCTGTGATGTTGAGTTTAGATGTTGCACTTGCACAGCCCAGATGATGTTGAGGACAGTGACGGAAGGAGGAAAGATCCTATGTCTGTGTCTCCACACAAGAAAAAGGAGGCATCTGCCTGAAATTCATGGCCTCAAGCAGTGCCAACCTGTTTTACCTCTGGGGCTGTGCTCATCAAGTGCAGAAGAGGATTACCTGGGTGCTACCCAGGTTACCAGAGGATTTCCTTCTGCACAGCAGTTTGACAGAGTTCATTATTTAGGAGGTGCTGGGATAGTAATTGACAGTGGAAAATACACGTGAGGGATCATATGTTGCAATAGTGCTCTGCAATACTGAAGTGTCTCAGCACTTTGTCATGGAATAGTTGCTGGCCTCTGTTTCCTGGAGCGCATTGGACATGGTTAGAAAACAGCCCAAAATCTGAGATGCTAATTGAGAAGATAAGACCAGGTTCACGTTAGAAGAAGAATTCTCTTGCTGGAAAACTGTGCACAGGAAGTGGTGAGCTACAGTGGAGACTACAGAGAGGAGGGGAGTATTAGGGAAGTCAAGGTCGGTTTACCTGAGACTCTCTTACCTCTTGGACTGTTAAAAGTAGCCAGACCCTGTGGTGGACTAATCATGTAAGTACCCATCCATAGACCATATTCCTATGTAGCTTGTGAGACAGCTGGCAATGGCATGCAAAAAGAAAGGAAAAACCATAGCACAGTCTTGTTGAAGAGAAACGCTGTGCATTGGCTCATGTCTGCATTGATATCATACTGCCAGTCATGCTGGAAACAAAGAGTTGTATTCAATTATTTGTTTCTTGCCCTGTGACCCTACTCCCTAACTGCAGCAATGCAGTCACATCCTGGACCACTGTCTTTCTGCAGGCAGCTGCAGAGCAGAACACCAGTCAGGTGCCACAGTAGGAAACCCATGGACCCACATTCCTTGTGGGACCATGTGAGTACAGTGTAGGGCATGTGACAACATCCAAACTCTGTCTGCTCATGATGCCCAGAGTGAAGGAGAAAAGGGAGCTATGTCATCTCAGAGGCCCCACACTATGCTGTTGTTCTCCTGAAAATGGTTGTTTCTGTGTGGAGGAGGCAGAAGCCATGCTTTGGAGTAGCTGAGACAAGCAATGATTTCACATGTGCACAACTGCTTATGGCAGGGCTATTCACCATTGTTGATCAGGGCTGATGCAGAGCTGCCATGGGTCTAATTGACTATATGATGCAAACAGTCTGGGGAAAGCAGGAAAGAAGGACCTCTTAACCCAAACTGAGGATGACATTTTTTGCCCATGAAAGTTTGTCTGTTAGCAGAAAAATCTGTCAGTGTTGTCTTGACTCTGCTGTAGCATTTGCCTGAGGAGCTGCTCTGACTAACTGTGAGACTGTCCTACCCCAGCCACTCCTGAGATAAGGTGTTTCTTCTTGACATTTGTGTTACTGGCAGAAGGCAATGTTGCTGTTCTTCTCCCTTGCAGCAATGCTGGCATTTCTAGGACCTTGCGTTACAAGGGAAGGGTCTCACTTTTGGGGAAGAAAAAGGGCTTCCAAGACCTTTGTGCACGGTAGAGCTATGTACATTACATGTGAGGCGGAGTTTCTCAGCAGCTGCCCTGCAGCTGCCTTGGCAAGCAGCTCAGGGATGCTGGAGCACTGCACAGCTCCACCTGCAGCCTTTGATATCTCCAGGCTTCCCTCTGAATGAGCAGGGGAGCAAGGTGCCTGCTGCATTACTGAATGCAGACCTCAGCTGTGGGAGACGCCTGTAGCCTAAGTGTGGATGACATCTTTTAGTCAGATGAACTACACATCAACTATATCCGTTCATTGCAAAATACCATGTAAATGCATGTTGTGAGAGACTCCCTTTTAGCCACTTCAGTTCTCACAAACTGCTCGAGTGCAGCTCCCCACAGCAAGGCACAGCCTTTGCTGCGACCCTGGGACTGCGTATTTCATGGAGCACCCATGATGTGTCATCACCTCTTATCTCAGCAACCCTTCCCATTTCTGTGTCAGTGTCTAGTGTTGCCTCTTCTTCCCTGGGCTGCACGTGCTGTGCAGTGTTTTCTTTGATACCTTCCTTTACATAATTGAGTGCAGTCCGTATCTGCATCCTGCATCTCACCACTTCCCAGCAGCACAACTGGTAAGTCTGGCACATGTTGCTAATGCCTCTCCAAATGCATCCAGAAGTAGTAACTCATTAGCTGGAATTAGTTTTTGAAAATTAACTGTCAGGCTTTGCAGTACAGTACAGATGTAAAGCACTCCTCACCACCAGAGCCTTTTATCAATATACTATTAATGCAAGCATACCAATGCAAAATGACGATTTTGTGGAATCATTTTGAAAGCATTGTAAGCAGCTTAGGAGTAAAAAGTTTACAAAACTGCTGCAGTTGTCCTCCCATTGTATTACACATCCAAGACATACCCTTCCAGGGTTACACAGGAAAAGAAAACCCAACAGATCTCATAAAAATCTAGAAGGGCACTGCTGATTTTACAGTACGTCAGTATGATGATGGAGTTTTGTGTTTCTTGCCACTAATTAAAATATATGAATTTTTAAAGGCATACTGCATTTCACCCCATCCCCTATGAAAAAAAGGAATCCTTGTGGTATTACCATAAAGGAGACACAGAGTTAACAGAAAAGTAAGTATATGTGAAAAATGTCAAACTGTGCTAGAGGAACCATTACCCATGTCACATTCCACACCAGGAAGATGAATGTACTCCCACCTCAGCATGGTTTTCTCACCATGACTATGATGAAAATAAGAATAGTTCTGTGCATGTGTCTAGACAATATACATACCACCCTCTCCAGTAAATATAAATATCTTTTTAGAGCACAACCAGATACTCCACTTTCCACTGATTCATCCTATATATGTACTCTTTTTTAATGACTATCCTAAAGAAAGACAGCTAAAGTTCTACTTTTTAGTAAAGATTTTATTACAATATCTTCCCTATTTACCTGAAGAATGTTTATGTATAACAGGAAACTTCATTTCAATTAATTTCAATTCATGCTGAGATAGTTCTATTATCTTATTGCATGTATTTTGAATTTGATGGATTTTCTTCATATTTGGGAGTATTCTATCCTTGTCTCCAAACCGCTGACATACAGATAAGCTGTGAAACACATTGAGCAAAAAGTTTCAGTGAGCTCTATGGGACATGTAAGTATGCAACACTCCAGTAGCAAGCTGCAGGCTCATGTCTTTGTACAGGAATCGGTGATAATTACAGAGAAGACGGTGCCAAAATCCCTCTTGCTCAGAGTGCATGTAATGTGCATTGTGCAAAACTTAACATCAAACAGATTCCCAGCATCACCATCTGGGGATCATTTCGAAGGAGAAGCTTTTGCATTACATACCACTGCCATGCCTGTATTGGGTTTCTGTGGCCAGGTTTTTGGTACCAGGCAGCAGGGTTACAGGGGTGACTTCTGTTAGAAGCTTCTAGAAGCTTCCCCTTTCTGCTGGAACCAATGCCAGCTGGCTCCAGGATGGGCTTCCTGCTGCTGCCCAAGGCCGAGCCAATTAGAAACGATAGTACTGCCTCTGTGATAATATATTCAGGAATTGAAAGAAAGTTATGGTGCAGATGAAAACTGCAGCCAGGGAAGAGCAGAGTGAGAACATGTGAACAACAATGTAGACACCAAGGTCAGTGCAGAAGAAGGGGGAGGAGGTTCTCCTGGTTCTGGAGCTGAGCACAGAGTGAGGCAGCTGTGCCCCTGCAGTCCATGGGGGACCGTAGAGATGCAGAGATCCACCTGCTGCCCATGCAGGACCCCACACTGGAGCAGGTAGATGCACGAAGGAGGCTGTGAACCTCCACAAAGGAGGCCCATGCTGGAGCAGGGTCCTGTCAGGGACCTGGTGACCCATGGAGAGAGAAGCCCATGTAGGAGCAGGTTTTCCCTGGTAGGACCTGTGGCATCCAGCCAGGGTCAACCAACTACAATGGCTCAAAGTTTATTTCAGACCACCACTCTCCTTCAAGATAAGCTGAGTTATGTACAAAGTGACTCTTGAGCTGCAAGATCAGTTTGGCATGGCCATTCATACAGTAAGAAAGAGACCTGCATTTGAGAACCTCATAAATGGATCATTAGGCTTGTGCTATTGATACCAGTCCCATGTTCTGCTATCCAAAGTTGAAATCTCTCTCATGCTTTGTGATCTCTCCCCACAGAGATGCTCAATGTAAATTTTCCACTGCATTTTTCCTACCTCTGCCTAAATCGTGCATTTTCATAACCATCATCATCTTCAGAAAAGTCAGGGTCAATTAAGTCGGTTGATGGGAAGCACTTGAATGTTCAGTCTCCAGATGAAGCATCCGGGATCTTTCAGAAGAGTGAGTTGCTCCACAACACCAGCTCCTGAAAAGCCAGCATCTCATCCAGATGGTGATCTTCTATCATCTATATATCATATATATATATATATATGATATATATATATATACTTTATAGTGTATGTATACCATACACTGCCCCCACAAACTTAGGTAATGAATACTTCTTTAGTCCGCAAACCCATCCTTCTAGTTCTTATTGTGAAAATTGTTTCACTATACAGTGTTTCATTAACCTTCACACTTTTCAGAAAGATATGATGGATGAATCAGAGGGTATGGGTATATTCCACAGTAGAGTATATACAAGATACATTATATAACAGCATATACATGACACATGATATAACAGAGTGATTGGAATAGTCACCATTTAGTTTTCTCTTTTTTCCCATTTAAATTCTCTTTGAATCACCAAGTTTAATGTGTAATTTACAGGAGCTAAGAAAAAGAGGTCTAGTAAGTCACTATTTATTACAAGAGCACTACTTTGTTTCCTTATTCACCTCTGTATTTTGAGGTTGTTCAAATACTGGTATTTTGATGTATTTGATACACTGCTAATAAAATACAGTTATTTAGTATTCTTGATCCTCCTATTTTTTCAGGCTTCTCATTATATATATGTATAAGAACTTCCATTAAGACTCTAGACATTGACTGATGCCTGATCTTCCATTAGTACAAAGGGGTTTAATCCATAGAAAAGAAAAATGAAACACCTCATAAAAGTGTGAGAATCATAATAAAGCAGGTATCACAGCCTCAATTACTGCTACACAGGACATGTTGCCACTAGGTGGCAGGGACACAATTCACTCCGCCAGGGCAGCAGGACAGCAGGCTCAGTTCCCTGAAGACTAAGGGATAATTTTGTCTACTGTCTTACACTTCTCAGTTAAAGGATTTAAAACTAGTGGGACTGGTCCATTCTTTGAGAAGGTCACTTTTTTGAAAACTCTGTGTGCTGGTGCACTTAGCTCTGCCACCCTAGTAGCCATGGTGAGGGACTTACAAATAGAAATTAGAGGCAAGTTATAAAGAAAGTTTGAAGACAAGGGTGGAGTGGTAGATATTGTCTACCTGAACTGCAAGTGAGGCCTTTGACACTGCCCCTCATAAGATCTTCACAGAGAAGCCAATGAAGCATGGTCTGGATGCGCAGTGATGTACGCTGAAAACTGAAGATGTGTGGCACAGTCTAGTTGGAGGCCAGGAACTAACAGTGTACCTCAGGGGGCAGCACTGGGTCTAATCCTGTTCAACATCTTCATCAGTGGTCTGGATGACAAGGCAGAGTGTACCCTTAGCAGGACTACAGATGACACAAAGCTGGGAGCTGTGAGGAGTAGCTGATACACCAGAGGGTCATACTGCCATCCATGTTGGATTTTGACCAGGACCTTTTTGTTTATCCACATGGCCCTCCTAGAATTTTTGTCCAAGTTCTTATTCATTGTGATGGAACTCTTTTGAGTTTAATTGGTAATCCTTTAACATTAATCAGCTTTCTTAGCCCCACCTTTCCTCCACAGCCTTATCCCACAGAACTTTCCAAGACCTTTGAAGAGGCCAAAGTCTGCTTTCCTGAAGTCCAGGGTTGTGGCCTTGTTTTTCCACCTTCCCTACACTTGGAATCCTCAGTTCCACCATCTCATGGTCACTGCAGCCTGACCTGGACACAAGGGTGTCTTTGATCTTCATATCCCCAACCAGCACCCCTATGGGTGCTGCAGTGCACCTCTCCTAATTGGTTTCTCTCTCATTTGTAGGCTTGGAGGAGGAAGTTCTCATAAACACCTTCCAGGAACCTCCTGGCTTGTTTATGCCCTACAATGTTGTTATCATTATTGTTTTGCAGATAATACTATCTAATCCTGTGCTGTATATTGAACTTTTTATGCAATATGTTTTACTTGGTTGAGATGAACTGACTTCTGTGGCTTTGGCAGTCCTTTGTGCAGGACCCATAGAAATACCGAAGATTCCTCTTGCCATGTCATCTGAGGATCATATCTTTGTGTGCAGGGATTGGAGTTGGGAGTGGACTCTTTCTACTATGTTTTTAGTATTATGTGTGCTGTAGTCAAGATTCCTGTTTCATCTTTATCCATCACTGCCACCATCAGAAACATGAGAAGGCCTCCAAATAATAAGAAAAACAGTTGACAAAATGTTCAGGAAAAATAAAGATTATTATTTTAGAATTTGCAATAAAATAGCTTCCTAAGTAATTACCACACTCTGTAGAGTTATCCATGGGTAATATATAGAAAGACTGTGATAGGCTGTTTTTGTATATTTGGTGACATAGATATACACTTCAGGAATGTAAAAGGCAAAAATAAGGAACTGTTAAAATAGCCTGAAGGTTTTTCTGGAAATATGGTTATTTGTGCACAGAAATCTTCAATTATGATTCAAAGTAACATTTAAAAAATAATTCTTTAGTTAATACCAAATACATTCAAATGGCCAACTACAAACATTGGAAACAAAGAAAAATAAAAACTGTAAATAGGAGCCTTAAGTATGACTGAAAGCAACCAAGCAAAAGAAAGGATCAGCATTATAAGAAGAAAACATTTCAGGATCTCAACAGGCAACATCCTTGATCTCAGGCAGTGAGCACAGGCAAATTAAGCTAGGGTGGGTTAGCTATCATGATATCCTGCACTGCCACAGAAATCTGCTGGGGTGGAATGTCTCAAAGAACATAGACAGAAGTCATCCAATTCAAAAATGTCTAGTGTCCATTTTGAAACCTTTTGCTCTCTAGACAAAACAAGCCCGGTTTTTATGAAATTCTGCTTTCCTTTTTGTTATTTACTAGAATACAATTAACTTAGCATGTCTCTTAAATTCCATATTTTCTCTCTGGTCATTTACCAAGAGTATATACATACATATTATATACACACAGTAACCTATGTTTCTTCTAACAGCTACATAAATCATGTTTGCAGAGTGGACACCAAGATTTTCCCCATTTGAGGAATAAACTCTAGTTAAAAGCACTTAGCAGAAATTTAATTTTTCTGGGTCAGGAAGAATAAGCCTTTCTCTTTGGCAGCAGCTTTCCAAGTAGAGATTTTCACTACACTAAGGACTGGGCATACAGTAGGGTCTGTGCTCAGTTAAATTCTGGAAGTCAACTTTCTGAAAGAAGGATTAGTTGTCCATTTAAGAGGTTTTGAGTTGCACTCCCAGAAACTTGGGCATATAAAAGGCATTTGTCAGTTTTAAAAAACATTTCCTTTTATTTAATTTTAGATGGAAAGCTTGAATGTATAGAATAATTTCAAAATAATTATCTTCAATTCCTATGCAAGTTTTAATTTTCAATTTTACATCATTTATGCCTGGAATATTACAGAACTTGTTTGTGTCAAATGAGAAAAGAGGTTTAGCTCTATCAGAGGCCTAGATTAGATCTGATGACTTGTTTAGAATCCTAAATACCCAGTCTATTTCTGTACACCCATATCATGTTTTCCCTTACCACCTCTGCTCAGAGCCAAAACACAAAGCCTGCTGCACGTGGATACTTGGTCACGTGTAGGCATGCCAAGCTCTCGGGCAAATGCCAATGAATCAGGAACTCCTTCTTTCCACAGTGGGAAAAAAATTATGTGTTATGGAAATGTTGACACTTTGGGAATGAGAAAAGTAATGTGTCTTCAATGAATTCAGCCATAAGCAAGGGGAAGAAGGCCATGGAACATTAAATATTGCTCACTTTGTTATGTTCAGTTGCAAGATTACATTTAAGTACTGTCTCGCAGAGTAAAAGAGGAATGCCATGTTGTTGTATTGCTGCCTAGTTTTCATAAACAGGCTATTTCTTATGAACCACAACTACACCTGCCATGTGTCTGACAGAAACTACATTGTCTGAGCTATATTTACACATCTTTATATCTTCCCTAAGCTAACAAATTTCTATTTATGTGAGTTAGTAGCTTTAGATTTATGTCATGCAGTGGATGTAATCCGGGCTAGACTTAGTTCAAATGCTCCCAACCTGTTTGCTTTGGAAAGCAGATGATAACAATATACTAATATACTACCTTGTTCATTGTCCTACACACACTGTATCTCTACTGCGGAATTACACTGAAATTTCTTGCAGAACTAGGGTAAGTTATCACCAATACTCTGCTAAGGAAAAGAAGTCATGTGAGTTTATACTTATGGAAAATTGATACCTTCAAAAGTCTTACTATTCACTTTATGACTAAAGTTTTCACATAAACCAGTCACAAACCATTGTCCTATAGAGATATCAAACCTCATCTGAACTCTAAATTATCTGTGCAGTATAAAACCACTCAGGGTTTCTTTCTGTCCCTACACATAAATCTGAAATAATATCTAAAGTAAAAATAGCAAAGTGACTAGTGCTTATAAGAAAATACATAACCTGAGTACATTGAGTACACTGAGTGCACTGTCAACACCAGACCTGTCCGTAGCCCAGCACATCACACAGGACATAATAGTATCTAGGTTTTTTCAATTTTCTTTTCATTCTTCCTTTCCCTAATTGTAATTCTTACCCTAATTCTAACACCAATATCTGCCTGTAGTGGGTTGACCCTGGCTGCATGCCGGGTACCCCCTAGAGCCGTTCTCTCCCTCCCCTCTGCAACTGGACAGAAGAGAAGATATACAATGAAGGATTAATGAGTTGAGATAAGAGCTGGAAGAGATCCCTTATCAATCACCATCATGGACAAAACAGACTCAAAGTAGGGATATTAATTAAATTTATTACTGGCAGGATCAGAGCAGAAGAGTGAGAAGTAAAATAATCTTGAAAAAAAACCCTTGCCCCACCCCTCCTTCCTTCCAAGTTCTCCCTCCTCCCCGCCGAGCAGTGCAGACAGGGAATGGGGATTATGATCAGTTGTTGTTTCTGCCTCTGTCAGAGAAAAAGGTCCTTCCACTGCTCCGATGGGGTCTCTCCCACAGGGGACAGCCCTTCATGAACTTCCCTGGTGAGAGTCCATCCCACCAGCAACATTCAGACACACTCCCCTCTTCCCCAAATTAGCCCTATTCCCTACCCTACTAAGAAGTGCATAGAGGTGCCAAACCTCAAAAAAACCTCAAGATGTGGCCATTGGCCAAGGACATCAACTCTCATCGTATCCCACGGACCTTTCCTAAGCCAGTACAAAGTGGGAGGTCAGCTATGTCTGTGTCCTCTCCTCTAATCTTTTCAGAGTCAGTCAAGACATCTTAGATTTTTATTTTTTTAGTGACAATCTGCTCAGTATACTTTTTCTTCCATGAAATCTTCAGCTTTTGATCATTTTGAATACCACTCTACAATGAGAGATGCCTTCACTGACTTGGATCTTCAGACTGGATGTCTGTAGGCAGCAGCAAATGGTATCTGTGGGTTGTTCTCTCCAGATGTTGACTGTGCAGAAAGCTGACAGTCTTGATCTAGGAGCTAACACAAAAGGCCAGAGTGGAGTGTGAAAACCTTTCAAAGAATTTTGTTTAGCTTAGAGCTAGAGACTGTTGTCATATGACTCATAATTTACATCTTAAGGATGTTTGTCCATGTTTCACCGGGTCTTACTGTCTGAATTGAAGTGGTCTGCTTCTAACTCCCTGGTGAGAACCCAGTTTCGTAACTTAAAGTAATGCAGGCCACAGAGATAAACCTGTAAAATTCCTAGGGAGTTTTCTAAACATCCATACATCACTGAGTCATAGAAAAAAAAATATTGTTCATGCTGATAGCAAGTGCATCTATCCAAAGTCTCAGGGAGTAAGGAAAATCAAGATGTTTTGGCAGGGACAAAGATGTTTTGGCATGCCTTACTAGGAATAAAGTGTACAGCACTTACAATCTATGCCTCATGTTTGACTAATCTTATTTGATCACAGATCTTAAGCCCACTTTCAGTTTCCTCTCCCTCCTCAATACCCAAAAAACCCAGCAAGTCCAGAAAGTCCATCTCTTCTCAGTCATTAACTATGAGGTGCTGAAGCGTAACAACAACAGCAAATCAGAGTCCTTTATGTAAGCGGTATGAATGCTAAAAAGGCCTTGGTAGGACCACTCTATGGGATATCTGTCCTAGGAGTCTGTACTGTATGGACATGTCTGGGATGGCTTAGTGAAGAGACAGGCAGTGGAAAAGAGACAGGCAGTTCCAGGATTAGGTATTTCTTGCTTCCCGCCTGATCACAGAATGCACTTGGATGTCAGTCCACACATGGGGAAATCATCAGTTCATCCTCTTTTCCTGCCCCCTGGTTCCTTGCACCAGATCTCCCTGCTTCTCTCTCTCAATTCAGCTATTCATGAGCAATGATGGACATGACATTGGAACAGCATCTTTAAAATTAAATATTGCTTATTTAAGCCAGAAAAATCTAAGCACACAGAGAAAAGTATTTCAAAACAAGAATAAGAATGCCTTTTATTTTGGCTTGCCACAAAGGTGGCCTAAGTCACTGACTTTCTTAAGTTAGACAGTCATAAAAAAGAACATTTTCAAGTCATTGAATTAATCTATGTGTATTGTAAAAAACTGAACAGGGGTCAAATCAGACTTGAAAATACTTTTCTGAAAGTTTAAAAAAATCATGGAAATATTTAAAATATGAAGCCTAAAACTGACTTTTCCCTTTCAGTGCACATTTTGCCATTGTCTGTCTTACAGAGAAATGTTTGATCCAGTTCCCACTGAAGACTGCAGCTGAAACGACTGAGACATTTAAATGAATGCAATGTTCATTGGATTAGGACTTCATTCACAGTCATTCACACACTATCCAGTAACTGGAAATAACACATGTACAACTTCCGTCTTGCTGAGAAGTTAACCCATCATTTCAAGGAGATTCCAGCAATCCCCTCTAATATCACACATTGCAGTATCTAGAATTTTTGCAGCTGGCAAGAAGATGCTGAAAATCATCCACTTTCCTCATACAGGAACTCATGAGTAAAGAACATTACAGCCAGCTCTTCAGCAAAGCAGAAGTTAGTGAGCACACCACACCTGTCTTTTCCTGTAAACAATCTCTTCTTAACACATTTTCAGATACACGGATCAGTTGTCAGATCCCCAAATACTTCAAAACGCATTTGAAAATCTGGGTTGTAACCTGCTGATGACAGCCCAGTTTTCCAGTCATAACACAGAATGAATCAGTTCTGCAAGCATAAAAGCTTTCTTTTAGGCCAAATTAAGGCTATGTAGAAATACATACAGCAGTTGGGATTAGACAGTTCATACATTTAGTAGAACTGGAAAAATCCTTTTGACCCTGCTGTAAACTCTGCATCAGACATATAATTAATTTCTAAGACATGCAAATGTTAATAACTTTCCTAATGGAAGAAAATATGGAAGAATAAGGCAATCATTTATCTCCAAGCTAGCCGTGTCTCTCAGTGTACTTCTGGAAGACATGTTTATTAAAATGAAAAGAGTAAGGTAGGACAGGACCAGACAGGGTCCCTACCCAAAGGGAGCCGTGGAAAAAACAATTCAACTGATGTGATTATGAGGGAATTGTTAGAGGATAGGTACATCAAGGAAAGCAATGCTATTCTGGCTCTGGTCTGGGCCCTCTTTAGCATTTCTCAGCATCTAGAATACTCAGGCACTGTCTATGTCACAGAGCATACCCAGTGGCATGTTACTGCATTTTTGGTCCCTTATCAAGATGATGAGTGACACTTAAAATGTCACCCCCAGATTACTGTGGTAACAGACACGCTGACTCAGTACAACTGCGAGATGCTCTTAAGGAGTTAAAAGGTCACTAACACAGCTAATGCATTTGAAATGTTACCAGCTACATATTACTGCAATAGCAGGAGCTGTGACGCTAAAGCATTAACCATATTCTGCAAGCTAGCCAATACCAGTACAAATCTGATCATGCTGACAAGAGTTTAGATTACGTTAACACAAACAAACAGCAAATGAAGAACAGCCAGAAAAATACTGAGAAGTAGGAAAGAGAACAACACACACAGTCCTTATCATATCATTGAGAAAAGAATCAGGACAAAATGCTGTGAATGATCTGCTCATATGCCTTTATATATTCCTTTGAAATGTTGAAATTCGTTTCTTCACCATAAAGAGGAAAGTTAATGGAAGAGGTAGTGAATGGATGGAAATAACACAAAGAGATTTATGTTCAAGTGAGGGTAGAGAGTCACGATTCCCTTGAGCAAGAGCATTTAGTCTCTAAGGTATATAAATTACATACTTGGAAAACTGCAAGTTACAGGTTGTAGCCTTGTTTTATTTGGCTGTTCTAACTTTAACTGGGGTTCAATAGATCCAATTTTTCAATTTCAGACCATTAGAGAGAAATAGGAAAGGAGGTTGTAATTTTTTTGTCTTTACTACCTCGTGATCTTTTCAGCACATAAAGGTCACCTACAGCAGATATCAATAATCACACTCTTTACAGTTTCCTTAAAGTTCATCATTTCACAGAACTACTTCACAGGTTACTAAACCAAACCAAATTACTCCTCAGCAAGAGTGAATTGGTGCCTTTCCTATATAATTTTATGTGTTCCCTCTGAGTTTTCTCTACTCCAAGACATTTGAACATTTGGCACAAGATTTGAAACATAAACTGACTGTAAAGAACTAGAATTATCTGGATGTTTCATAAGTACAACATAAGATAAATTTCTCCAGGAATGGCTAAACAGAGCACACCCCTCCTTTTCATTTGAAAGAGAAAACTGTTGGAGTCAAAATGCTCTAACTGGTCTCTTTGAATAACTTGGGGTGGAAATTTATCCCATGTTTTCAACAGTACAGATAAATTCAGGATGTTGGCCAGACACAGCACCTAATTTCTCAAGGTGCTGTGGGTTTATAACTCTGACTGAAATCCCTCAGAGCTGCAAGGTTTTGAAGCCTTTATTAAGCAGCCAGAAGTGCTCACACAAAATTACAGACTGCTTTTCAAAATGCAGTCCAACACTTTTTTGAGTCTTTCTCATGGAAAGGGCAAGTACCATACCCATGTACTGTATTTCACAAGAAGAGTCAAAAAGTAATGAAAGTTCGACTAAGTTTTTTTTAATGGGAAATGTGATAGAAATGTCTTTATCTGTTCAATTTTGCTAAATCTCTGTTTTTACCCAAGATGTTAAAGAAGGTCATTTTCAGTAGAAATTAGATCCCAACTAGGATTCCTGGCATTGATTTGATTTGACTTTTTTTAACTTAAATGCTTACAATTTAAAGATTGCTTCCATATATGAGAGACGATAAGCATATACATCACTTGATGTGCATAGTGCAAACCCCAAATATCCACAAAAAGAAATACATGTACCCTCGTTTTCTTCATTTTGGCAATACACCCATGCAATATCTGTTTAAGTATCTTCCTCCAATTAAATCCCAGGATGCTTCTTGAATAACTTTCTTATTACTGTTTCTAATGCTTCAGCACATAGGGAGTTGCAGATAAGGAACTGGTTTTCAGAATTCCATGTAGCATGTCTGGAACAGAAAGCAGAGGCAAAACAGGTTCTCCAGCAGCTACTGCAGAGGAAAGCACTGCTCTCCCTCTAAGCACTTGCTGAATGCTAGCAAGGGCACTTGTGATTTTTCTCTTGTCTAGAGTATCTTCTGGTAGTTTACATTAGATTTATTTTTTTATATGAATATGAATAAAATTCCATAACATTTCTCCAGTACTGAATGAGACAGAATGCAAGCTTACATTTCTTTGTGGAAATGAGGAAACTCCCAAATATTTAACCTTACTTAAATATGTATTAATAATGACTAGCCACAAAATGGAAGACTTGAAAATTCACACTCAACAGTAGCTTTGTAATTGTGTAAGAGGAAATGGCATTCTTTCTTATCAGACATAAATTGAGATCTTACATATATTAATGCATTTGGTTTTGTGCAGTGAATACCTTGTTAATAACAGAATTTTTTCAAACTACATTTGTAGTTCAATTCATCTCACAACAAAGATATTCTTCCTCTCTCTTTCACAGACTGTATCCTACTGTGAGTATTTTAAAATGTTTTCTTTCAAAGGCAGCTTTTTGAAACCAATGCCTGCAAGCTTATTGCTGATTATTTGTATACCCAGGTATTATGTCCCAGATCACAGGGAATCAAGATTTGTATTTGCACACATTTTGAACTTTTAAATAGGCAAATATGTCAGTTAAAACTCGACTTTCTTCCTTCAGTATTTTTTTAATATCTAGGGGTCTTTTCCCATGTACAAACTAAATGAAATAAATGTTCATGAATGCCTGCATATAAGTATAACCACCCCAGTTAATTTAGAATATTGGTGTCATTTCAACAAGTGAAATGAAGATATATTAAACTAGTGTAGGTTTTTATGTCACTTTAGGTAGACAGAAATCTTGGAAATCAAGTACTATCATAGCTCTGTTGATTTTGGTTTCCATTTCAGTGACTGTTAGAGGAGCACTACATTGAAAAATTAATTTGAAAATACAAAAGTTGATAGAGTAATAAATAATAGTAAAATAATTACAGCAAAAAGAAAACATACTAATGCTGCATAGTGAAACTGTGGGTTTTGTCTAGTATACCAATAGACTGAAGCAGTTTCATAGTTAATGGAGACTGGGAGACTTCCCTTATTTAGGCTGTTCTTGATGTTCCAGCAATGTCGCATTGACGATTTACCCATCATTAGATACCTGTTAGTCACGCGACACTAAAATATTTTGCACTTACTCAGACCCAAAGATCAACCATTTTCATTGTGCAGTACAACATTTTTTATTGTATGGACTCTTTATCGGGACCACTTTAATAACAAGCTACATTTTCATTATTTAACTGCAGGTATTACAGCTTAGCCTGTGGCTTTTAATTTCATCAATCATGAAAGCTCCCACAGACCTACTGTGTAGATGTCTTCTGTAGAGTACATTATGGAAACTCAGTTTTTATGAGAACAACTGATCAGTATCTGTGAATTCACACTTCAGTGATAATAGTCAGGATATTGCAAACAGAAAACAAACTTCCCTTGCATAATCCGAAGCACTAGGGAGAAGCGGCATTCTAGAGATAGCAAAAACTCCACACCTCTTTTGAAGGGGTGGCCAGATAACACCATACAGAGCCATCTTCCAGAGGATGACTTTTATCTTGGCTCATTATTTCCTAGACTAAACTTCTCATTCAAGTTCCTGTGATGTGGACTCTAAAAGAAAATAATCTCTTTCCTCTTTAGTGAAAGAAACATTGAGAGGGAACAACTGAGGAAACAGAATGCTTGCTAAAATCAGCCTCAGACAAAAGAACAAAGGAAGTAACAATTCAAGGCTAGAGTTCTGAGTAGAAACTCAAGTCAACACATCCGCTCTTCCAATTGTCCCACTACAGTCAACAGTATCAAGCAGATCTGGTAGAAAACTTAGCAAAAACATCTCATCTTCACCCAGAGTAGCCCATTCTGAAAAACAAAAGCAGTACGTCTACCAGTTCAAGGTCCATGACTCGTGTACATGTTACAGGTGAGACTACAACTCTTTCTTCTCAGGGTGAGGTGTTTCTTAAAGTGTCTAATCCAAAACTTTTAATTTGAGACATCCCATTCCACTAGCTCCATTTGCATATTCCTAAAGACAAATATAATTGTTTTCTGATTCTGTTTAAGCATATTTAGACCTTAAAAGCTGTATTCTTTTGGTAACATTCACTTTTCTCCTGACTTTTCACAAGGTGTCCGCATTTTCCCACTCTTCTCTAGAGCAGGGCTGTTCACAGTAAAGGCAGATGTGGCCCAAAGTGGCAGCTGTCCTGATAATGCCTTTCCTCTTTCTTTTTCTCTGCATCAGCAGTTCTCACAGATGATGCCACATGCTCTTTCACAAAAACTGCTGTGGTAGTCAGCTGAGGCTGGAAAAGGACATTATTTTGTGTCCAGTTACATACTTTAGATCAGTGACAGCCCACAGTGAAAGTTTTCCTCTATTTCCTCTCCAATGGTGTACTTGGTTGAAGATTACTATTCCCCTACTTAGTAAGCAGCCTCCTGAATTCTACGTGCTCTAGTGACAATCTTTTCAAGATAAACACTTTTAAGTCATACTTTTAACACAGTTTGACTCCTAGCTTTATTTCCTGAAGGATACAGATATGCTCCAAAGCAGTTTTCTCCCTCTCTGCTAGCTCTACACTCCCAGCTAAACACCCACAGTTAATCTTGTGGAAGCCTCTTGGTAATTTTATGGAAAAGCAATTTTGAAACCAGCAATCCATTCTAATTTTCTGTGATTTTAAAGCAGTCATTTCAGACATGGATAACAAAGGAAGGGAATGAGGAAAAAGTCCTTTTCAGGGCTGCTGAGTTGCTATGCTCATCCTTGTGTTTACAGCTCCAAGCACATTGCTGACTGGCCACAGCTCCATCCGTAAAATGATCCAGCTACTGTACTCCTGACTTTTGCATGCTATGAGTGGGCAGGGGACATTACACAAGTGCCGGAGCAGCTGCAGGACCTTTCCCTCACTGAACTACTGAAGAAGTACGCCAGCCTGTTTGTGTGCTTCTCCACAACCTTTAACCTACTTTAGCTATTTTGGCCACACCGGGAGCCCTCGGCAGCTTAACAGCTCCTCCTGCGCCACCAGCATCGGGCGACAGAAAGATGAGAATGGGAAGATATGACCCTTGTTTTTAATGCTATTTCTGTCTGGTTTTCCATGCAAAGAGCCACATAAATATTGAGAAAACAAATATATCAGTAGGTTAAAGTAACAGTCCCATTCCACAAATGCAGAGGGAGAGGCTTTGCCCTTGGTACTGCTGGAAATTTCACAAAGTTCTGCAAATACAACTCACTCTCTTCAGTCATCCCACTGTTCCTTCCACTTACATTGAAAACTTTCTAGTGCTACCACTAATTTCCACCTAGACTAACTGCTCATCCTGGATCATCATGTAGGCTTCCTTACAAAAGCTGAATTAGAAGTTGCCTTTGCCCTTAGCAGAAAATGTTAGTCTGATTTCATAAGGGGAGAAAATTTGATAATGTTTCCTGTTCACCTTTATGCCAAACCATCCTTCATAATTTGAATAGAAAATCAACTCCTTACAAACTTTGTACAAACTAGCAGGTGATTTAGAGAGGAGAGATTCAAATTTTGCTCCACAGTGAATAAAAGGCAAGGGAAACTCAGCCAAGACGCATTCTGCTAGAGAGCAACAACCACACCAGATGTTATGACACATATTCTAGCTGGTCAGGAGAGGGCACTCAGCCCAGCCCAGCATATTGTACCTCCAGCACTTGTTGGCAGGTGGGTTAGGAAAAAGGGCCTTAAATTTGTGTTCCCAGAGAGAAAAAAGTAGAGCAAAAGCAGTCCAGATACCTTCTGTTAGACATCAGCAACATAGTTACTATGTACGCTGGCTAACCAGGCGCCTGGCTCTGATCTAAGTACAGCACACTGTGTCTCTGGCAGCAGGGAGGACACAGGGAACATGAAGTGAGAGGCAGCTGATTGTGATGGAGAGCTACTAGGTGACAAATGGACAGAAATCCAGGCTTCATTCGTTCCACTCTTCTGGACCCATCTGTTGTGCAAAAAAGCAAAATGTTAATGCAGCTCCATATTCTTAAGCATAGTCAGCAAAACATTACCATGACTGAGGAACTGAAAATGTTGCTTTTACCTTTTCAAAACTGTCTCCAGGGCAGTTCAGAAGAAGCAAGTTGAAATATCTAAGCAGCAGAAATGAGACCTCCTCTGATGAGTACCACTATTCAGAATTTGGGACTGTTCTTCACCATCAAGATGCTGTTCTCTGACACCTGCACTTAAAACTGTCATGAGCACTGGAGCTTCAGGCGGAGGGAGAAATGGGGGTTTGGAGAGGAAATCAAGTGAGAACGGTGCTGAAGACAGGACAGACTGAGGCATTATTTGAAGTGTTTACAATTTTCACAGCCAAGTCTTCACATGCAGCTTGGTTGACCATGAATCCTCATTGTTATATTTGTGCCTAAAACTTCGCTGTCTTGCTCAATAGTCAGGACATCCTTAATAATTATTTCACAGATATATAGTTTATGCTTACAGGAATGGAAATTCGTATTGTTCAGGACCTCCCGTAATATAGAACCCATCATAACAAAGAGTGAGAAGCAAATTTGTTATGGAGATATGCTTCTTCCAGAAGCTCACTGGAGTAATAAAACTCTGTTCATTACTGTGCTACTGATGTGGAAAATTCTTGTAGAAGTTTGTTTTGATTTGAAAAACATCCAGGTTATGAGTTACTGGAACCTTGCCCTTTTTATAATTGGGGAAGGCAACATATGTCCCCTATGTCCTGCAACTACAGTTATATCATTTGTTCAGAGCTAAACTGAATATGTAAGATATTTATTCATCCCTTACTGCATATAACTACCAGGAAAACATTGAGAAAGCAAGTTGCTGTAAAGAGAATTAATGTAAACAAAGGAAATTATTCCTAGTAGACTTTTTCCCTATTCAGAACAGAGTGTGTAATATGACTGCTCACAAAGGATATTCAAGTCATTTATATTAAGCAGGCTCAGCACAACAACAGATTAAAATAAAGTATCTCAATAGGAATGGGAATAGTGACTTTATAAGCCAGAATATCTGTCTAGTGCAGAGGACTTGCTTGACCCAGATTTTACTGCAAATTGTTAATTTTGAGATTCTTGCTTGCCACTGATTAGTGGCTCCAGGAAGAATGTGAAACAAAACAAAGGTTATCATACACATTTCATGATTTAAACAAATTTGTATGACATTTTCACTTCTCTGAGTCAACTGCAACTTTCAGGCAAACAAAGCTGAAAGAGTCAAAAGCAAAGGGCAATATTTATTCTCAAATTTTCAACTTCTGGCAAGGACAGGAAAAATCAAAGTTATTACATTTGCTGCTATTAGATGTTCATGTTTTGCTTCATTTCTCATTTCATATGCCAACATTCAATCAGTGTGGTAAACCAGAATATATCAGATGGAAAAACAACAGAGTAACTCTCCCAATAAAATTACAAAACAGGGAGCAATAAAATAATAAAACATAAAGTACAGTGGGGGTAGAGCCATAAGCAGGGATAACAGATATAATGACTAGGAAGACAAAAATGAGACAGAGTTTAAAAAAACCCAAAAACACAACAGTTTCATGACAAGCTAAATTGTTTCTTTGCCTAGTAAACTAAGTATAAGAATTCCTTGTTAGGGATGTATCTTCCTTCCCTTGAAAAAATGTTTACATGTCTGTGTGTGCGTGTGTAAATATATGCATATAACAGACTCTGGAGAAGTTTGCCAATGTTAAGGCTCTATTATTTTGTATTGTAGTTATATTGCCGCATGCTCCTGCTACTTCAGACCAAGTTTTAGGATGCTAGGAAGTCATTTGCTGACATTAAGTGCGTTCCTCAATGCCTTGCGCAAAACCTGCCCTCAGTGAGGTGGGCTCGGTATGTTGGGAAAAGGCCAGGCAGCACGGGAGGGAGATCCAAGCTGCCTCTGCAGCAGAGGAAAGGCGAGCAGGCTTTTCCCGGATCAGCTGTGACCCTGGCATGAGCCGTCCGCGGCGCCACCGGCACAGCTGTCTCCGGGTGCTCCGTCACTGCTAACCCGGGTCACAGCCGTGACCCATATGTGAGCAACCCGACCCTGCGGGCCGACAGATCTCCTTTTGCTCCCTTTGCCCCGGCGTTACACTGTCAGTAACTCGCTGCCACACGCTGCTGTACGAGCCAGGGGCAGGGCTGTCCGCGGGCAGCTCCGGGCGGGCAGTGGCGGCCCTGCCCCGGCCCCTCGCCCGGCAAACAAGGTCACTGCGGCGGCCGCAGCGACAGCACCCCCGCTCCGCCTCCGCCTCCCCCGGCCCCGCGCT
>WBMV01004320.1:460731-664422 GCA_013396655.1 Campylorhamphus procurvoides | reverse complement strand
CCCCCGGCGCTCCGGGGCGCGTTTCGCCCGTGGCTGTGGCCGTGGCTGCGGGGCCGGCGGCGATCCCTGCCCGGCCGGGCCCCGCTCAGCCCGCAGTGGAGGCGCTCTCGCCCCGGACCGGCGGACCCGCGGTGGTGGCGCCGGCCGGCCGAGAGGTCGCCCGAGTGAGCTGAGTGCGCGATGGACGCTGAGGATGCTCTGCCCCGCGGTGCGGGTGGCGCTGGTGCGGCACTGCGGGGTGTGCGGTGTGCGGGGCGCGGCCGTGCCCCCCGCACACGGTACCGGGGGAGCCTCCGGCCCGTCCGGCGAGGAGAACGCGCTGCTCCCACATGCCACGATCGCGCCGGCAGCCGTGCGCACATGGCACTGCCTGGCGGCACCCCCAGACGCGCTGTTCACAGGGGCTGGAGCGCTTCGTAAGAGGATTGCGTAAATGGGGACTGTACAAGTTCCCAGGAACACGCTGTGTCTTACCATCACGTAAACAAAATCCTAAAGTCTGTGGAGAGACAGCAATTTGTAGTTGCATCTTGAAATTTCCTTAAACAGAAGTTTTATTTTATCCCCTATTCGTAGGCTCAACCAATGGATGTGAGAGAACCTCTTTTGCATTTTTGCGGCAAGAACTTCCTGTGAGGTTTGCAAACATACTGAGAGAAATCGATCTTCTTCCTGATAAATTACTGGGCACTCCATCGGTACAATTAGTAAAAAGCTGGTAAGTAGGAACTGCTTGAATTCAGCTTGTAAAGTAACACTGCTTTGACAACTTTGTTGTCACAGACTTTCATGAATAGTGGAAAACATAACAAAATACACTAGAAATGCAGTTCCTCCATCAAAGCTGAGTTGCATGCTGCTGCACACTGTTGTTTTCTAGCGTACTAAAATAAAATTAAAAACCAACATGCTTATATCATTACCTTTAAATAGGTGGGGTTTTGGGGCAGCTTGAAATAGCTGTTAAGAGTAAATCTCACTTCTTATTCTTTGAGAAGGGAGAGAAGAAAACGTGTTCTGTAGCATTACAGACCCTCAGAGCCACATAAAAATGGGAAAGCAGGCTATATACTTGTTTGGATCTCTCACTAATGCAATTAATAACAGAGCTTCTGTTCCAAAGCCTTGACCTGTGCAGCAAGTGTTTGGGCTTCAATTAACATAATCTCTGCAGTTGACACAGTAGTTGAATCTGATTTAACCTTGTTTACTGGCACGCTTGCAGCATTTGCCAGGATGACTGGCATAAAGGGCAGAAGTATTAGGGTGAAATCTAGAAACTGTTCTTAATATAGCAAACAGTTGTGCCTTTGCAGCATGCGTCAAGACTGTCAGATGTCAGCGCAAGAGGCTCAACTACTTGGCTTCTGCCAAAGCTGATTAGATTTGGCAAAATTTTGCTTAAGTGGCTTCCTTATCAGTATTGTCATTTGGATCTTCCTTTGAAGTATGTATCTTCACAAGAATTCTAAGGGGATCCTACATACTTAAAGTGAGGGTCTAGATTTCTTTTTGTGTGGCAGGCACAAGAAAAGACTTTTCTCTTTATAAGTGAGTGATCAGACACTAAAATGGGCTGCCCAGGGAGCTGGTGGATTCACTCTCCCTGGAGGTATTTAAGAAGAGACTGGATGTGTCATGGTCTAATTGACAAGGTGGTGTTGGGTCACGGGTTGGACTTGATGGTCTCAGGGGTCTTTTCTAACCTAACTGATTCCATGATTCTGTGGAAACTTTTAGGGTTCAGGCAGTCAGGAAGTGTCCATTTGTTCATTTCACAGTTTGAAGGAAGTTTGATACTTAAAAGATACTTCAAACTCCCAGCTGACTTGTTAAGAGTAATGACGTGGACAAGGCAAAGTATTTTTCATGTTCCTAGGCTAAGAAAAATCAAATAAATAGCATATATTTCCTATGTTCTTTTCCAACAGGTATATCCAAAGCCTTCAGGAGCTGGTTGAATTCCATCAGAAAAGCCCAGATGACCAAAAAGTCTTATCTGAGTAAGCTTTTCCTTTGTTTCTTTGGACTTTTTAGTTCACATTCTACTTTTCACAATATAGCCAATTCAGACTGACTGCTGTCATGAGGTGAATTTGATAATCTAGCATAAAGTGCTCAGCATAGAGCAAGCTGCTTTAAATCTCTGGTCATGTTCAGCAATATTGCAAATAAATATGACATGCTGGAGCTTGGTTTCAAGGTCATACTGTCCCTTGGACTGTCATGACAGCAAAATATCAACAAAAATTATCTGTGAAGTCACATCCCTGCTTCTTTCCAAAATGTCAGTCAGCCATCTTTTTCTCTTCTGCACATTCTCATCTGCTCAAATAAATGAGTAAAGAGGTAGTGAATTTGACGTGGCTAATAATTACACCTTTTGTATTAATACCAGAATCTCCTGGTTTAGGTCAGTGAGGAGTTACTTCTAAAAGATTGAAAAAAAAATAGACTGCATTTTAATATTAAGGCTGTTAAACACTTACCTGTGGTGCTGCTGCTGGATTAGATAATTACACAGTACAAAGTTTGCATCTGTGTAGTCTCAGAATAATGTTCTAAAAAGATCTCATTTTGACCTAGCTTTATAGATACATTAATTAGAGTCCGAAACAGGCATCATGATGTGGTTCCTACAATGGCACAAGGAGTAATTGAATATAAAGACACTTTTAAAGTAGATCCTGTCACCAATCAAAACATCCAGTATTTTTTGGATCGTTTCTACATGAGCCGTATTTCCACACGGATGCTAATGAACCAACACAGTAAGTACAAATTTTTACCTGAGGAAAAACTTCTACCTAATGAGTTACAAATTAATGTAATAATTTCTTGCAACTGTTGGAGATCTGCCTCAGATAATTTTGTGTGACATTGGATCTATAAGTTAAGAAAATAATGAGAACTTGTTTTCTAGACTGCAGACTAATTGTAGTAAGTCTGGTGTGGAATATGTAAACATGTAATTCTTTACATCTGAGAAACTTTCAGATGTTGAGGTACAGGAAAAACAACATAATTTGCTGGCAGTAAATGGCGTTTTAACTAATTGAAGACATAAACATTCATTCTTGTATGTGCTTCTGTGTTGTGATCACATTGTACTAGTCCAATTTTTTCGGCTTTTTTAATAATACAGTATTTAGGATTAAACACAGTATCATTTTCATCTCAAACAGCTCTTCTTTTTGATGATAAATCTGGCTCGGGGCACCCAAGACACATTGGAAGTATTGATCCTTGCTGCGATGTTGCCGAAGTAGTGAATGGTATGTATTCTCAGATCCTTGACATTTCTCTTCATGATCAGTATTTATATCTGATTGCAAGCAGTTGGGGTAACCAACATGTGTTGTATAGCATGCTGACTGACTTTTATTGAAATAGCTGAAAGCAGTCTATCTATGCTGAAAGCACGAGCTTATATAGGACAGAATTTAAAATACAAAGTAGCAGTAAAAAATGTATTGGAGTAAGTTCTTGCAAGTGACAGATGAGGTAGGAATTGAAGTTTTCTGAGATGTTGAGATCAGTCTTACCTGCTGATAGATAACAGATGCATCAGTTCTACACCATTGCCAAATTGTACGAAGATTCTGTCCCTGTGCTGTAGCTGCCCATTTGTTCTCTATAGTTAATACATACAGTCGATACAATGTTATCATTCCCTTGAGACACAGTCTTAGACTCTGTAACACCTTAGCAGCTAATGCAGTTAAAAGCCGTGTTTTGCTGAGCATTCAAATGAATTTTTACATATTTTACTTAAATATTTCAGATGCTTATGAAAGTTCCAAGTTGTTGTGTGACCAGTATTACTTAACATCTCCAGAACTGAAACTTACCGAGGTGAATGGTAAGATGAGAGCTTTTATGTCCTGTCTTCCTTTCAGTAGCCAAACTGTTGCTCTTACCAAATCAAAAAGCTCCCAGTTCTGCAGCCTTTATGGTACATACCAGTTGACCTGACTTGGCCTAGTTCCTCTTCATTTTCTGTCATAGGCACCTCACTTAATCTTCTGTGTTAGAACTCAAATGCCAATGTATTTTAAACACTAGATTTTCTGAGGTACCATTTTTGAATTTGAAAAAAGTAAGACAAATCTGTTGTTAGAGAGGAGCTCTATATCTGGGGTGAGGAAGTGGGTCTACTGACTGAAATGCTGGCTCTAGTCTAAGCTGCCTGCATCTCTCTGATTTCAGCTGTCCGCTAAAAGTTTGAAATCCTTTATTTTTAAAAGGGAGTTAATACTTGATTTCTTTTTTTTGTTTATTTGAAAAGAAACTGTTATTAAGCAGGTGGTGATTGCAATCTAAACACTCTTATGAATCCATGAATTTTTTTGCCCATTTTGTAGGGAGGGAAACCAGAAATGAAACTTGATATATTTTCTGGTTTGTTTGGGCAACTTGCTTATTGTAAATTTGGATACAATACAAAAAAATGTAATTGCCCTTTTAAATCTTGTTTGTGTTTTTCTTTTCCTTTAGGCAAAGCCCCAGGAGAGCCAATTAACATTGTATATGTTCCATCTCATCTTTTCCACATGCTTTTTGAGCTCTTTAAGGTATGTCAGTATAAACTCTTTTGTTCCCTTAGTAGTCTGAGCTGGAGCATCAATACTTAAAACCTCTAGCTTGATCTGAATGAAGCAATAAAGCTTTGCATAGGACACTGAGATCTCAAAGGTTTTCTTATTTGGGAAAACAGCCTTGCCAGTTGTGAAAGGAATGATTGCAGTTTGTAGGAGAGCATTTGAACCCTTTGGTGTGATGGTAAATGGGACAGGGGAAGGGATGGAGAGAGTGAAAGTGAGATGTGGGATTGTGACCACCACTAGCCTTCTGCTTTTAGAGATTACATCTGTAGTGCAGGTTTGCTCTGCGGCCTTTTCTGGGAAGTGGGTGATACATCCTGAAGTAGTGAATGGGGCTGAACTTGCATGCTGCCAGCATGGTGTGCAGAAATGTGGCAGCCTCTAGCAACTGCTGAACTTTGCTCTTCCCTGGAAACATGTTGACTTTAGGGGAGCTGTGTTATTTAATTTGCACTATGTGAATTATGAGGGGAAAAAACAGTAATCTGTCACACATAGAAGAGTCTTGGCCATGCTTAGGCACTTTTAGGTGCGAGACCTCCTCTGCTCCTGTTATGCTAAAATGCTAAGTGTCTGATAGGAATAGAGAATAGTTCTGCTCAGGCTCTACATAACAGGAGTATGGTTTGAAGTACATGGATTCAACAATCTCTGATAATGGTGACATTCTTTTCCATAGAATTCCATGAGGGCAACTGTTGAATTCCAAGAAAACAGCCCAACCCTTTCTCCAATTGAAGTCACGGTTGTTCTAGGAAAAGAAGACTTGGCAATCAAGGTATTTTGTTGGCCTGCTGTAGTATGGACTGAATGTCACTGTTATGTTTACATATACTGCAGCAAATTCTATTAAAAGATCTTCTGGCCTCTGACAACAGATCAAAGATACTATGTATGAGCATATGAGTATTCTGTTGATAGCCTCCATGTAACACAATTATCTAATTGAAAAATAATATGCTGTAAAACAAATGTTTGCATTTATGACTATTGGAAAGGTGTGTTCAAATAACAGCATTTTAAGTACCGTTCTTAGTCAATGATTGTTGTTAACTTCATTCTCTCTTAAATCAGATCTCAGACAGAGGAGGTGGTGTTCCAGTAAGGAAAATTGAGCAGCTGTTTAGCTACATGTATTCTACAGCACCAAGGCCAAATATGGATGATGCTCGAAATACTCCTCTTGTAAGATATTTTCAATCCTCACGTTGTTTAATAAGGTTGATGTAGGTGTTGGACAGATTGGTGGATTAATAAGGAAATGCTGTGTCCACCCTGCTGCTTTTTGGGGTATGCAAAGATTATTGAGCCCCATAAATATGAATTAAGACTTACTGAAAAGGAATTTTAATAACTAGCTTAGTGGACAAAAATATGCTTTTGAAGGTGTAAACAAAGTACATTGCAACCTGAATTGAATCTGCCGCCCTTTTTTTTTTTTTTCTTCCTTACATCCTAGTGATTTGGTCTTCACTTTACGGAGGCAAGCACAACTAGAACAGGCTTATAGACTATTGTTTATCTCTCAGTAGCAAGCTCCTTCTACTAATCAAGCTGTACTAGCAAAAACAGAGGGAAAATACAGAAATGTACTGTGCAAAAGTGGGACATACAAACCCACCCTCTTCCACAGAGCTTTTTTTATTTTCTTATATTTTGTTTTTTTTAATGGTCAGCTTCAGTATTCTGCATGAAACTTATTTGAGATTTATGTTTGCTTTTAAGAGAACAGAAAGTGCAAAGGACTTTAGCAATTAAAAATCGCTGAATACTTTCCAGTTATTTAACTTCAGGTCATAAGAGATAGTAAAAAAATAATTAATTTCATCTTGTACTTTATTTTTAGGCTGGTTTTGGGTATGGCTTGCCAATTTCACGTCTGTATGCTAAATACTTTCAAGGAGATCTAAATCTCTATTCCATTTGTGGTTATGGAACTGATGCTATTATCTACTTGAAGGTATGTATTTTGATTTATTTAAATAAAAGGTAACTACCACTAATGCAGTGAGTTAACTACTCAGTATCATTTTAAGGTAAACAAATTCTCTGCTCATGAGTAGCTCTTGTTTTTTCCTAAAGAAATACCAGTAAGATTTAGTAACTGGAATGTAGAATTAAAAAGTCACTTGGCTTTAAGTAATCTACTTGAAAAACTACTAGTGAGAGCCCTGTTAGTTTTTGGATTGTATTAAGATGTTCTCTACTTGTTCATGGATACAAAATACTGGAAGAGAATGAAGTCAGGGTGTGAGCTACAGATCTGATTTCTTTAGTCTGACAACCAAAAAGTCCACATAAACTAAATCCTTTAACTGGTGCTGTTCAACAGTTGCCATATAGCCCATATATAGGATTCAGATATCAGGAATCTTGAACACCAGTCATGTAACATGCACTGCTGTTATTAAAATTAACCTGGAAACAGGACTACATGTTCTTTTCTACTTTCTGTGCTTACTCACAGGAAAAACTTGCTTTGAATTTCTTCTAGTAAACTGATAACATAGTTCCAAGCACCCTGAAGCACAACCAGAGCAGCAGTACAAAAGGAAGAGATAGTTCAGCTAAATATGATTATGTAACATTTCTATTTAACAATTTCCCCAATAGAATAGGATTTCTTTTTTGTTAGTTGAAACATACGGAATTAAGGAAAGAACATATTTTAAAGTTTCTCTGAATTTTGTAAATCGAAATTCTTTTACATGCATTCCTGTACTATCTTGAAAATGGAGAGTAATGCTTAAGACCTATAAAAATGCGTAAATAGGATTTTATGTTACTACATTTGTCCCACCAAATTATCAAAAGCAAGCACAGATACTGAAGTACATAAGCCACCTCATCTATTGTAGAAATATTGGTGTAAATAACTTTGTTTTGTAGTGTCATTGGCTTAACACTTTAAGATGCTGCATGAATTTTTCAAAGTAGCATTATGGAGAGGTAGAAACCAAGTAACTTCTTCCTTCTTGACTTTAGGCCTTATCAACAGACTCAGTAGAAAAACTCCCAGTTTTTAACAAATCAGCTTCCAAGCATTACCAAGCTACCTCAGAGGCAGATGACTGGTGTGTCCCAAGCAGAGACCCAAAGAATTTATCAAAACAGAGTGCAGCTTTCTGAAGAGAAGTTGGTATCCAGGCACCCAAGGGGATCAAGCTGGCTTCTCAAAAAGAGCAGCTACCTCCAAACAAGCAAGTTTCAGGACTGGCAGAGGAGAAAGAAGATAAGGATGTTATAATCTAGGCTGTATGCACTGAATGTGAAATCTTGCTGTGGACTTCAGGATGAGGAAAATAGGAGCACATATGTTTTTAAAGAGCTATGTATAGAGGAAAATCAGACTATATTTTTTCTTATGATCAAAGACTTGGTGTGGTAGAGGTGTGCAATTTTTGAGTCCTGTTTAATTCTTGAATTCTGAATACTGATAAACATAAGTTATGCTGATGCATATTTTTCTCCTAGAATAGTTATCAGCAGTTTATCTTATTACAGAACTTCTCAGGTAGGTAGATAACGCCTGAAATTAAAGCTATATTTATAACATTTGGAGAAGATCTGCTTAATATGGCAGTCTTGTAGCAAGATACAAACAGCATTCAAATACAGCCTGACTGGAAGGGAGGGAGGCCTGGGAGGTAGGGAGAAAGTGTTTTTCATTTCTAAGGAAGTCCCATTTTTAAAAAAAGGTACTCCAGTAATAATTCTTATGTGATGCCTTGCTCTGTGAGTTACTTTGCTAGTTGTTTTTTTTTAATGTTAAGCTGTTCATGGAAAACCAGCCAAGTAAGGCTTCTATGCATAAGGTAATGAAGAGGAAAATCAGAATATTTTAGAAAGCTGCTGGAAAGAAATGGAAAGCTACTTGGTTATAACAGCTGTAAGGCTAGGGTACATCCAACCTGCATCGCTGCACTCTGGAGAGCATGTACCAAGTAAGTCAGACAGGATTTTCCAAGAACTGAAGTCAGATGTGTAGGTTGAACAGAAAGGTTTTGTGATCTATATTGTGTGAGCATGTTGTGGGAAACAGCATGCTTAAAATACGGTCTTGTAGTTTTGTTGTGCTGTTAGAATATTAGTGGCACAGTACACTAAACAAATCTGCCAATTGTCTTTGTCAAATTTACATTGGACCACACTGGCTCAGACGGGTACATGGGGAGTCTGTACTCTGAAAGCTCTGATGAGTACTGGAGGTCTGTTTGAAGGGTTTTCAGGAGTGGTGTTGGAAATTCTAAAAACTGTTCATTGCAATGGAAAGGGCTTAGGAAATGATGTTTCAAGGTGCACAGAGCACTGCAACTATTGAATAGCTTTTATGAACAGCAAAATTGGGGGAATCCCACAAGAACAGTGTCAGTGGGAGAGAGTTGTTGGGGAAATACTCCATTCTCAGTAAGATTCTTCCTCACCCATCTTCTTTGTGCGTTTTTACTTTTGTAAGCAAGGTAAACTTAACAACAGGTGTTAAACTATTGGACGTTATCAAGCTGGCCAGTCAAAAGTTCATCAGGGCTGTATACTGTTACTTGAATTTTTTATACTAATTAGCATATTTTCTTAAGTGTGTGTGATTCTTTACAAGAAGCTGCAAGTACAGTAAAGCATCCTGCTCAGTTGTATGACAGTTTTGTATTTGTTGGACAGAAAACCAGTCCATACTTCACTGTGAATCTAAAATGTTTTTAACAGGAATGAGAGAAAAATACAACTACCTTTGTGTTCTAGAAGTCCTGTTAGGATAGATTTCTCAGTCAAAAATAAAATAGTATTCTGATATGCTTCATTTCTTTTAAAAACTAGATTTAGATGTATTGGTGATAACTACTGAGCATTATGACTTTAGTACTGCCTCTAAACTGTCTTTATCCTGGTGAATAAGATGCAGTCACCAAAGGTCACCAGATCATGTATCTGAGCTCAGCTTGGTGAATGAAATGGGTACTAAAAAGGAAATATCTTTGTCTAGAATACACAGGTGTGAAAAAGCTGTCTTCACTGCCATAACGTATTTGAGTATTTGTTGATTTTGTATGGAATACAAGGTCACAAACACATACCTAGGTAGTTACTGTTGTCAAGTAAATATAATTTATACCTTTGTGTCTGAACCCAGTAATGCTTGAACTTGAGTTGTGATATGTTGATACACCTGTAACACAGCTGCAGCTGCTCCAGGTAGGAGCTGTAATTTCTGTTTCAAAGCAGGTGAGACCACATGGGTGCAGTGAAAATGTCTGTAATGTTTGCAGAGTGAAGCTGCAGAACACATTCATGATGCAGATTGAGGAGTGTACAGCACTTAAGGAACCCATATGAAATTTCTTCAGTATTACAAATTAGGTCTATCTACCTAGATATCTACAGCACCTTTTCCAGCATTCACTGTTTTTTTTTTTTCTGAAAGTAGAGTTTCAAGTCTTTTACCTGGATGTAGATGTTGAAATAATTTTATAATAAAATCTTTTAAATGGTTGTCTGGTATCTTTATTTCCTAACACTAGTGCAACGAGCATTTCTCAGATCATAGTGGAGCCTGAGGAGGCCCCATACAAGGCCCTTTATAAAGTCTTATAAAATGGAGTTGACCAAAACAACTTTTCATGCTCTGTCAGATACAGCAGGGGTAAAAAACACTGAAACTGCTCTCATTATGCTTAATATTGCACCTGTTGAGAGGTTACATCATGCCTAAAATCAGTACATCACCTTATGCATCACCCTACTCTTTTTAATCAGGAGAGTATCCCTGTTCAGAGATGAGAACTGGGAATCCTTCATCAGTGCATGTTCTATACTCTAAAGTGGTTATGTTTTGTTCACCTTTAAAGAATGTGAAAATTCACCACTGGTTTTAGTTTTACATATATATATATATTAAAAAAAGGCGTCCATCATTGGGTCTATATTTAACAACTAAGTTTTTCCACAGACTAATTGGAAGCAGCTCTTTCAGCTCTGAAGCAATGGGACGGTTGGCTTTTAATAGCTGGTGTGTAAGAAAATGGTAGTGATGGATCAGACTGTGCTACAATAGAACAGTCCTGTACAACTGGTGCTTTAGACTTCTGTTGTCCTGGGACCATCCTACATCTCTTTTAATTTTAAGAAGATAGAGCAACTGTAAAAATGCATGTAGATATGTTACCTGAAAGCGGACAGGTGAAAATCAGCCTGACTCAGGGTATGCACTAAGCCTCCAAGTGAAAGCCTTGTGTGCTGAGTTTGCCCTTCCTAACAAAGTGGATTTTACCTGAAGGTTTTTCTTGCTGGGGAAGCAGATCAGATGGTGTACATTTTGTGTGGTTTGCAACTACACAAATGTACCACTCTGATATATATCACTATGCCAGGTGTGTTGAAGAAACAACCCGGAACTAAAGTATGCTAGGGACTTCAATAAACTACTACAGAAAACAAAAGAAACCAAAACGAAAAATACCTGTTGTTTTCCCCTTTGTCTTTATTGTCCTGCAGCCCCTAGAGACAGGGCTAGCATATTTCCCCCAGCTTTTTCCAAGCAGCAGTACACACACATGCATTCTATACCTTGCCTGTGGCAGGATGTACCCAAGCTGCTGTTCAGCTTCGTGTCAAATACATGGCCCCAGCAGGTCCAGCTCTCTCCACAGCATTCTGTGCACAGACCATGAGTCCCAGCCAGGCTCCTGCAGTTCAGGAGGCAAAATGCTGGGTTTTTTCCCTTCCCCCACACAAACCCTGTGAGTAACAGAGGCCACACACCAGCTCCTGGTTCAGCAATGCACAGGTGCTGCAGGGCTGGCAGCGGTGCAGGGCTGGCTTGCTGCTACCACATCAGGGGGTCACACATCAGCAGGTTTATCCATGGCTGAATAGTTCTGGTTTCACAGGAGATAAGCAGATGTTGCACTTTCGCCCTTTGCCCCCCCGATCAGGACCTTACCCAGCCAGGTTCCTGATGTCAACAGAAACCACACCAAAGTACCCTGTGTTTTCTCTTCCACATCATTAGCTAAAAAGTGTACACTGATGGTGTGACTGGTTACTTGGGCACATATCCAGATTAATCTCCCAGAAGTCTTGATACATGGTTATTCATTATCATCTTTTTCCTATCAATTAACCAAGTTTTTAAATCCACTAGACTTTGCCCTTAGCATGTACTAATGTCCTTCCCAAAGTGTTATTACAAAACAAACTTTGCTACTTTGATAAGAACCATTACTGGACTGGAAAAATAGATTTTTTTTTTCCCTTTTTGGTAGGGACAATGACTTGAGAGGATCAGGTATAACCCCCAAGAATTTTCTGCCCATAAATTCTTGAGCAGTTTTGGCAAAAGGGAGGTAGAACTTGGCAGTTTACTATCCCTTGGCTCAGCTGGTCTTTAAGGGTGGGGATGGTGAAGAGGAAGTAGCACACTTTTGAGTTTGTATTTTCCAAAAACTGACAACACGATTTTAGATGCCTATGTCCTGAACCTGTATTACAGGTCCTAAGGTGGCTTTGCACATCTGCGCTGGCATGCACATTCAAGACAGAATGTGCCTATCTTGGGCCTGAATGGGCCTGAAAACTGAGAACCTTGGTATGGGATTTGGCACATCAAGTACGGCACCTTATCATGACACTGTGTACAGGTCTCAATGTGTGTGCTGTGGTGTGAGTTGGATATCTAAGCTCCCTATCTCATGACCGCTTTCAATATATCCAGAGGACCCCAGAAAGATCAGCAATGCCAGGAGTGTCCTGGCTTTCTAAAATTTCAGTGAAAGTTTATGGTTAGGTAAATGACTCAGGCTCCCTTACTAGTTTTTTGTGGTTGTGGGAAACTGGAAATACAGAGCTCAAAATGGCACCAGGCCTGTGTCATTTCTGGCCAGAGTGGATAGATAATGGAAAATCCCAGACAATATTTATCCTGCATGAAATGCCAATAGGACCATTGCAGATGAACTGGCTGCTGGCACAAACTGTATCAGCCACTGTGCAACCTGTCATTACTGGCATTGCTGATCTGTCTGGGTTTGGGGCTAGTCCTAATGCCACATGACCACAGGAGGCAGTATGAGGCTCATCACTCTGCAACTCTGCACCCTACAGGGCAGCAGTGCTGCTGAAGTGCTCTGAGCCATACTTACTACTCCTCAAACACCCACATATAAATTATTGGGTGGACCTCTTACAGAAAATAAGAAGCTAACTGTAACTGATACTGATTGTTAAATACCATGAGGCATACTGGGAAATCAGATGCATTGAAAGCTCTTTTTTTGAGTGTTTATTCCTTAGTGTTTTCCTCTCCTCTCCTCTCCTCTCCTCTCCTCTCTNACCTCTTACAGAAAATAAGAAGCTAACTGTAACTGATACTGATTGTTAAATACCATGAGGCATACTGGGAAATCAGATGCATTGAAAGCTCTTTTTTTGAGTGTTTATTCCTTAGTGTTTTCCTCTCCTCTCCTCTCCTCCAACACTCCTGGTTGATTTTTAACAAATTAACTGGGAAACAGGGTGGAATACCTTCCAGGGCTACTTGTCCTTTTGTCCAATCACTGTGACATGCAGCACATTAGTAAATGTGCATTGCAAATGGTATTGGTGACCAAGAGTCAAGGCCCTGCTTACAAAGGGTATTACATGGTGGAATTCAACCTTCACGCAGGGGTAAATCAGCTGGTTTGGACCACTCTTGGTATTACCAAGTGTGTGCCATTGCTTCACAGTCCATAGGAAGCTGTTTGCTCAGGCATAAAACTATGTTTGTGTTGACACAGAAGACCTTGTTTCTGCTTAGTTTGGGCCTGTTATAAAACCCTCTCATCTCACAACTTTCTCTTGCTTCTAGTCAGCTTTTCCTCAGGATTTACATAAATACAGCTGTTTCATTTCCTAAGAACAGAAGATTCCAGCAAAGGTGTTGACAATGAAAGGGTGAAATAAATGTTTTTCAACATTTCTTTGAAGTATACTAACCCTGGAAGGTTTGGGGTTTTAAATAGGGTAAACATTTCTAGAAGAATAGCAGTATATTGGTATTAATGTTAGGTTTCCCTTATAGAAGGAAGGGATTGTAGTTATAATAGATTGAGAAGCAGTTATTCAGTTGTTCTTATTTTAATAGGGTATGGATATGGAATACAGGACATAAGTGATGAATCAGTGAGTTGTCTATAAGCATGTCCAAGAACTGCTGATGTAGTTCAGTGTTCTTTTTTGTAACATGTTTCTAACATGTAATAACTTTTTCAATCAATAAAAGAGTGTAATATAATGTGGAATCAACATATTAACTGATGTAGATAGATATTAGAGAAGCTATAGTTCATCTTTAGACCTCACACCACATCCACTGAAATTTGTGACAAGCTTCCTCTTGATACCAGTGAATTGTGGGCAAAGCTAAAATGGCTTGAGCTGCTGATCAGTAGAAGAGACGCATATACCCCCAAAGGTCCTAGAAGACAGTTAAAGCAAGCTAATTTTTAACTACTTCAGAGAGCAAGACCATACAAGAGGCCAGCTTCACTGTATTACCTGCCATGTGGTCTGCAAGATGGCACATGTTATGCTGTCTTTATTCCTTTTTTAGGGATTTATCAAGTGATACACATAGGGGAGGAAAAGAAGTGTGTGACAGACATTTAGTCCTTCAGGATATCTTGAAGAGAAACATGTTGGTGCACATAGGGCCAATTTAAATACACTGAACTGGCTGATGGCTTCAGCCCATCACCCTTTATCTAATGTAATTCAGGCCCTGGAAACTTACTGGAAATCCTTGAGCTCCAAACACTCCAGACCAGAGGAAGGTCAGCTCTCACCCTTTCTGTTCAAGGTACTCGAGACCAAAAGCCTAGGTCCATGCTGGGGAAGTCCAGGTGCAGAGATGCTATTGTCTCTGAGGTAAAAGTGTGACTCTATTCCACAAAGTGGGCACTTTGTCCTTGTGTCCCTGGCCACCAACAGCACAACTGGGATAAAGGGGTTTTGCCCATTCCTGAAAACAGAAGAACAAGACTCTTTAATAGCACACCACAGAGACTAGCCATAGCTTGTGCTCATTTCACACAGCTGAGGCTTTTAAAAAAAACCAGGATTAACACTGTCCAAACCCTGAACAATGTGAGGACCTGCTTCAGTACGGCTGGAAGATTATTCCAGCTGTTTGGGTCTGGGAGCCTGAAAAAGCGAAGCTTGCCTCCCAGGAGTCAGTGGAGCTCCAGATACGCGGACATGAATAGCTTGGTTTAAGTAAAGGGCAGACTGACAGCTAGCATTAGACAAAAGGACACAAAACAGCACTATAAATAAGAAGGGAACAACTATAAACCTTAAAAATACCTTTCAGGAAATGCATGGTTGCTATTCAGTTGCTAGCTGCTGGATCTTTTGTTCTGCTTACAGCTTTCCATCCTTTTATTTTCCCATTTTTTTATAAGGACAAACACTGACTGAGTATACAGCACACCCTGATCCAGCCAGGACTGGAGGCCACGGGAAGCAGTGGTGCCTCTGGGCGTTGTTCTGGCAGCCTCCTGAGCCAGAGGCAGGGAACCCACGGGGACAGTGTGTTCCCTGATGACTGCACCGGGAGCTTAAAAACATGTTTATGTCGAGTCAGCAAGAACCGCCCAGGCTGCTCACACCACTGCTCTCCCTCCCTTTCCAGGCTGCTGGAAGGAGCTGCATCAAAGTCCAAGCTCACGTTTAACTCTGTTCGAGGTGCTTCCTGCAGTTTGCTCCTGCCTGCCTGGAACCACTTACCTGTCATCTCACCATGGCACCCAGGTCACCTGAAAATGGATGGCAGCCAGAGGTGCCTCTTTGCCCCTCTCCCTGCCCTGCATTGCAGAGAGCAGCTCTCCCAGTGCTCAAGCTGGTGCCAGCAACCAGGCAGAACTCAGTGCCATTTGGTATCAAACCCTGCCACACTCACAGCATGGCCAGTCAACACTGAATAGTGTGCCCCAGTCAGCTCATAAAGGAGTCCTCCTTCTTGACCTTCTACGGGCAGGATGCAACCCCCGTCAAAGCTTAAGGGGACACCAAGAGTGTAACTCGGGTATATCTCTGAAGCACAGAGGTGCTGTGCGAGGTGCCCCAAAAGAGAGGACGATGACAGCTGTAGCACAGCATGTCAAGTACTGGTAGAGTTTCAACCAGCTGGAAAGAAAAGTAGGAGAGAGTTGGGTTACAGAGACCTCTGTGATCCAGCTCTCCACAGCTGTGTCAGGATCTCCTGGATGACTCCATCCAAGCGTGCTAATGTGTCACATGTCTGCCTGGGAGGGGCTTGTACCTGTGTCTTTTTGCCCATTCTTAAGGTTCCCCTCAGATTCCTCAGCTGCCCCTGAGGACAAGTGGGAGAAAATGTTTGGGTTTGTCTTGAACTTTCAATCACTGCAGCGGGAAGGCCCACAGAGGGTCTGCAGCTCACACTGGTGGCTTACCAGTCCTTCCTGTCAGAGACAGACCTTTGGGTGTGTCTGAGGGAAGAGCATACAGGAACATTTGGACCAAATGGAGTCTTGTGCTCATAATAACATTGTCAGCTTCAAGTATCACAAGTCACAGTTCACAGTCCTCATAGTGCTGATTATCATTGTTAAGTAAACAATGTTTAATCCTCCTGTTTTACATTGAATTTCTTTTTTTTTCTTTTTCTAGTTCGTTGTTGGATTTCACCTCTGAATGTGCATGGCAACTCTCACAGTTTTATTGAGGCACTCAAAAGACACTTGGTGAAGGAAACGGCAGGACTATGGGAGAAATGGACCCAGATGACAAACAGAAGTCCAAATTTCCAGCAAGGTATAGTTTAGACCTGCTGGGCACCACAAGGTGTGCTCACCATGGACATCAGATGACAGCACGTCCTTGAGTTCAGGAGGGCTGCACACATTTTCCCCAGCAGTAAACTTGGAAACAGCAGGATAGACTCACCAATGGGTTGGTTCAGCCTTTGAGATGTAGGTGTAATACAATGAACTTTGCTGACACTGGGTCTTTAGGACCAGTTTTACTCTTCGTTGATGTTTAAATATTTATATTACTTTTTACCATGGAATGGCTTTGCTCTGATGGCAATGGTGTCTCTTTACCTGTGCTTTCCAGCATGCTGTGTGCTTGTAGCTGGCTCAGGCACTGCCCTGCCCTATAGCAATGTCTGTGTTTTCATACTGTGTGAACCAGTGGCCATCTATTTATAAGGCACACAGTTCTGTCCCCTCTTATTGCATATTGTTATAGACTTTCTGTGAGAATTCCTGCTCTTTTGTTCCTGCATGTTCTTCCTCAGGCCTTAGAAATGATGTATTCTTAGTCCCTAACCAGCTAGTGATTTTTGTAGGGTGGAATATAGTTCCCTATTCTTGACCAGAATTGTCTGGGTTCAAACCCCTTCCCTCCTGCAAATATCCAGCAAGCTTACAGCTATACTGAAGCAGTGCAACTCCACACTGATAGTTCCTATTGACATAAAATAGCTCAGTGCCAATTGCAGTATCAGCAGCCTGAGAAGTCACACCAACTGCACTGTTTTAAAGCTAAACCATGGTGTGATTCTGGCACTAGGCAAAGGCTGATACCAGCATCCCTAGCCAGCCCCAGCTTGAAAGAACAGAACTGAGTGGTTCATCAGTGGTGTAAAAATCATCACATGCCCTGAAGTCCTCATTTCAAATGCCTTAATTGTAATTTAGCAGCACTTCATGGAGAGTCTGTGCAAGGTAAAGGTCAACGCACAGCTGCCACCTACTAAGAAAATGTTAACTGTGTATTAAAATCAAACAGGTCATTGGGACACATGATATTCATCATCTCTGTCCGCTCTGTGCCTTAGGAAGCTTAAGATGCATTTTGAGAAATCATAAAAAACAGATTTCTGAGCAGCCAACTGATTTCACCTGACAGTTGCTGTATATAACAATCTTTTCTGACCCACTTGTCTGCTGTACCAGAGGTCCCTGCCGTTCTACAAATAGAGACTGTGGTAGATCTTTCCACTACTTTAATACAATTCTTGGGGAGGTTAAGGTGTCAGATACTAGCTAGGCTTTGGCATCTCTGCTAATAGCATGTTCTGCACTGTCATTTAGTAGAAGTGCAAACCCTAGGGATTACAGGGAAATTCTCCTGCCATATCCTGCAAGTAGATGGATTTATTGCTGTGTCCAACCTATCTGTATCTTGTGTGTTTCAGAAAAGCAACAGCGGCCCTTCAAGAGCCCTGCAAACCTTCCAGCACACTGAAAACCCGTCATGCCTGTTTGGATTCTCAGAGTTTAATAAAAGTATATAATAGTGTAGGCCACCTTAGACTGTTTCAATCTTCCTTTCAATCTTGAAGACTGAACTCTTGTGTGTTTCATTTAAAGGTATTTGTCCCATGAGCAACATCTGCTGCCAGAAGCATTAGCACACTTTCAAAAGATGTTCCTCAAATATGAATGAGCTGAGCCTCTGTGATAATTTTAATTGATCCAGCAGTGCTTGCAGCTAAAAATCAAGCTGCCACCTTTCATGGCAGACCAGACCTTTTCCCCTGATGATTAATATTTGTATTCCTGATATTTTACAAAAATAGTCTGTCTTACTCAGCCTGGGAGATTTATATATAGTCATGATTACAACAGTTAACTTGATTCTGTCAAAACTGGTATATATGCTGTAACATATTGCTCCATGGAAAGAAGACAGTAAGTGGTTGTGAATAAGTAAAATTTCACTGATGCTGAAACACTTATAGGCACTTATTGGTTTCAGCTCTGATGCTCTGATTTGGATTGAAAACTCCAATTGAAAGCAGGCCAAAGATTTTGACTGGGATCTCTGCAGGTTCCCTCACACATACACGTGTGCTGATACACACACCTGCCAATGCATGCACAGGCCCATGCAGAGCTGCCAGAATCAAAATGGATCTTTCAAAACCATTCTGCTTTGCATAGTTGCAAGGTTTGGTCCAAATCCTTACAAGATGACACAAACAACCTCATCATCCTCCACACAACCCTAGTGACAATGCCATATAACAGCATGAAAAGGGACACAGACAACCGAACTCTATTTTCCTCTGGCTTTTCAAATGTTAAGGGCAGAAAGACAAGTCTATACCAGGTGGCCCCAATGCACTATATTTTCTTCAGGCTTTGAACCTTTCCTGCTTTATAAGCCAAACTCATATTCATGCAGTCCGTTATGAGAAGAGCAAAGGATGGGGAAGCAGCAACTCCTTGTGTTGAAGGTCCTAGGGCTGAACATTGCTGCCAATCAGCCAATCAATAGGCTCTCATTAGGAAGTTTGCTTTTGGAGTAGAGGTGGGTGACACTGACTGTTAAGTAAATAACACACATCATGTTCTAGGACCAGTCTGTATGTGGGCAGCTGTTAATACTTATCCAAAGCCCCCTTTGTGGAGAGAAGACCGACTTAGCACATCTTTCAGCCTTGTGCAACCCTTCTGGTCTTGATACCCATGACATCATCAGCACTGGGAAACTAGCCTGTCTCAAGGACAAGTGGTGATAGTTTAAAAAATGTTGGCCGGAGGCTGAGCAGGAACTCATCAACACTTACTACTTCCTCTTCCCCTAAATTGATGTTTTGCAGTCCCTGTCCCCTCTTCCTACTGGCAGGAGAGGCAGCAATATTGGAGAGCAAAATCAGACAAGCTCTTTTGGACTCATTGTCCTAGTATCTACTCTTTTCTAAGTATGAATAGACATTTAAAGCTTTTACAGGGAATGCACTTAAACTTCAGTTTCACCTAGAGTCTCCACGGATGAACTATTGGAGTTTTGAGTCAAGCTGGATCCAATATGACATCAGAGGCAAAATTTAATATTATTTCAAAGCACTCTACAAAGAGAATGTCCGTATTTCCATGAGCAGCTGAGTTATGGTTCTGCACTGGCCCATGAATACATACAGAGTGTCCCTATGGTTATAGAAGGGGTAACTTTTTTGCCCACAATGCATGTGGCTTAAGACCATCTCTTCATATACACCTCTTAAAAAGCTTGAGAACCAAAACCTAGAATCTCTCTGCTATCCATTGAGAAATCATTAAGGGAGCTGTGGGAAAGAGCTGCCAATGGGATAGTTCATTCTTTGTGTCCATCTATGCTTTAAATATTCTAATAGGCTGTGGAATGCAGTGGAAATGTTTCAAACATGGCTACATCTCTACTAAGAAGACAAAAGTCAAAAAGCAATCTTCTTATTTCACAGCAGATAGCAAACAACCCTGAAAACAATTTTCTGTCCTTTTAGGTCATAACTATCCTCACCCTTGTGGTATAGAGGGTCTCTCATTATTTCCATGTGCAACCATCCAATCTGATGCAGCTTTGAAAATACAAAAGTATGATCAGGAATTACATGGCAGTATGAAATTTCAAGACATATCCACTAAGTCAGAATAATAAGACTGTGCATCCCATGCATTTAATAAATTATGATCTTACTGTCAGGTACTCCCACACCTCACATGAGCAATCCCATCTGGTATGTTGGAATAGAGCACAGCAAGAGATGAAAAAAAGGCTAAAAAAGTAACAAATACTAAGGTTTGCTTACTCTTGGTCTTCAAAAACAGAAGCAATTAAAGTGCATCAATCAGGTCCTTTTTTGCCCCCTGTGATTGGGATGTTCTCTAGCTTTTTTAACAAGCTTGCAAATTCCTATGACTATAATCAGCCTGATCCCACTGTGCTCCCTGTCAGATACCACAATGGCTATAATTTGGCACCTGCTTGGTACAAAGCTTGGAAGTGAGCCCGGGTGCCCACAGAATAAAAATGAAGCATGTTCACTGCAGAAGGGGAGGATCAGAGGGAATTTAGGAACACTGGTGACAGCCTTTTTTCTTTCCTCTCAGCAAGACAGACCTGGCTGCGACAGGTCAGAAAACACTGCTATTGTTCTGCCCTAAACCTCTCTATTCCCAATGCAGAATTTTGCTTTCAGAAGCAGCCAGCATGGGGATGTGTTCCAAATAAAATCAGCTACCTCCATCTGTCTCTTCTGGGCTGCCCATCTTGCCCCACTGTCAGACTGTTAGAAAGCAACAAACATTTTCTTGCCTTGACTAGTTGGCAAATCCTCTTCCTCATGCCTGACTTACATAGATATATCACCTAGAAAAGCAGTGGGCTTAGATAACCTATGCTTTTTCATTCTTCCAAATTCACTGATTTTCCTCACTTCAGAAGTCATTGGATCCCATCGACCTGGAGGTACCTCAAGCAGGTTTTTCTGCAGACAACCTGCCCCAGATGCTGATCATTCTCCAAGTAAACTACTGTAATGTCTCTGATAGAGGTATCTCTACAGCTGTATGGAAATCTCTCATTGATTTAGTGAAGTACAGGGAACTATATTACAATTTTATTCACATGAGAAAGCATTTACTCATGGTCTGCATTGGCTTTGAAATTTCTTATTGGAATTGGAAACTGCTAAACAGCAATCTTAATTGTTGTCTATCTAAACATAAACATGAACTGGATTCTCTCCTAACACAGCATACAGGCTTCAATTAGTGAAAACTGGAGATGAGATGAGATGAGATGAGATGAGATGAGATGAGATGAGATGAGATGAGATGAGATGAGATAAAAGGAAAGAGAACTGATTTGTAATACTTTCTTGCAAAGACATAGTAATAGTGATGAGGACTGACAGCTTCACAGTCAGAGATGCAATGAGAAGTCAGGAGTTACTGGCTCTCAGTGGTGGGCACAGCTCACCTCCCTTTTCAAACAACCCAGAATTGTCAGAGCCTAAAAAAAGTGGAACAGCCCAGATGGATTGCATCAAACAGAAAAAAGGGAAGAAAAATGGGGTTTACCCGTAGGTCAGATCACACAGTTGCCCTTGCTCCAGGATACTTGCTGTGTGAACTGCAACTGCCCTCCGTTTCATCCTCCTGGATTGGAGAAAGTAGCTCAACCAGAAGTAAAGGAAAGCAGTATTGGCAGGTCCAAAAGCACAGGGTCTGCAAATCAGGGGGACCGGCAGGTCTGCTATAGCACAGCAAACACATCTTCATCTTGAAAGACCTTTTGGTTAAGGTAGGATTCCTCTCACCTGCACTTAGCTGCCAAAAATGAGGTGCATAGTCCATGCTAGCAGGCTCGGTTAATTTTATAGTCAGTGTAGAGAAGGGTTCATATTCTTCCCACATCACATCCACCACTATCCTGAGAGATACAAGGATGGAAGTAAGCACAGCTGTGCAGATTACAGGGGCAAGTCTTTCCTACCTGACTTTCTTGACACTGGATATAAATTTATCATCAGTTACAGGAAGAGTGTAAACAGAGACAGCATGCACTAAAAGATACCCAGGCTTGAATATCAATATACGAAAAATTTCAGGGCTGAACATTTCAATCCTGTTCACATACTATGACTGAGAAAGGAAAAAATTCTTACTATTAAAAAAATATAATTATGACAAAGATTTTGAGATACAGACAGGTGTAGTGAACAGTGAACTGATGTTGAATTGAAAGTCAATCAACAGGAATATACAGAAACAACTGAAAGCCTGTCTGTGGTCACAATTCAAAGCAGTTTGCCCATTTCTTTCTGGGAAAGCATTTCTGTGACTCTAATAAATCTTCTATATTTTGACAGAATCCTTTCTTTTACTCCCAAAACGGCAGCTGAAGAAAATTATAGTGAAACAGTATCAAAGGTTGTTCAGATTGAATCTAATGCTATCTAGCAGGCAATGGAATAAATACTGAGAGAAGCAGCAGCATCATTTAAGCTAGGCTGAGCAAACATGGCAGTATGTGCCCATGTGTGCTTGCAGCCGGGGACCTTTCCAGCTCTGCACCCCCAGGGCAAACTGCAGCCTGCAGCTGTGAATCGATGGTGTAGGGAGAGGGCAGATCCAAGGAGAGCTGGTAAATCCCTGCCCAGCTTCAGGCTGGCCTACACATGGGTACATGCAAAGGGTTGTGTGAGGGTTCTGCCTGGATCTCCAGTACCCCACAGAGGCATGTGGATCCAGGGAGGCACCAGTGTCGGCTCTGTGGTGGCTCAGTAGATGATTCCTTCTGGTTCCAGTAGCAAGTACTTCTTCATGGACAGAGGGATGGAGAGCAAGGGGACTTCTCGATGGCACCTTTCTGACAATATTGCCCGAATAGCACACCTGCATAAATGCATGAGTGACCGTGGGGAATTGCTGCACACAGTGAACAAAGAGTCATAGAAATCCTGGTACAGCTGGAAAAAAACCACAAGTATGTTTTAGGGAAATGAGTCTGTTTTCCTTCCTCCTCTTTCCCCTGCCCACATGCAGCCCTTGGCAGAACAGGGTAAAAAGCACAGCCAGCCATCCTATCCTTTACAGGCACATCAAGCACCAGGGACCTGCACAAAATTCCTATGCTTGTCTCAAATATTTAATGTTAAGTGAAAGACATGATGAAATCTTTAGGTTTGGTATGTCATATATCCATCAGTTTGAGGTGGGGGTTCCTCTGTGGTGTTAGTCCTAGACTGAAAGGACTCTGCAGCCTGCTCAGGGTCAGTGCACATGGGTAAGTTAATCCTCTAACCTCACCATCAGGCAGTGAGGCACTACACTGCCAGTGGTACTGGTGAGTTCTCTGGGGCTGTAAATTACCCCAGTGACCTTCTAGCATAAATAAAACTGCATTCCCATGAGCAGAAAAGTGCAGATGGTTACAAATAATGTCAAAAACCACCCAGAAACAAATGGTAAATATATGTGACTACATGTGACTTGACCTTATTTTATAATCTTGTTACTTGATAGATCTGGTTACATGTATTTTCAGGTTATGCTTTATGTACAGTAAAGTAAGGATTTGTGCCAATTTCAATTTCATGTTAAGTTCAGCTTTGACAACAAAACTTAAAACCTCAAAAAGAAATAGAGAAACTGTGTCTTTTTCCAAATAAGAATGTTCCAAAATTTCAGGTTAAAATTTTCATTTCAAGAAAAATTATTACTATTATTATTTTTGTTGGTTTTGCTATTATTAAGGTGAAAAAAGACCTTTAACTTTTAATTTTGTTTTTAATTTTTTTTCTGACTCCAAGAAAGTCTCACAGTTTCTCTGACAATACAGCTCTGCATGCTAAAACAGGTGGGATTCCCTAAATGTATTGAAAATGTGTATCAGATATCACTGTATTTCAGCACTGATTTTACATTTTTCCAAAAAGTTCAGTATTAACAAAAAATGAGTTGTGAACTAGAATATTTGGGCTATGAAGATTACTGAATTAAAGGGATAATTATGTCCATGTAGCTTTTTCCACAGTTTTGCCTTTTGATGATACCTTTTCCTCTTTAATCTCTTATTTTTCATTTAAATTCTCCCTTGCATTGGCAGCTAACCCGTCCTGTTCACAGAAACTTGATCCATGCAACCGAACCTAAAGATACATAGTCATACCCCTGTAATATGGCACTTTAAAAACATTTGTTGACTTAAAAATGTATATAAATATACACATTGACAGATCTGAAGAAACACCAATTACAGCCAGAATCTTTTCACTTGCTGACTACAAGGACAGCTCAGCTCCTGCAGCACTACTGACAGGGTCCTCCAAAGGATAATGTTGCAATGAAAGTTTCTCAAAAATATGTCCTTTTTTCAGTAATCGGTATGCTTTTGTCAAATGAGTGATATTAAATGGGGAAGTCCCAAATCCTCTGAGATGTTCTTCTCTTTCAAAAGTGTACTTTCCTTTCTATGTTTGGGTATGGGTTATGCAAATAATAAGCTTGGATTTTACTCATAAATCATTGAGAGCTTACCTTAAAGACATCCTCAGGTATGGCTGCTTTCCACTTAGATGTTGATTTGATATGTTCATAGGAATTGACGACTACCTCCACAGCTCTGGGGTGGGAGTGACAGGCTTGTAGCACCTGCAGGCAGGATGCATGGAGACCATGAGCACCACCCAGAAGGTGGATGTTTGGCACTGTGCAGTGAACTGACACAGGCACAGCCAAAGAACTATGAGAGAATAAGACTGGAGATGTAAAAGACACAAGGCCCATCTATGCTACTCAGCACAAGCACAGTAAGAAACCCCAGGCTAGTTCCCAGTGGAGCTGTGCACACCCAAGTTCAACACCATGCAGAGGTATTGGCTTAGATCTCCAGAGCAGTCTAGCTGGGGTGGGCTTTATCACCAAAATCTAGAGATAACTCGTTCATAGCTGGGTTGAGTGACTTGACACCACGCAAAGCCATGCACAAAGTCCTTGCTCCAGGTCATGCAACACAGGAACAGAATAAAATCCCATCATATGAATCAAAAAAGGATTGTTACAGGAAAATTTAAAAGAAGGCCAGGATATAACACCCATGAGAAGTAAGGTTTTCAAGCCATACAAGGCCCCTGAAATGACTATTCTGCCCAGTAACTTTAGCTCAATAGGAAAAATACCCCAAATCTATTGCCACTCACACACATGGAATAACACTTTGCATTCATCCAATTTTGTCCCAGAGTCAGCAGGTTTCACAAATAAAACTGCAGAACATCCCTCTGGGATAAATATCAACCTACATTTTTATAGATAGGAAAATGTTGGTTTGGAAGAGACACACAATTCATGCAACAGGAGAAAGGCAGAGGCAGAAAGAGGAGACTCCAGACCTGGCTCTCAAATGTGCTATAGAAGACTAAGCATTGTTCTGTTACAGACAGGGCCTACTCATCCTGGGCTCAAGAGGGCATAAACAAAAGTTTAGCATTTTATTCAAAGACTTCTGGTTGTTTGCCTTGTTAAAATTTCACATGCACAGTGGAGAAACCACAAAATGTTGCTCAGGGCATTGGATGAGAGAGAATAAGTCCTGACTACAGCAAACTTACTTAGTTGTCTGATATAATAAGACTGTCTGGTACTTCTGTCAGTGCCTTAGGCTCTGCAGACATTTAAATATTTTTCAGGAGAGATCCTGTAATTATTTTTTTTTCATCAGCTATGAGCTGAGGTCCAGCATTTTCCTTTAATTCTCACATTTCATGGGAATAATCCAAAGCTTTATTGTGATGCATTTCATTTTGAATAGACATGAACAGATTTTTAAAGGCCAGATGTGACAAATTGAATAAAATGGTCTCATCTCTAATCTTTGGTGGAGACCATGTAATGTGTGTTTTGTATAACTCAGTCAAGCCTGTATGAAGCCAGCTTTGACAAAAGGGATGTAGGTTTTCAGAAATGAGAAGGTGAATCTGCTCTGAAAAATTAGTCTTGAACCAGCATTTAGGGTTTGATATTTCAGGTTGGTTAAGAGCAAAAATGAGATCTGTGTCTAGTTTCTGGTATGGGCAATTGTAATTTCATTTCAGTTAACTGATACCACTCTTGCAATAGGTCAGCTCACAGTGTTTCAGCCATTTTGGGCCCACATTGACAGGACTCTGGCAAATCCAGATACCACCAAAGCCTGAAGTTTGGCTCTCTCATCCCATTCCTGTTCAAGACAACACCTCTTCCATATTGCTACTGCATAAAGGCATCCTTAACCTTGTGGAACTGCAGAGGATATATCCTAGCTGCTCCATGATTCAGTAGCAGCTGGTAGCAGATATCTGGCTGAGCAGCTGGCCTCACAGATGTCACTTTTATGATATACTGTAGGGGTGCACAGCCATTGACATCCATGATATTTGCTTCTGCTCCTGCCTCCAGCAGCATATGCAGAAGGACGTGATCACAGTTCCAGGCAGCTTTGTGGAGCGGTGATTTGAAATCCTCATCACGAGCATTCACTTCAGCTTTATAGTCTAAGAGCATCCGACAGATGAGGTGGTGATCCTGGCTGTATATCTGATCCTTATAGTGAAGGGCCCAATAGACTGCACAGGCCAATGGAGTCTCCATGTAGGCATTGAGAGCATCAATGTGTGCTCCTTGTTCCACGTAAAAGGCCACGAGCTCTGGAACACCCAAACGTGCAACGACGTGCAACGGAGTCTCCTCATCTTTGTTGTTTGTTCTTATGTTTACATTTGCTCCTGCCAACAAAAGATGATGGGGAAAAAAAGGCAGGCAATGAAACACTCCTTTGACCATCTCTCTGACTGAGCCCTCATTCCCAAGAAGATCAGGGCATGAGAGACACACATGGAAATGCAAATAGCATCCACTATGAATCCCTTATGCCTCCAGGGAAACCCTTAGATACTTCAGATTCTTGGATCCAGCTTCAGACATGATAGTCTGGCCCCGAGCTGGGAGAAGCCCTTATCTGAACACTCTATTTTGGAGCAGCATGCAGGCCCAAATCTCTGTGTAAAATAGTTTTTCCTATAAATTAATAACCGGAGGAGAAAGGATCGGGTCTGACCGTCCCGCTTGTGCCGAGCGGCCGCCGCAACTGAAGCAACAGCACCATCTGCCGAGCAGAGAGGCCAAAAACAAGTGGGTGGAAGAGTTTTACTGAGGTCGAGAAAATTCTAACAAGAAAGACAATGAGAGGTACCCATTCACGTGAAAATAGCTCAATAGTAAACCTAGGTGAAGAAGACAGAAAAACCCCAAGACAAATAGAAACTCCCTGATTCAGAGGAGCTCTTCTGCTGATGGACTGTTTGGGTAGTGGGCTGAGGCATAGAACTGGGAAATAATGCTGGAGTAAGGATCTGTGGCCACGGAAAGACAGATGGGGTGAGGGAACAGAATGGGAAAAACTTACTCTGATCAAAGAGATGGGGAAAAGGAGTCTGGGATGAAGACATAGGTCAGTTGTGGATTGAACTGATAAATACATATGTACCTTCAGAAATTGTCTTCTAAGAGAAAGCCCAGGCCATGCCTACGATCTCTGGCCATGTCATGAGAGATGCTCCAGAGCTTTACCTTACCTCTCCAAATTAGTTGCTGGGCACAAGGCATAGAGGTTCGTGTTGTACAGAAGTGCAAGGGTGCCTGCCCACTCATTGAAAAGCAGTTCAACTTAGCTCCGTGGTTGCAGAGGATCTTGAGACACTCCACATTTGCCATTTCACAGGCTATGTGGATTGCAGCTTTTCCATTGGGCCGGCAATTGATCGTAGCTTTGTGATTCAGGAGGACTGAAAGACTCTCCAGATGTCCATACATGACAGCCAGATGAAGTCCAGTTGCCCAGGATATTTTTAATTTGTAGCTAGGCAGCCAGTACCCTGTACAAAGTGAAAATGTGTTACCAGCCTTGCCAAAGACTTTTCTTTGGAGTATCCACCTACTGAGAATAATCGAAGGGGTAGGAAGAGTTGGAGTATTGATGCAGTTTACTGTAATTTCAGTAGCTTAGTGCACATAAAGTTCTCTCAAGCATAACTTCATTTTCATTAAACACTGTTACTATATGGGCTGAATAGCCTGCCCTTTGGAGAGATAATTCCCATGTAGAAGTAATCTGAAATAAGCTACTATATTTTTTGTGACTTACATAAATTTAAAAAAAAAAATCAAAACCAACCAACCAACCAAACAAAACCCCAAAAAACAAAAACAAAAACACAAAACAAAAAACCAAAACCCTCTTTGAAATGCCACCACCTAAAAATATGTGGGAAATGGGATCTTCAGCCTGCCAATAGCCAAACAAAGGTGTCATTAGAATAAGAAGGCAGCATTTACTTAGGGCAGTGACTCAACAGACATCTCATCCTACTGTTTCTGCATGGGAGTTAGCAGGATCTTGCAGGTCAGGAGCTGGATTCAGACCTCTAGCCATGCATTGCACATAGATGAGCCCTAGCAATGTGGCTGCAGCTGCGTCAGAGATCTGACAGTTACCACCCCTGAAAAGCATGGAGTGAGGAGGTTGAATGCTGATGTAAGTTAGGTTGAAGAGCCAAATAGAAGCAGTGAAACTTTAGCATGAAATATGGCTCCAAAATGTTTGGATTTTTCCCAGAAAATGATTTTTTTTTTTTTTACTTACAAGCAGGTGTAACACCAAATCACACTGAAATACTTGTTCCCAAAATAGGACTACATACTTAATGACTGTACAGATATAGTCTCAGAAGAGAAGACTATAATAATTTGTTTTTAAAAGAATAAAGGACAGTAATAACGTGCAGAAAGGTAGGAGAAATCTAAAACCTTTTTTTTTTTGATTCATCTATTTCTCCTTGGATGACTGATCTCTTTGCCATGGTAACCAATGACATGACCCGAGGGAATGGCCTGAAGTTGTGAACTTCTGTCAGGGGAGGTTTAGGCTGGATATTAGAAAGAAGTTTTTCACCCAGAGAGTGGTTGGGCACTGGAACAGGCTCCCCAGGGAAGTGATCACAGCACCAAGCCTGACAGAGTTCAAGAAGCATTTGGACAATACTCTCAGGTTTGACTTTTGGGGATGGTCCTGGGCGGGACTAAGGGTTGGACTTGATGATCCTTGTGGGTTCCTTCCAGCTCAGCATATTCTGTGATTCTGTGGCTGCCTGGTTGAAATCTGTTACCATATAAAAGAGAGAGAAAGCCCACTCAAGATGCATAATGAGGTCAAAGTCCTTTTTTAGAGTCTGGATTTATGTGGTTTTTCAACATTAATGTCATATCGACACAAGTTTTACAGTATTCATGGACGCTGTATTAGGCAGAAAGAAGACAAGGAGGGAGGAAATAGGTAAAAGAAGGAAGAAAAAAGCCCAAAGTGCAGGTGGCAGGGAGAAACTGATGAATTTTTTTCTTCCCTCCTTGTTAAATTGCAAGTATATTTTTAGACAGGGGCAAGATGTCATCTACTCTAGGACCAAATTCTGGGGACTACCAAAGCCCAGTCCTCTAGGAACCCGTACTGTGAATGGCAACAGAGGCAGCCCTGAGGCACCAGAATGCCCAAGTGTCCTCTGAGGACACTCAACGTGTTGGCTGTGCAGACTACTCTGGTAATGCAATCTTTCCATCATATGCCCTCAAACCATGCACGGGGTTGGTGGCCTATATCCCAAAGCCTATGTGTATAGCAGACCAAGCTTCTTAAATCACCTCCCTATTGTAATTCATGTGCAGTATTCCCCCTCGTTACCAGTGAGCTGCAGGGCACTGCCAACTTATCCCATACAGAGCCAGGTCTCACATTTATGGTCAGATGTGAGCCATAAATTATGTTAACAGCAAGAAAACAATCCTTAAAGGCCAAGTTACCACTTTTTATAGCCACAATTTTCCTGCCCAAGACCACTGTTTATTTCCTTTGCCTTGCTGCACTGTTTATTTTCCTTGCTGCAGATGAGCTGAGCTCAGATATCCTGAGGGAGCATCTTCTATGTCCTCTGCCCAAACCTGCAGACATCTCTGAGCTCAGAGGGACAGAGACCAGGCACTGAGCAGGAAGCAGACATGGGCTCCATGGGAGACCTCATTCAGCTTACCTGTTTCTTTGTTTATAAACATGAAAAAAACCATGGTACAAGCAAGGTCAGTGTCTTTGAAAGCTCTCAGACTCTTTGGAAGAGAGGAAGCAAAGCCACTCTGTCACCCATGACATCTCTTTTCTACTTCATCATTTAGGGTTATAGCAAAGTTCAGACTGTCTGAATTGTGGCATGGTGGGGATGAATTTTTCTCCCCTCTTCATTCTCAAGAAAATTCCCCTTTCATATCACAGTTATCTGGTATTCAGAACAAAAGTAAAATGTACATGACAGTTGATACAGTGCCTCTTACCTTTCAGACAAAGTGAATCCACTGCTGTGATTTAGGCCATAGGGTGTTTTTACCCCTCTACTTTTTGGAGAAAGGAGAGACTTTTTCAAAAGAGACAGGTAAATGCTTTCAGTCAAATGATCTATGATGCATTAATCCTATAGTCTTAAAACACAACCAGAATGTATCTTAGCCTGCCGAGGACAGACAAAGATGTATTTTAAGATATATTCAACATGGTGTGCCTTAGTTCATACGCTGTCCCTAAGGGACATCCTCACTCTGAAGAAACCAAAAGAGCAGGAGCCAATCATTAAATAAGAGGTAAACACAGAAAAAGAGAAGAGCTAGGATATTGTCCCTTCTTTATGCAACAGAAAAGAAAGTGCAGTCGCCATGTTGCTGGCACTGGAGGTGTTTATCTTCACATATGATTAACTTCTGGCAGAGACTGATCATTACTGTTTTCTAAATACACATGAAGAATCTGTTAGAAAGTAGGTCATGAAGTGTGTTGATTTTAACAAAGAGTAACCTTGGTTTATTGCTTTAAGTTGTAGAGTTTTGGAAATTCAGTGTGTGGCTGAGTACTAGTTTGGATTTTCTACACTATGAAACAGATGTATTTCCTGGTTGTATTTTTCCAGATTATTTTTCTGTTTTGATAAACTAGCACATCCTCACTTTCTGTCAGTTGGAAAAATAAATCTCCTCCCATCCAGCAACCTCCAAGGTCCACAGGATTTCCTTAGCTCTCCTGTGCCAGGGAGAATTAACTCTATGGCTACTGTGAATGGAAAATGAAAGACATTAAATATTTTACGTTTCTAAACAGTTTGCATATGTGTACAGGTTCATGCAAGTAACGTATATACCACAGTTAGCCTGCATGTATCTATTCTTGGCTTTGCATCTGAGTTCTCTGCAAGGAAATGGTAAAGGACTCCTCTTTCTGGACTCCTCTGCAGCACGGAGACCCAGCCTGGACTCTGGCCTGCCTTCTGTCAAGCCCAGCGGGTACAGCCGATAAGCTCCCCTACTACAGTGACTGTGGCCATATGAGCCCACTGAGGAATTACTGCTTATGGATTGGTTTATGCCGTAGCTTCAGAAGAGATAAAAGGCCACAGTTTCTTGAAAATCAAACCCATCTAGTTCCTGGCTGGTGAATGCTGCCACATTTACCTTGTTTGTAGGATGCCAGAATCAGGTTTTCATCTTCAACTTCAAATACTGTGTCCACATCTATTTTCTTTTGGTTCAAGAGCTCTTCCAGTGTTTCAAAGTCATTGGACTTCAGGGCTTCAAGAAAAGCTTTTTTCACCAATTTCGCAGCTGCAGCTCGAGTAATTTTCCCCTCTGTATTCTCTTCCTCTCGGTATGTCTCCTCCAAATCCATTTTCAAATGTATCTGTTTGTGCTGTGAAGAGGGGTATGCTGAGGTCCCTACAGCACAGTTGCATGCTGAAGATTCTGCAGACTAGAAGGTAATTTTATCACTCAGTCATGCTGATCTGCTTGTTCTATTTATATGAAGAGCATTTCGGGCATTGAAATGCCACTCTTAGATGTCACCACACTCTTTTGATGAAAGTGAGGACAGACACATTAGCAATAAAAGCAAAATAAAAGTTATCTCAATGGAAATTATATACATTAAGCTTCATTAGCCATCTGATTACCTTCTGCTATTGCCATACACTTACATTTAAAGACATTAGTCCTGGGTGTTGTTTCTCTGCTGGAGAATCACCCACAGTGCCTTTCAGAGTTACTATAGCTGATTTATTGGCTGCAATGGAATGTGATGCTCTGCCTGTAGATGCCTTTTAACTAGTACAATTCAGAAAAAAAAATAATTAAAAAATCCCCAAGGCACTCTTCCCACGGGAGATAACTCACTGTTCCCCTGGACAGCATTCTCCATGTTGACACTGGTTTTAGGGGTGACAAGCAGTACTCCTTGTAAGGAGAAATGCATGGATGAGGGGTTTGTAGAGCTATACAGCCATGTTATGTGGTGGGGGATCTCTCCCCCACCATAGGGGGCTCATTTGTGAGTTAACCCAGATGCCAGCCCAGGAGGCTGCATGGGTCCATAGGCTCTTTTCCTTCCGCTGCTCACCATTCATCTAAATTCAGACCTTCTCCCTCACAACCCTATCACCCACTGGACAATGCTCCCTCCCCGCCTTTTGCTGCTCTCTTTGCCAGTGCCCTGTCCCTGTATTGACGGCAGTGATGCAAATGCACCTGTGGCTGGCTTAGAATTGGTTCACACCTGCACCCTCTTGGGCTGCTGGATGAGGCCACAGATAGGTGACTATTTACCCTGGATTTAAATCACTCAGCAAAGTGGACACCACCATAACCATTATAAAGGCAGCTTCATGTTTATCCTTCCTGAGAATTTGGCTGCCAAGTGAACCAATGGAGAAATGTGAGCCAGCTCACAGTGGAAGTCAGAGCAGATGCTCTTCTCATAGGGTTTTTGGGGGCCAGGCTCCTCAGACAGCCCCATATGGATATGCAGGACCCCTGTCCATGGGAATGCTCACCAGCTCTCTCCTAGAACCAGTGCTCAGCAAAGGTGTTAACAGGACAGCAGTTCATGGACAGCTGGGAAATTTGTGAGTTCCTTCTACCTATGTACTTTTGGATGAAGAATACTTTCTAAACACTAATTCCCTGAGGCTGTGCACATTGTATAGATTCAGTGGGAAGAAAAACAGGTGATATACGTCCCAAGCAGTTCATCTTGGTCTTTCTAGGCTTAAAAGGAGAATCAGAATCTCCATACATTTATGTTCCTTCCTGCAGGATTGCCTCCGTCTTACTTTGTTACTTTCAGTAGTGGATGCTTCCACTTCAGGCTTTAAAAAAATTGTCAGTGCTTCTCTGGTATGAGAAAAGGGACAAGATGTGAACACCAGATGTTATGGACTTCTTGTAACCTGCAACTCTTTTCGTTCTTTTACCCACTGTATTCCTGGAAAGTCACGGATGCACAAAGAACTAATATGTGGCTGCAATCAATTGTTCACCTCAGCTACACTTTTGATTTGAAATGGACTAGCTTTTTATCTATAATCTTCCATAAACAGTACTATATGACAGAAGATCTAGCTGAAAGGATTATAGTGATACATCACATGCTGGTCTGCTGCTTGAAGGTTGAGATGCACAAGCATGTTGCTGCAACAGATTACTGTACATCTGCTGATCCATTGTGATGTCTCTTGGCTGCCAGGCAAGGTGAAGTAATCTGTGATGGCTTTGCCTACAGTGAAAGAGAAAACTGATTAAAATTACCTTACATCCATCATGGTCCAAGAGCATGCATAGGAAAGAACAGCACCTCAACTTGCTTACCTTCACAAATTTGTGCGGCCCTGCTCTGACTCTCACAGAAATTTTTCTTAAAAATTATTAAGTTTAAAAGAGAGAAAGGAAACAATTATAGATACCTTTAGCCCTCAAAGCTAGTGTTTTTCTGTAAGCAGCATTTGGGTCTAATCTTCTAAAAAATATGAGTGCTCTGGTTGTTTCAGTACAATTATACATAAGAATAGGAAATGGGTTTATGTTTTAAATTGATAAACAATCAGAAACAAATTGTCTGAAGTATAATCAAAACATATTTAAGAATACATAAACACTGTAAGTCATAAGGGGGAGGAAACATACCAGTTTTTACTGCACATCTGTATTATTGGTGTCTTTGATTTCCTGCAGAATTCTCCCTCCCAGTACCACAAGGTGGCAGTTGGATTTCGAAAGTCAGCACTGATGTCATCCAAGCCCTAAATCTGTCAAATATTCTGAACATTTTCCTGTGAAAAAATAGCTCATCCCTTGGTTAATATAAATCACAGTTGTAGTATTTAATGCTGTTTATAGGTTAGACTATAGACCACTGTCATTAGTATTATACATTCACATGCTACCCACTAAAAAAATCATGGCTTCCACATTTAACATCGATTGCCTGAATTACAGAGCTAGTGAAAAGGCATGTTTCTGCCTGGCAGACATCTCCTGCCCCCAAACTTTCCTTCTGTTCCATACAGTGTCACACTACACAGGACAAGGCACAGGCACACAAGCACCTGCACCTCGGGGAGACAGGCTGGATCTGCCCCTTGTTACAGCAGGTGAGAAGAACCAGGTGTGAAGGTTCACACAGCAAACAAGGGAAGAGCAAACAACCTCTTGAGGTGGGTGCACTCTGCATCCTACTTCAGGCAATGGGACCATTGTTCCTGGCTTCAAATGGGCTGCTGGTGACCCTCTTCAGCATTATCACAGGCTGATTCTAAAGCCCAGTGAAGTCAAGGGAAGTATTTCCACTGATTTCAGTGGGCCATTTCCTTTACTGGCTTGGGCACTGTGCAACAGAGCTGAGCAGGAGATGGAGGTGAGTGCATAAACACCACTGGGGTTGTATTATGAGAAGGGTGATTGGTGGCACAGGATTAAGCACGAAAATCAGAGTTGGGACTGCTCACAGGAAGACAAAGACAGGCTTAAGCAGAAAATAAGATGTACTGGTAGGCTCTGCAAAGTGTGATTCCTGAGGAACCAGGGCCCCTCCATTGGCACCTGCTGATGTAGAGCAGTAATCTGTTGGCAGCCACATAACTCACAGCAGTGCTGGGAACAGCTCCAACAGAGTTTTGGAGGGGAAAACCAACATTCTGAACTCTACACTTGGGCAAGCAGGAAGTCAGCAAAGGCAGAAATATTCCCCACAGAATAGCAGTGATGCAGGCAGAGCTGGAGAGCTGTTCCCAGCTGTGATATCAAACATTCTGTCAGGTCCCTGGCATTCCCAGGCAGCCAGCCTGTTCTGCAGCAATCCTGTCCTAGTGGTAGTGTCAGGGAGCACATAGGTCAGCGATAGATGCAGGGTCCTCTGCGCAGGTGCCATCATAAATGTTCTCTCCTCTCCAGTTATAGAGGGGGCCTGCCTTGCAGCAATGTGTCAACACACCTGGCTAGTGAGGTTTCAACTCTGCCACCTCTGCAGGTGGCTGACTAAAGGACTGTTGCTTCAGCAGCAGTTACACAGCCTCTCTGTGAAGCAATCTGTTCTGCTCTGAAGCCTTACATTTTAAGGAGGGAAGTGTACTGAATGTCACTGAAGGCCGTGAAGCAAAAAACAGATCCTTGAATTAATCCCATACTTTGATCTCTTCTGAAGAGTGCATGCTTGTAGAAATACTGCTGCTGCAGGGATCACAACCCCCTCGATCCACCGTGGTCCTTCCAGCACCTGCAGCATCAGACCAAGTCTGTCACACTACTGCCCACTCCATGGGCAACATTGCCTCTTGTAACCCTTGTGTTGCCAAGCAGATATCTTCTCTCTTCTTGACAGCTCTCAGTTCCCAAGGTGGATTAAGCACAGCCCTCTTACTTATTCATTTCACACATTTTTTTGCTAATATTAATATAGATTTTTTTTTTCACTTCTGTACATCTTTCTGCCTGCTTTAACCTTTGTTATATTTTATCTGATTTCCTTTTTTCCAGAGTGCTGACTTTGAGTGTGAAGATTACAAAAATCTTCTCCATGCTTCTTGTTTTATTTCTTATTAGGAAAAAAGCTCTTCAGCTGTGCCAGGTGCAAATTATCTTTTCCAGGTGCTCAGCTGTAAATCACCTTTTGAGAAAAATTCTCTCTATATATTCATCCCTGTGGCTCATTGAACTGAAACCTTAGTATCATTAGTCTGGAATCCTCCTTTTGTTCTTTGTTGTATTATTTCACTTTTGTTCTCATTTGCTACAGATGGAAATAGTCTCAGATGCTCAAAGACATTTAGACATAAACTCCCCAAGTCACTGGAAGTCAAACTCCTAGAGGATGGAAACCTATGTGCCTAGGAGAGTTGGGTGCTTGTGGTTTTGTTTTCAGTAAAGCAAGTATAATTTAGTAATATGAAGCAAGTGATAAGTGCCTTAAGGTGTATGCATGTTACAAAATCAAAAGTGGATGGCAATAATCCAGAATTTTGGTCTCCTGGAGCCTCATGTCTGAAGACTTCATGGTAAAAGCTTAGGCCATCCTCCCACAGGTTTTGGTTTGGCTTTTGTGTCTGCTATTTCCAGCTTCAGCCCCAAGGATCCATTTCCTTCATTCCTGCACATCATCCCAGTTCCTACTATCAGTGTATTTATTAGCATGTCCAGAAGCACAGGGGTGGATTAGCTATTGATGTTAGTGTTAGCTGTTGAATTTAGGATGTTTTAAAATTAGGAATAAATATCTCAAAAATGCTAGTAAGATAATTATTAGTTTGTTGACCTTTAAAAAGTATGCACAAAATGCACTTGCTCTACAAAACAGTTACAACAAATACCATAGTTACCAAGACAGAATGCTTGAAGGTTCTCTTTGATTCAAAGGGCATGAGCATTGTAAACAGAATGCATGTACACAGACAGAATTTAAAATCAGGTGGACAGTATTTTCAAGGCATGCTGAAGACAAATCTTGCCTATATATGCTTAGTGGAAAATTCTTCTGATATTTTTTGCAGCTTGATGACAGAGTATCTGATAGTATTTAAAATAGGAGGGTTTTGCAACCAAACTTAAACATGAATGTGATTCTCTACCACTTCTTCCCTCCTGATGAAGTAAGACATGGACTATAAGTTTCAATTAAGCCTGTGGGAGACAGTTTTTTAAAGACAAGTGTTCCTTCACGGCAAAAATAATTCATTGCCCATAGAAAGCGCTTTGCAGGCAGCTGCACATCCCCTACCCTCTCTGACGTCCCGCTGCTTCTACTTGGCCAGGCTCCCTGGCTGGGGCTGAACCCTGGCAGTGGTCAACTGAAGATGAGATATCCTCACCAGTCTCTTCCAGCAACTTTTGCCTTGCCTGCCAAAGTGAGATTTGTGCAGAGCTGAGACAGGATCTAGGAGATGTTTCTTATGTATTAAATTCCTTGCCTGATATTAAAAATGTATTGAATAAGGTGACAGCAGGTTTAGGACAGGCAAACAGCTAAAGTGTGAAAGGGTTTCCAGTTTTGAAACTGCTCTAAAATGCCATTTTGGGGGGGATCAAAATACTGATGTATGCAGGAATATAAACACTTTCAGTAGATACTGTGCTGGTATTCTTTGAACAGTCACCAAGCAGCCAGCTGTTTGCTGGCCTAGGAATTGAATTATTCCTGCTCTGAAGGACTGAATTGGAAACAATGCTGATATAAAGCATATGGAAGAATCTGCCAAAAGGGTGGAATGTGTGGAGAGGAAAGAGAAGATATCACAAATTAAATAGTGCATCACAAATACAGCTGGAGGCAGCAGAGAGGCAAGGACAGGGCAGGTCTGAGGTCGCTTCATAATTTTCCTGTGCCCATGGCGTTGTGCTAGCATTTCTGATGAGTGTTTTTAAATCTCTGCAGTTGCCAGTGCTTCCCAGCCTTTCCTGACAAATTAGTCACTGATACACTGTAGTTGCTTGCTGCCTTTCTCAGCAACGTAACCTGTTAAACTTGCTCCTTCAGAGTATTGCCATCTATCTTCCCTGAATGTGATCCAGTTTGTAGGTGCAGAAGGGACAATATACCTATGTTAGTCTAAATGAGGATGTGCATATTGCATTAGCTTCTGGTTTTATTGGTACTGGACTGGATAAATCTTGCTCCAATTGCAGGAATTCCAGCTCTTATTGACAGACATCCAAAATGTTCAAGAATGATGCAAGGCTGGCTTAGCCTTAACAGTGTTGTGAGTGATGCAGAGCAAAGAAGGTGAGAAGTGAATCACCTCCATCAAAGTGGAGGCTGTATGAAAAAATTCTTGCATCATGGATTGGAGCTTAATATGTTTATTTACCACCCCAAGTCCCTTAGTATAAAAGCCAAGAAAACAAAAGCAGATATTTCTCATTTAAGCTTACCAGAGCCTTGATTTATACCAGTTATTAAAATATTCCCTGAGGAAAGAAAAGAATTATTGTTACCATTTACCTCTTGAGTCTCTGAATGACTGAACCAGTAATGTGGTAAATCATCAGCATCTTACAGCTATTTATATTTTGATTTTCTGTGTTTTGCAGTTTCCAGCATTATACAGAATACCTATTTTAAAGCTATTTTCACTTTAATGAATTAATTTACTAGATCTGTACAGAAAAATGTGCCTACAGTATGAATAGCGTTTAATTTCCAATTAAAAATCTGTTGCCATAGTGACATATCACAACTTTCTCAGTAGCTTTGTCTAGGAACTGGATGGAGGCTTTATTTTTGCTGTGTTTTTTTTTCCTTCTGTATTCTCTGGGCCAAGTCCTCATTTAACTCCTGTTTTAGTCTTTTTATAGTCTGTCCTTTTCCAACCATATTTTCAATTACATTATCAAGAGTTCTGACTGAGTTTAAAATAAAGATCGTAACTTGAGGTCGTCCTTTTAAATCATTATGTAGAAACAGGAAAATACAAATGCTGGACCCTGTGGGCTTTCTTTGTTGTCAACAGATCATCCAGACCTAATATAAGAAGGAGTCCTGAGGTATCAAAAGCCTTGGGACCCTGACAACTTTTAGTATCAATATAATCATGTCAAAGATCTGGTGAATTGCATCTAAAACCAAAAAGTGAGTGGAGAAAATTCTTGATATTTCAAGAAGATTCTTTGTAACCAAAGCTTAAAAAAAATCAATGCACTTATCACCCTATTGCAATACAAATCTCATCAATAATGTACTTTCTTCTGAGAAATGGTAACTTAGGGGGTGTTTTTATTCCCTCTTCAAATATGTAACTTCTACAAGACAAGAACAGGCTAAAGAGCCTGCACACTGCTGTATCCTCTTCTCCCGAGGCTGGTGGAAGATTTTGACATGGGGAGAGGCACAAGAACATTTCTGAAGCAAGGATAAGCAGACAGAGGATATCTAGTTACTCACCTTTGCCATCACCTTTCTCAAGACAAGGCTTTTATTTCCTTGGTAGGTACAGAGAAGCATAAAAAACCTGCAAAAACAGACACAAGCCAGAGCAAGATAGTTTGGAAGATATGTGACTCTTACAGCATGATAGTGCTCAGCTCAGACAAGAAAATATTTTTCCTCCTTTGCCCAAAATATTGATAGCGGCAGCATAAACATCTGATTCCTGAGTTTGCCAGATCATTGTCTCCTGCAAGAGTCTGTGGAAACACTTATAGGGTGCAAGTTCACTTGTCTGAAGACGGAAATCAAAATTAATTCACAGATCAGGCATACTTTGGGAACATGAAGTGAAAAGTAAACCAAATACAATTTGGATTATAAATCTGGTTATAAAGTAAGCCAAATATAGGAGCGTTACAAGAAATGCTCTACAGGAGAATAATTTTAAAAGTAAATGACAGATGTTTGTCAAAGGCAGTAATTTAATCAACATTTAGTTTAGTGAGTCAATTTTTAGAATATGTCTAGTAAAAATATGCAGAAATAAAAGTTAATTAGTAAATAAGATATGGATCATAATGACACTAGAAACTGCTTTCAAATACTATACAGAAATAGAACATTATTGTTTCTCTTTTATTAATTCAATTTTTTATTCACCGAACACTGAAATCAAACTTGTGATACAAAATCTGTTGTGCTATTCAGCAAATTATGTTCGTTTGTTTTGTTTGAATCCCCTAATTGCTCACCTCTGAGTCAATGGAAAGCACATTGAAAGATGTGGTCTTCAAACAGATATGCCTGATTCCTGGAGGAGAGGTCTGCAGAAGTCAGAGAATTTCCTTTTGAAAAAAAAAATCCTACTTTTCCTTCTAGAGGCTTTCATACTTGGTCTTGTTTAATATGACCCATTAAAAGACAAACTTCCCCAAATCCTTGTTATATAATTCCAAATTATTTTCTTACAAATGACATGCATTTTTCACCTGTTAGAAACTCAAAGCAGGGTGGTTCAAAGAATGATGATGAGATGTTTGGGTTTGCCCCAGGTTGGCCATTGATGCCTATGGGACTGAGTACAGGTGATCCCTGGGCAGGTGAGGGATGGAAGGAGGCTTGTGGCTCACAGCAATGAAGTTCTACCCAAGCCCAACACTCAAAGCCTACTTGTGACCGATACCCTGGGAGGCTCACATGGCACTGTGTTGGCAATGCAGCGGCATCCACACCTAAAAGTACCCAGTGTACTTCTAGGGGCAAGACATCTGTAGGAATGGAGTCTGCACTTACTGAGACAAATCCCTGAACCATGCCCATAAAACACAAGAGACTTTCAGGGGTTTTAGGACTCAGAGCAAAACTGTACGCTTGGCATAAAATTTCAAGGAAGATCCAAGCCAGAGCCAGCTGTCTGACTCTCGGGATGATAAGGCTCCTTTTCTGTGCTCTGGCTGGGAACACCTAAATGTCCATGGTTGCATCTGACCTGCTGTGCAGAGAAGCCCCTAGGCCAGCCCAATGCCAGCAGACTTATTTGTCCATATTTTCTTTAGAGCTTTGCAAAGCAATTAGTTCTCTCAATGAAGACAATTTACACAACTCTTGAAGCCCTACCTAGCTTTTAAGGGAGAGTGCTGGAAGTTTCAACCATGTGCAATTGTACTGAATTGCAAAATTGTGCCTCTAGATTATAAGAAAACATGAATCCAACAAGTTTTGAAGCTTCTAATATGAAAAAAAATCAATCCAACCACAAAACACTCTATGGATAACAGAATTTAAAAATTCAGAATGTATATATTGGGATGAGACTTTAGTAATAGATCACAAGAACATTTTACTAGGTGGTACTAGAACATTCTACAGCCTTGTGATCATTACACTTAACATTGTGGAAGGATGAAGGTGCATGACCTTACTTGCTCATGGTGCTGCTATTTATAAGTCAAATTAATGCTCTCAAAATTTGAAACACATGTTCTGCACTGTGGGAACCTTTACACTGTGATCAGAAATGTTATGTTCCCTCAAAGATGCTAATCAAGGGTTTAAAATATAATCCTTGCTGCTTTCTTAATATAAAATAGAAATCAATCCTTGGATTTTAGACTTCAAATTTATGCTCATGTTAGAGCAAAAGGTGAATCATAGAAAAAAATGTATGCAGTGTCTCTTGAAATACTGTTGGCAGCCAAATTCTAAAAGTTTTGATGCCACATAGCTCAAGTTGTCTACCTGCTGGAGGGCTGCTGGGACCAGTTCAAGAAGAGAAACAGAGTGTTTCTGGGTGTCAAGCGTACAACACTCCATGCTGTGTACCCTCTAGCTCCTCTTTGTTTTCCTTGTGATGGTATTAGGCAGAAAAGATAAAGCTTACCTTCTTTTCTAGAAGTTACATCAGAGCCTAATGGGATTCACATACAAGCTGCTCTTGAGCTGAGTTAGGCTGAGAGCCAGAGGTATGTCTACATCTGACAGTGCTCTGTAGCATCCATGGCATCTATGTGCCACTCTCGTGTCACCTGCTCCACAAGAGCAGAGTGCAAAGGCAGGGGTGCGGGAGTAAAGTTTTTGGATACTGGAAAGACCCTGGCTCTACCAAGGCTACACTCTCTGCTCTTCAGCACATATTTGCAGAGGAGAGGCTACAATATACCAGCTCTCAAGGATTTCTGTATGCCCTGGATTAGGTCCTACAGTCTTTTTCACGTTATCTGCTCCTAGTTTATGCTCAAAAGGGAAGTAAACCAGCTTATGAATCCTCATGAATTATACCTTTATATGATTGTGTGCTGTTATAACAGTGTGCATCCATATATATTTACATACTGTTACAGCTGAATAAAAGTATTTTTAAAGATAAATATTAGGAACATAAGTAAAAATCAGTAAAATATCTTATTTAGCTGTGGAACTGCGGGAATCTCTTGACTTTTCACACTTACTCTGAGTATAATTTAGACAGCCTCATGTACAGGGATATTGTGGCTTTCAGTTGGCTCTTCTAGCTTAAGTAAACCTTAGCTGAAAGATTTTATGCTTTATTTTTATCTTAATTCCAGTGGAGGGTGGGTAAACACACTTTGTGTAGGGATCGTACCTTGGGTGCACACTCTATATTATTTAGTGGTCTTTCCCATCCTGTTTACCCAAAGGATTAGATAAAAGTACTTTTCTCTTAGTTGTAGCTTTATGAAAGCATATCCATTTTTAACATCAGTTTTACAAGAAGGATTTGAAAATTCACAAAACAAATCCAGGCAGATGCAAAACCAATCAAATATCTGTGTAAAGTTCTTTCCACTGAAAGCTATGATAAGAATATGTCATTTGTCTTGCTTGTGCTTAGGCAGGCTCATAGGCTGGATTTCCAATAACCCAGTTCAACTGCCAGATGTCTTTATAGACTGCAATTACTCAAAGCTCCCCCAAAAATGCAATTGCTCAAAGCTGCAAAGTTGATTCTGCTACTTCTCATGCCCTGACTCTTCTGTCTTGCTGCCTTGGCCTCCAAACTATTTCTCCTGCTAGGGATACTTCCCATGCTAAAGGCAATGGCTGTTGGTTGCAAGGCTGCCCTCAGGTTTGTGAGCACTTTGCTTTGTACATTGTCAATAAACTGAATGGTGTGTGAATACGTGTGTGGTTTTATCTGTGTGTATGCCCTCCCTACCACAGCAACTCTGGCTTTTCTCTGCATCTGTGATTCCCTCGCTGGTAGAGGAAAGAGCGCAGTTTAACTCCCATGAGCCCCCTCACAATACCCCTTTCTTCTTCCTACATGGCAACAGCTGAACATGAAGTTGAATATGAAGCAACCTACATGATAAGAGTGTGGCTCTGTCAACCCAGTGAACACAGCAGGGTCGGGCCAACTGAACTACTGAACCCCTGATGCAACCTCACCCAGAGATAAGGTTGTTAATTTGGGTTTCTGCAACTCCTAGTTATCTGAAACCCCAAATATTCCAGCTACATATTGCATATAATTGCAATTCACTTGCACAGTGTCAGGCCAGCATCCCTCCAATGAAGAAGTATGAAGTGCATTTCAGAGCATTAGAATTGATGATTACTCCACTAGAACAGTCTAATTTGAAGGTCTCCTTACCTCTGTGTCATGTAAGAACTTCCACAAACAGCATCTACATTCATGTCTTGGAAGCAGCTTGAGTAACATCAGGATCAGAACTTGGAACTGTGAGATAAGACTAACTTATTCTTGATGGTGTTATATTGGATTTACCCTGATGTAAATCTTCAAATAGGCAGGGTGTACATGTGGGATAGCCCAGAAAGTGAGAAACCAGGTGTAGGAAACAGAGTTCATGAACTCTGAAGAAATGTGCACTTAAGTGTTTGTTCCATACTTCAACTTCCTCTTTTCTTTATGCTTCATAATGCCCATACAATTTAAGCAGCCCACATTTTGCAAATAAACTTTATATACTAAAACTCTTGATCGCACTTGCAGTTTGCTATAGCACAAAACATCATAGCATAGTGTGTATAACACTTTTTGTTGCTTGTTACTATATTTATAAGTCAAAGCTATTTCCTCCTTTTGTGTTGAAGTATTTTGAAAGCTGCTGAATTTCTAGATCTTACTTTGTATCTTTTACTGAGATATTGTATACTGAAAATTCAGCTTTTGCTGTTTGGTTGTTTGTTTTGGGTTTTTTTTTGATTTTTTCCCTCTGAGAAATTTCACTGATATTTGATATGCATAAACAGGGGTAGCACTGAGTGATGCTCAGTTGTGTATTTCCCTCAGCACTTTTCTGTGTCACTGGATTGTTACATTTAGATGAGGGTCTCTGATGGCATCAGCCTATCATCTTTATTGCAACAGCCAGCCGTGAGCCTCTTGCGAAACTGATGCCACAATTAAAAATCAGTGCCGGATGCCTGCTTGTAAGGTCTTGTTGGACAGTACTTCATTTTCTACCCCAGAACACAACTGTGTGCAACACATATATCTGAAAGATGCACCAGTGCTCACACCGGTGTAGCTAAAACTGCAAGAGTCTTTGGCAGTGGTTAATTAATATTTGACAGTGTTGAGGACATTGACTTTTTTTTTTTTTATGCAAGGGCATGAAAGTAGCACAGACAGATTGGGCTGAGAGCTGGAGCAATTGCTGTGTATAGCCTGAGAGTCCTACTGCACAGAGGAGTGATGATGACAGGAACATGCTCTCCTTTATTTGTATTTGAAGTCAGGAACCTCCTTCCTTTTATACACACCTTTGATCTTTCAAAATACACGTGGCCCTCTCCCTCAGCTGAACAATTCTTATCAGTCAGTGTTTGAGGAACTTGCTCCTAAGACAGCAGAATTTCACCTGCGAGACTCAAGCATTGTATTGCCAAGGCACACTACTGGCTCAGCATGCTTCTGCCTGGAAAAAGACAGCATTATTTCCTTTATGCTTGTGACAGGGCTGAGCCATGGCACTGCAATCAAATCCAGTAATATCCTGCACACTCAGAATACCATCAGCAGTAAAGGGCAGATTGCCTGGGAGGACATCTCTGACTTTCAATTTAGCCTGGCATCTCTTCAGTTTAGCAATTCTGCCGCCCATAAAATAATTAAAGCAGCTTGCTTTGCTGCTGCTTCCAGATGCAGTAAGAAAACCTGGTGCATAAAGACAGTAAACAAGAACTGGGCTAGGACATATCCTTGCTTGGGGCTGTTTTTGACAGTGACATGGTCTGACATCTTGTCATCACTGAGAACCTCTGCATAACCTCACACCATCATGAAAGAACTGAAATATGCTCAGAAATGTATTGGTATTTGCATACCCAAATTTATACAGATGCCTCTGGGCTGCTCATGGTTGGCAGTGTTGGAGTCCTCAGCCAGCTCCACAAAGACCTGATGGAGACTTTTGCTTGCTTTGAAGCAGGACAGGGCTGAAAGCCATACTGTTTCTGCAAGAGCCTTTTTAACACCTTCACCCACAAATCCATTGATGTTGTTGTGATATATTTTTCTCAGCAGTTAAGAAGGTCAATGTACTTTGGTGTCACTGCAGAAGTGTTTTTACCTTTTTTGTTGTAAAAGGCACTAATCATCTGTCTTCTTGAACACCTCAAGATACCATCTCTTTATTAGGTGATAGTGGTGAACTCCAGTTTTTTAACTAGTTGGTGACACTGTATTTATGTGCTGTGGTAGGGTGTGAGCAGGGACTTTACCTTGCTCTGTGGCAACTGCTCATCAGATGTAGGAATCTCTATTCCCTGCTTTTGAATGGGAAGCTGAGAATTGGATTTTAACTCTAGCAGAGCTGAAGAATACAAGGTTTAAGAAATTGTTGAGGTATTTGAGCAGAGCGCCTGTAATTTTCCTTTAATCAGCTAACAGGATTAAAGTGGTTTTGGGCTACAGTATTTGTAGAGAATCTTGTCACTTCTATGATCTGCAGCTTTTGAAGCCTTTTCCTCATCTTTCAGTAGGCAAACCACAGATTTTACCTGTGATTTCTGCCTGGTTTTGTGGAAAGTATCTTTCTTGCCTGCCAGTTTTAATTTTTACTTGAAGCTCATTCAGCACCTGTGTGTCAGCAGCAATCTGATGGACATGGTCTTTACATTAACCCAGTCTTAAGATCTGCGTTCAGAAAAACCAATGAGTTCAGTTTAAGATTTTAATAGACTGTCCCTGAACATTTCCATGCTGTGTTTGTATCTTCTGCATATTTCTACAGTTAAGCTATAGCAATATCTGCCTTGTTGCCATGCCTGCATGTCTTCTTCTGAATTTTGTTCAGTATTTGTAAAGGAGCTTTGTGTCAATGAGCACTGCCTGACTCATCTCTAGCTGTCGATCAGATTTGGCCTCAATGTCCTCCAGAGCCTGGGTCCCTCAATGCCCTCCATGGTCTGAACCATCTAGTTAATATGATCCTGCCTGCATTGTAGGCCTCTGTATTTAGTCAGATGAGCCCCACGAAGTGCTCAAGAATAATATTCTGACCTTTAATCTTTAGTGTATCCATGGTAAATACTTTGGCAATGCAGATATCAGTGGATTTACTCCAGGTTAACATCACTATTAGAGAGAGTAAAATCTGGATAAAAAGAGTTTCAGCTTTTTTAAAGTGTGTTTGGTAAAACATATTGTGATTCGTTAATGACTCAAGAATGATGCATTTTGAAATAGTTTGTTGCAAAATCCAAATCTGTGTGTACATAGGTTCTGTATCTTTTCTGTTTAAAGAGGTGATGATATATGATAAAGAAGGACATGTAGATGGTACATCTTTTGCAAGTGAAAGATTCAAGGCTTTCAAAACTTTTAGAAGAAAAATTTCCCTTTACCTTCAGTCATTTAAATCCTACCTTTTATTTTCTCAACAAGTTGTCCCACTTCATCTATTATGTCCTGGGAGAGAGGAGGGAGGGAGGCTGAGCGTTTACAATCTGCTACTTATCCTGCTTCATGCATGCTTTCCCAGATGGAATAAATCCACCCTCAGACAGGTTCACAGAGGGCTTCTTTTCTTTTTTTGACGGTAGGGGAATCTAAATTAGTCAAATAGCATTTGCTTATCCTGTCTCCCTGTTCTGCTCACTTCCTTCGTTCCCAGGCTTGGTACATTATGCCGCTCCAGCTGATTATGTGCACACAACTCATTCCTGCTTTTAGTCATCATGCTATGTGGCAGGAGGTCACTCCCAGGCCTCTCCTGAGTGCCCCAAAGCAAGGACCTCAATGGAATTTGCAACACACCAAAGAGCATTCATGAGTTTTCCAGCATTTCTGCAGCCACTTGGCCAGCCAGAGGGTGCTGGTGAGGGAAAGCCACAGCGGATGCTGACAGTGCTACTGGGCAGACCCCAGGCTGGCTGGAGACTGTTGAGGAAGGCTGCTGAGAAATCCAGGGTCTTTACTGGTGACTTGATGAGCAGAGACTTCAAGGGAGATTCACTCCATTTATCTCCAGGAATCCACAGAGGAGAGTTCTGCACCTGAATTAGTCACTCTAGGTTCCTTCCAATAACTGTAGAGAAATGACCACTCCATAGGAAAGATTTTTGTATCTATTTTAGGCCCCTTTCATATGAATTGTTACCTCAAAGTAACTGTTTTCGTGCCATGAGCATAACAAGGTGTTTAGGTGGTTGGGCATCAGCAAAAAATATGGTAAAAGTACAACTCACTCCAAGAAAAGACAGAAAAGCACTCGAAGGATAGATGAATTAAGAGTTACTAACAAGGTAAACCTCATCATACTGAGCTCGAAAGAATCAGGAACTGGGAAAGAAACTTGAGGGATTTATCCAACTTGCCTCCTATTTCTTTAGTCTTCCTACCCATGCCCTGTTGGCTCTTGGGTTAGAGCAACCCTTGGTCTGACACAGTATGACCACTCTTTCAAACTTATGACCAGCTCTCATGTCTTCATCTCCCCTGCAGACAGTGACAGTTTATTGGATGAATTGCACCCTCCCTGTGCCAAAATTGAGTCACAGACAATAAACAGAATGTGCTTTTGCAGTTTAAACTGTGCTGTAAATAAATAAATGAAGAATACTATGCTAGTAAAGTGGCACTGTGAAACCTGAAGATATAGAACCAGTCTTACGTAAACCAGCTGAAACTGGTGGTTGGTCATGGGTCAACTTACATGACACCAGGCCTTTTGGTGACAGGCAGGGTATGTCTGTCTCAAAGCAGGAAAAGATCTGTGCACACGAGTTAGAAGGGCTCAATGGAAGAGGTTTAAACTAGATTTGAAGGGGTAAGGGAATAAAATCAGGTTCAGTAGAGATAAGTTTGGAGGTAGTACACCAAAGTTTGATGGATGGTATGCCAGCAAGTTCCCTCAGTTTGCTGCTTCAGTGGTGGAGGGTTGCAGATAGATGGAGATCCATCCAGCAGCAAAGATGTAGGGGTTATTGTGTGTTAGAAATCAGAGAAACATGTGAAAATGGTCGTGAAGGACTTAGGGCTTCTACCCCCAAAAAGAAGGTGGACTGACTAGCCCAAATGAAGTGCTTCTACACCCATGCATACAGCATAGGCAACAAATGGAGTGGGACAGGAATCCGTTACACAGCAGGCGAAGCTATGATATAACCGCAATCATGACAACAGAGTGGGAAGACTCACACAACTGGTGCTGCAATGCACGGCTCTAAACAGTCCTGTCAGCTTGACCTCAGTGCCAGGGAAGGTCATGGAGCAGATCATCCTGAGTGCCATCTCGTGGCAAGTGCTGGACCATCAAGGGATCAGGTCCAGCCAGCATGGATTAGTGAAAGATAGGTCCTGCTTGACCAACCTGGCCTCCTCCTATGACAAAGGTGACCAACCCAGAGGATGAGGGAAAGGCTGTGGGGCTGTCTGCCTAAGGCCATTGACATCATTTCCCACAGAGTTCTCCTGGAGAAATTGCTCTTGACTTGGATGGGGGCACTGTTTGCTCGGTAAAAATCTAGTTGGATGGCTGGGCCCAGAGAGTGGTGGTGCATGGAGTTAAATCCAGATGGTAGCCAATCCCTAATGGTGTTCCCCAGGGCTCAGTACTGGGACCAGTCTTGATTAATATCTTTATCAATGACCTGGAGGAGGGGTTTGAGTGCATTCTCAGTTAGTTTGTAGATGACACTAAGTTGGACAGAAGTGTTGGTTTGTTGGAAGGTAGGAAGGCTCTGCAGAGGTATCTGAACAGGCTGTATTGATGGCCCAAGGCCAATAGTATGAGGTTCAACATGGGCCAAATGCTGGGTCTTGCTCTTTAGTCACAAGAACCCCATGCACTCCTTCCCCCCAAAACTCCTCTATCTATAATTCCAAAGTAATCAAGGACCAGAAAAAGGAAAAGTGGTAGAGCAAAACTGAGGGGAAAAGATATTTCAGAGTGCCTCCTCTTCCCCTGCATACTTCACCTGAAGAGTTACTACATGTGGAGCATCTGCTTGGCCCAAAGGGCAAGGGCAAGAAGAACAGAGAAGCCCTGACTGATCAGACTTTCAGCGAAATGCAAAGGAACGTGAGCCTTGTAAGTGAGGGCATTCACTGTGCAGGGAAGAGAAAGGTAACTGCTAAGGGAGGGCATTCATCACTAAGGTGTGTTCCCCCAAAAAGTAAAAGACCAGCGAGACTAAAGCTGCAAATGATGCAAAAGCAGTTTGCTGCATGGATGAACCCCAAGGTGGGTTCTGTAGCCGTTGTCCTGCTCAAAGGAGAAACCTGTTGGTGGGAGCGTGACAGGGGAGGAAGCATCATTTTGGGGGCGAACTCTGTATTGGCATGTACGTCTCAGTATAGAGGTGTACACGGAGTTCTTGTACATTCTGCATCAGTGTAGGTCAGATACACTTATTTTTGTATAACACATTTTTACTTTTTTTATGGCAGAGCTGGAACCTGGTGCACCTGCCTTTCCCGTGGGAGGCGTGCCGAGCCCAGGGCCGCTGTCCGTGTCCCGGTCCCCGGCGCTGTGCGGTCCGCGGGTGCGGGGCGGGCGCGGGGGCGCTGCCGGCAGAGTGCGGNGGGACCGCGATCGGGATCGGGATCGGGAGCAGACCGGGGTGGCCCGCGGGTGCGGGGCGGCAGCCGGGGCTTCGAGCGGGGGTCACCGCAGCCCCCGGTCCGGGGCTCAGCTTCAGCGAACACCTGCCCTTGCACAAGCGCAGCGCCAGTCAGCGGGGAAGGATTCTCCATCATCGTCATCAGCATTATTATCAAGGGAACCGTTTTTCCCCAGAGAAAAAAAGCAGGCACTGCGATGCCCTTTTCATCCTCCTTCTTCATAAACTAACTTTGGGAGTATTTGTGCAACGGAAGTGCCCTTTGCAGGGAGTGGATGTGAAATCCTCCTTAGGAAGATGCTAGGAGCAAGGAGGCCAAAGGGAGAGAGTGCCCTGGGGCAGGAGCCGGTACCTCTGTTTTTACAGAGACTGCTGCTAACCGGGATGTGCTAAAAACCGGTATCTGAAATTTACCTCATCTCCCGCTGACTGGCCAAACAGTAAGTGGAAATCAGTTTGTCAGAAATGTGTGTTATTTTCTATCAAAGCTGATCTCTGGATAACAACAGCCCCTGTGTACAGGGTTTTCTCTGATGGAGCACACACTTCAGCGATCCTAAGTTGTGACCTTGCTGTGAGCTGAAATACGCAGCCCTATCATGCTCTGTATCATACATCTCATGCCATGAGGCATGAATGTGAACACTGGTGTTACAGCAGCTTCTGTCTTGAAAGCTACCAAACACATAACTGGTCGTTTCAGTTCAGAAATTGATGGTGAATTACCGTGTTGAAAGGCAACGACATCGTTGCCATTTTGCTCATGTCCTCAAGAATTTCACATGACTGGTTTCAAAGCAATTTCACACAACACGTTGAATTTTTGGGTAATTGTGGCTAATTGCAGGAGTGGTATACTGCCTGGACAGGTACCTGGCATAGATGTGTTTTCATCTTGCACTAAATCCACCTTAGGCACTAATGATAACACAGTGGTAGCAGAACCCTCCTGCCCTGGAGTTGTGCAAGCTGGGATAGCAGAAGTGGAAAACATTTCCAGGCTATAGTGGGGTGAGACATTTCAAAGTGTTGTGAAGAGCAGGGATGCCCACATATCCTCCAAATCTAATGAATAAATACAATATTGGGAATCTGGTAAAGGATAGTCTCCTGACAGAAGTAGGATCCCCCCCTTGCCTCTGTAGCTCTCTCGCTGAGTTTTTCTTCTGTGCTGTGTTTTCAGCAAACTCCAGCATAGCAGAGGTCTTAGGGCAGTTGCTGAGTTTAGAAACACACAACTTCAGATAACAAAATATTCTAAAAGTCATTTAACACAGTGAAGAGAATCTGTGGGTAGTTAGCTCTTGCTGTGTGTCTCTGTTATCCATCCCCTGACCAGAAGGTAGGGATCCAGCAAAGACTCTTTGGGGGTCCTTCTAAGTTTGGTATTTTGTGGCATGTACAGCAGAAAACAGGTGATGTTTTCGTGTGTTACCAACTGAAATTACACTGATTCCCCTATTGATATTTTAAACTGCTAATTCTCTGAAGAAAGCACCGAGGTAATTTGTAAAATGTGAGTGTGAATCATACCATATTGCTGTTTTCCTTAGACCAATATGCATATGATATTATCGTTCATACATATTTATACAAAGTGTTCCCATTTCGTAACACTGTACCGATAGGGCACTCAGATTGCATACTATGTTCAAAACAGCAGAGTGCTTGCAGAAAGATGCTGACAGTTTTTAAAAGAATTGGGAGCAAAATCAAAAATAAGAAGTAATTTTCAGAACAAAACCAAACCAAACCAAACCAAACCAGACCAAACCAAACCAAACCCAAAACCAAACAAAACCACACAAAACCCCCCCCAAAACGAACAAACAAAAACGAACAAACAAAAACAAACAAACGAAAACTAAAAAACCCAAACCCAAACCCCAAAGATCCAGGATTGATAAGTCTAGAGATGAGGAAAACTGAAAGAGAGCGAGGTCTTTGAATACGCAGCTCGTTCCTGCTGAAGGAAAGGGAATGCCTATGCTCTGTGTCCCATGAAGTGAGACAGTGGTTGGAGGACTGAAACTAGAAAGAGAAAGAGTGGGAAAAGGTGTCATGCACTGAGGTTGCACGAAGTAGGAAAAGTTCTTCCTCTTTTTTGAAGTTGCATCCCCCACATATTGCAGGTCCACTGTGTTCTTAGTACGGCCAGTTAGTTATCTAGGCCACCTGGCTGAGTGTCTAGGGCTGTCTGAGCTAGATAAACTGACACATTTGGAAAAGCCTCGATATATGCTGCAGGCTTGTGACTAGTGTCCTTTTGAATTACTCTCATTCCAGCCCATGAAGTGTTTCCCTGGGAATGCTGTCAGGATATCATCATCCCTCACTGGCTGCTGGCTGAGTCCCTGCTGCGCTTTAGACTCACTGTGGCTTGCAGCCTGTCTGGGAAAAGCTGATGGAAATAGGGAAGGGAAAAGCCCCTAAGCAGGCAGCAGTGCAAGCTTCAGGAAGGATTGCGCTGAGCCACCCTCGGGTACTTGGTGGGTTTGGCTGTTGCCAGGATGCCAGTGGGCAAGCGGGGAGCTGATATCCCTCCTGTGCTGTTTGTGGGCTGGAAGCCAATGTAATTCTCTGTCAGTACTCATGTGCTGGAGAGAGAGGGCTTGGGAGGGTTTAAGTTGGCTCCTTTCCCTTGCTGTCCTCTGCACTTTTTACCCTGTTTCTTCTTTTCTTTTGGCCTTCTGTTAACAGCCTATGTCAATGATACAACGTGGAAGCAATGTGCTATTCATATTTAAGTGATTAAAAAATGCAGGACTGACATGCCATACAGTGCTCAGCCATATCACATATTTTTCATATCACTGACTGATACTGCTGTTTATGTTTAAAACTTTAACATAAACATGGCAAGGTTCTGCTATGGGATCTTTGCATTCAGAATTTCCTGTGGTTGGAGTAGTAGCTTCAACACATGCATACGATTGACATGTAAAGAAGTAACTGTGTTAGGTTAAATGCTTTCTTCTGGGGGGGGGCGGAAGTATGAAATATTCTACTATGCTAGTCTGACATTTTTACATAAAAACACAACATATTTTCTTAGGGCACTGAGGACCAGCATGGTCAAACACAGCAGTCCTGGTAGTGAGGCATCTTACATAAAGATTTGCAAACAACTTGGAACAGAGGAAATGGAGAAATAGAAACTCATGTTACTCATGATACTTGTCTGTATTTGCTTGGCCAGTGAAGCATGAGCCAGAGACTGAATTTTGTGGGCATGTGTGAATGAAATAAGCACTGCTGAAGAGTAATGCTTGGGATGAGTACCAGGAGAGAAGAGGAAAGGACAGGGTAATTGCAGTTTATCAAGTCCTACTTGTAAAGAAATGAATACTCCTGCCTTGCAACAGTGCTAGCATCTACTTTTGAATGTGGACTAAGAAATGAAGCAAGTGCAACTGGTGGTGACCTGGTCACCAAAAATTGCCAGGGGGTTGGAGTAGAAGCTTGCTCTCTCCTCCTCTGGAATGATGGTCTTAACTGTGGGGTGCTACTGCATTTAAGTGGCTGACACCTGAAGAAATTGTGGCTATCTTGCTTTATTGTGTGAGCTGTGGTGGACCAAGAAAGCTTATTCCTGAAGCTCATGAACAAAATAAAGTTTCTGAAGTTACTCAGTGTAGAAGAATCACTTAATCCCTGGACATGCATATTGCAGTGATTAGGAGCAAGTGCTGTTGCCAGTTCTGGGGTTTGCCTATTCAGTATCTTATGGCTGATTTGTTGCTGCGATGTGACAGACAATAAAACTAAAAGCTAGGAATGTTACCTGTTTTAAAACTGGCTGTATGCTGTTAACCTTGCTATTTTCTCTTGCAGGAACAGACTCAATGCTTCACGGGAAGTAGACCCTGTTACGCTCCCGAACTGCCGACTCATTAAAGGAATTGGTATGTGCATAAAGTAACTGAGAGCATTGCTTTTGTCCAGCCTTATTTTGTAATGGCTCCTTAAAGGCAGCTTCCAAGCCTGATCCTGAAAACAAAGTGCTAATTTGACTTTCATTTGTTGCTTGAAGTTGGAGGTAGGGAGAAACTGCAGAAAGAAAATTATACTGAAAAACTAGTTTGGTGTAATGCTTTTTGCCTTCACTATTTAAAGTTTCTGTTCCTTTTCTTGAAATTGAGTACCTTGCAAACACTTCTGCTTTGCTAAACCACTTAGGAAATTATCTGGCTTTTAGATGAGGGTGTGCTGGCTCTTCAGGCAGGTACCTGCAGGTTGCTGTCAGCTGGTGACATCTTGAGGACAGGACATGCTGCAAGGGTGGAAGCTTTTGAGAAGGCCACAGGCATATGGTAAAGGAGTGGCTGCTAAATATCAGCCAGGATTGCCCGCCTTAGTGCCACATTTTGTGGAGATTTAGGAGCTGGCTGGTACTGCGCGGTGCCAGTGGCAGTCAGGAGCTCGGTGTGGTTGTGCAATGCAGCTGTGTGGTTTCAAAGAGCAAAGGGTTATGTTTGTCATCGTAGTCTGGGTTGCAGAGAGGTTTCACAGAGTGGCTGAAATTTTGACTTTGTACTTTGGGGCATGTGTTCAGCACACAGCAATGCTTCTGTCTTATTTTTTTTCTCTCTGATTAGGATAACCAGTGTATAAAATGGGTACCTTTGAAATGGATTGCTTTTTTGTGCCTCTTTTTCCCAAATAATAATTTTTAAACTTAATGCAGGCATAATGGATGGGGATTTCCCTGTCCTCAGTATTTTCAGAAATATCTTAAATTCTGTTGAAATTTGCCTGGATTTTGCATGCGTGAAAAGTCATCGGATGAGCTTTAACGGCCTTGCCTTTGAGCTTGCTGAGTCACTGATTTGATTTCATAAATCTTGCTTCTTCCTTGTGTCATGATTCGAATATCTGTGTAAAGTCAAATTACTGCCATGAATGAGTGTATGGAGAGTTCCTTTGCCTGAGTTTATGTACAGAAGAAATTTCCAGGTCTTTTAGATTGAGCTGTAATTTACTCATACAAGACTCTGAATAATGCTTGTTTGATGGTGATGAATATAATTCTTTTAAGCATATCACTGTTGCAGTCTTTATAAGACTTTTTTGCAACATGATTATTCTGTTGAAGAAAGAAGGAAAGCTCTAAATGGCAAACAGAGTTGTGTTTCATTTCTTAACAGTGTCTCATTTTTGGTGGCTGACATTTACATGGAGATTAGGTGAATTCTGAGAACCCATCTCTGCTTGTAGGCTGCAGTGGATCAATTTACACAGATTCATTTCTGCCTCTGCTCATCTAACACTGTCCCTTCACACTGAGCTCTGCATCTTGCCTTGCCTTTGCTCAAATGTTTGTGGCTCCTTACAAATATTAAAATGCCAAAAATTAATTCAGCATGTCCAATCTGGCAGAAAGAGAAATAACAAAAGATTTGTGCAAACTTGAAAGTTGGCATTTCTGCATACTTTTCTGCACCTCTCTTTTTTTTAAGACTTCGATCTATTCTGCTTTTCAAATACTGTGCAATATAAGCAGCGATGCAAACATTGAACAAACCAATAAAAAACTGCAGCATGTCCTAAACCTCATTCACAAATATGTAGGAAAATCTATATTTGTAGAATAAACAGTAGTTTCTGATTTTTATTGGTGCCTAATCATGTTACTGGTTTATAATAAACTAACCATATCTCCTGTACTAATTCCCTAAAGTTCTAGAAGGTACTGTAGAAATTGCTAGAAATACTTGCATCTTGGATCAATTCATGGGATACAGGCAAAAGTCTCACGCTTTTGGACATGAAATCTAGATGGGTTTTGTTGGTTGTTTTTTTTTTTTTTTGTTAGATACACCTGCAGAATACATCATACTAAAATAAAATATAGAACACCAAAAAGGCAACATTTCTAGAGTAGGCTCAGTGTCTTTTCTCAGCATCTTTAATTTTTTTTAAAATGCTGCCTGTTTAGATAGTTCAGTGGACAGGCTGGGTTCAGTGATACCATTAAACAATATCCTGCAGGTAACTGATACCTAATAAATCAGTTGCTACCTCTTCTGTCCCATAGAGCACCTGTAACAGCAGCCCAGAGCCCTCCCAAAATGGGGCCCACAGGAGAGCCAGGAAGCTCCCCTGGCGCCGGCTGTGTGTCTCGATGCCCTCCTCACTGCCTCCACAGTGCTGGCTCAGCACAGTTGTGCTGGATCAGCATTTCAGTGGTCTTCTGATGGCTCTCACTTGCTTCCACACATACCAGGACCCGGCCAGGAAGTGACCGAAATGTGCTTTGCTGTGCAGTTTCCTTTGAAGCCATGGGGTGTGGGGCTCTGAGCACACTCCTTCCACTGGAAACTTGTAGTTTTTAATTATCTGCTCCCAATTAGCCTGCTCATCTTTCTGCTTGGCAGCCTGGCTAATTCAGTAGCGATAAATGATTATATCTCTGTTTATTCACTCACCAGTGTGCACTGCCAGTAAAAGCAGTCTGTCCAACTCATATCACCATGGCAATTGAGCCTCTGAGCATTTAGTTGTGCTATTATCCTTGCAGCAATCCTGGGAAGTGGAGAACTGCCACTAACCTCATTTGAGAAATTAACCCAGATGTGGAGATAACGGGGCAAAGGAAAGGATTTTGTGGTTTAAACGAGAGTGTAAGTCAAGATGAAAAAATAAAAAAGCTCAAATTCAAAACTTTAATTGGAAAATACAGACTCTAAATGTCTGTGGACACATCAGTGCAGATGTCTGCTTCCTGCCTGAGCCCAACCAAAACTCAGAACCAAAACACAGGGGTGGGATAGCAGTCTGGCTCCCCCCAAATGTATCTTCAGACCCTTTGCTTGTCAGAAGGTGGGGATGCTAGGCTTTTTGGTGTCATGGGATGGAGCAGGAGCTTGCTGAGGCTGAGAAGGAGCTCACCTTGGTTCTCAGTGAGAAGTTGTGCCACTGCATCTTCCCAGGGCTGAGCTGGGGAGGAACTTTCCTAAATGAGTGAATTGGGGTTTCTGGTTTCTGTCCACTGAGTCTGTCAGTCACCCTGGGATAAATTATAGCCCAGCCAAATCAGTGCTGGGATAAATAGGAATTACATAAAAGCAAACAGTAAACCCAGCTAGAATTTGCAGGTCCTTCCCTGGGAGGAGGTGTTGAGGTGCCAGGGATGGTGTGATCCATGCAGGGTCCCATGTCTGGTGTGTGGCAAAGTAGGAGGAGGTGTGGAGTCATGGGACAAACTGGGTGAAAAAGCCTTCCATTGGTGGCTCTGTTAAAGAAAACTTACAGAAGAATTTTCTTTAAACAGATGATCCTGAGTGGTCTCTGTCATGAACTGGAAAGTGGCTTGTGGGGAATTCTGGTTTTGGTGGTGATTTGGAGAAGAGAGAGGGAAGACCTCTCAGGGGACTGGCAGAAATGTGGGATGGCAAATGGGCTTGGCAAATTGGATGCAAAGCTGTATGGAGAATGCTTGATGAAAGCCTAAAATTCCTCCAGTGTTCTTACAGGAGATACAGGAATCAGCAATATTGGAGATGATTACCTGCAGTTAAAAGTGTGGTCTAACTATTAATGCCCTTAGCTGTTGTAGATATAGTTGGTTCTCTGTCACTTGAGAGCTTTAAATAAATATTTGGCAATCCATGTTCGTGAAGCGTCCCAGCTCAACCAGGAGAATTAGTCTGCACAATTCCCAGAGCTGCCTTATGCAAGCCTGAGGCCTGAGTCATGGGTACAGTCCTGCCCTGGAAATCTCATTGCCTGCACTAATTGCTTGCTGCAGAACACTGTTGTCAGAAGCTGGTGATTTCCACTGAACATCATTGCATGCACAGTCATATCAGAAGGGGGCATTCAGGAGAGCTGGGATTGTACTAAAAAGGATTTTTTTGCAATGGGAAATATGTAATGTCACCTGAAAAACCCTGTTTGTTTTGCAGAGGCAGGTTCAGAAGACATCGACATACTTCCCAATGGACTGGCTTTCATCAGCTCCGTAAGTGCCCATGCCACCTCCCCATGCAGGGGCTTGCCTTCTTCTTTAACTGCAGAAGTCATAAGTAAAAATAGCAGGAGGGACTCTTTCTAGAAGGCTGGCTGGCTCCCTGAGAACAGCCCAGTCTTTTGTTGGCTTAGTTGTCATTCCCTTGTGCTTAAGTAAATGCACTTCTTAACACAGAAGAGGTGTTGGTGGCTGTGACACGTATATCCTATTGCACTTGCTTATCTGCCCACATAACCTTGACTTTCTTTCATGCTGCTTCATTGAAATGTTGAAATGCCAATCCCCTGAAATGCCATGTTAAGAAGATGTGTGAATTCCAGAGTTAGAAAAAAAATCAGATTTTGTGTATTGATTATCTTGTTCATGGCGGTTTCTTTAGCCTTTAGGAAATAGGTTTTCCACCTTTTCTTTGCAATCAGGATAACTGGCGATCATTTTCTATAATAAAAGCTGTTGTTTTCTACTGTGTGTTTCAGGGACACCCAGGGAATGATAAACTTGCAAAATTCTTGCCAGAAATTGATCTGTTGCACTGCTGCTGTTGCCTGTGGCAGTGTGTCAGTTTCCAGATGGGACATGGCTGCAGTAGGGGGACCACGGTGCCTTGGGCATGGCTACTTGTCTCCTCCAGCACCTTGCTCCCTCTGCACTGTGACTGAGGGCTGGCCAGGCGGAGCAGAGCCAGTCCCTCCACCTCCATCCTGGCTCAGTAGGCTGAAGCAGAGGGATATCCTGATGTGTTCTTGCAAGTCTGAAGAAGACTCCAGTGTTTTCAGCTGTGCGATGCTCCTGTTTACCTTTTACCTAGAAATAGTTTCCTTGTGTTTTGATTTTCTAGGGCTTGAAATATCCAGGATTAAAGAGCTTTGCTCCAGACAAGCCAGGTGAAATATTTTTGATGGATTTGATAGAAGACTATCCCAGAGCAGTGGAACTGAGAATCAGCCGAGGGTTTGATCTGTCATCATTTAACCCGCATGGAATCAGCACTTATGTAGATAGAGGTAATAAGTTTGAGGTGTTGACAAATACCAGCCTAAAAAGCACAAGCAGAAATGCTTTTGCAGTACCCCCAATAGCTTGCACCTGCAGGGAGACAAACACATTTTGAAGTTTTTTATCTTTGTTGGTCTCTTTTCTAAATGTCAGCCATTAAAGGAAACACCTTTGCACACAATCTCAGTCTGTCTGAAACAGGAAGCTGTCCTGTATATTAAAAGGAAAGAAAACATGGGAAACATTTGAGTTGAAAACCACAGAAAATTTATTTTACCAGTTTACATCTGTGTCACACTGGGCTCAAGTATTTTAAGGGATACATCTTTCATCAACTATAGTACCCAGAATGGAAACTTTTGTGGCAAAACAGTAAATTATCAAATCTGTGTAAATTACCAAAACCTCTGTTGCTCTTTGGCCAAGGCAGATTCTCCTCTCCAAGACATTTTCTCCTACATCAGGCTCTGACTACTAGTGAAGTATCTTTTTTCCTATTCTTTTACTGGGGATTTTAGCAGGGCAATTAGAAGTCTGCAGATACTAAGAGAACCGTTGCTTCAGCTTGACCTGTGTCCCCACACACTCATCCTTTAAGGGAAGGTGGTGGAAAAACCACTGGTGGCTGATTCGAGGTCTTCTCAGAAGGCCTGGGCAGAAGGGCTGCAGCCTTATACAGACTAAAGGAGCAGAATGTTCCTTCAGCTTTCTCGGGGGATGTGGTAGAAAAACCAAAGAGCCCAGACTGGAGGAGCCACAAACCCTCCTTCCAGCTGATTGGGGCTGTTTCACAGGTTGCAAAAAACCCAGTGGCTTGAGCACAAGGATGAGGCTGTGATTTCTTTCTTCCTTCATAGAAATAGCAGCTCCTTGCAGAGTGATCCTTGGAGAAAAGTAGATGGAGATCTGGATCCAGTTGCAGAGGTATCCTGCAGTATGTGGGTACTTGCCCCTCTGCCTCCGAAGAGCTGTGAGATAAATGTACCAAACTCAGCAGGTGCTCTGTAGTAGAGGCTGCATCAGCACTGGGGGTGCTCAGCCATGAAAACTGCTGCAGAGAATTCAACTGTTTCCATTTTTTTTTTAAGATGGCACCACGTACCTCTTTGTTGTGAACCATCCCCATCAGAAGAGCACAGTAGAATTGTTTAAATTTGTAGAAGATGATAATTCTCTTGTACACCTGAAAACCATTCGACATGATCTTCTGACAAGGTACTGGACCCAAGTACTGTCTTTCCCCAGAACAGGTTGCTTTGGTGAAATCCAATGAAGGATGATTTTTTGGTTTATGGTATAATTAATACAAGATATTTCCTCTTTAACCAGCATCCCTGTTTCTATTATTGATTACTTATCTGTGTAATCAAAAGCAATGTTTCTCTAATCTCTTCTGTAAATTAGATTTTTAATAGTTGCCTCACTAAATTAGTCTTAAGCACTGCTGTAATTGATGCCAGTGAATTAGCTTAGCTTCCATTTCTCCTTCTTTCATGTAATCCATGCTTTGGTCATTGCAGGTATGAATCTCCAGATATTTTATTATTTTGAATTTGTCACACTGTAAAAATAAACATACATTTATCTTTTTCTTTTTTTCTTTTTTTTCCTGCAAAATTTTCTTGGTCTATCCCACTGCAAAATTATTGTAAGATAAACAGAACCAGATTGATAAAGTTGTCACAACAGCTGCCTGTTCTCAGTTTTCCACTTGAATGTAATGAAAGGAGATAAGAATTTCCATGGACTTATGGACAGGCAGCCAATTCTTTAGTTGATGCCCTATGGTCCTGTTCAGGTCTCAGCACTGCACAGTCCTGGCTCATGTAAAAGAAAACAGAAGTTGGAAGGATCTAAACAGCTCAGTGTTTATCTACACTACCATCTGTAATTGCAGCTCCCTTATGTCAATGGGATGACCATGTCCTGGCTGTATTCTGGGCAGTCCTAAAATGTTTGTTCATACCACTCATTTCATTATTTTATTTTTCTCCATCTCTTTTTATTTTTTTTTTAGTGTGAATGATATAGTAGCCATGGGGCCAGATAGTTTCTATGCTACCAATGACCACTACTTCACCGACTTCATCTTGATGTTCTTAGAGATGTTCTTGGGTTTAACTTGGTCAAATGTTGTTTACTACAGTCCAAAAGAAGTTAAGGAAGTAGCAGCTGGCTTTTATTCAGCGAATGGAATTAACATTTCACCTGATAAAAAGTAAGTTTCTCCTTGCCTTAGATTTTGTGTGATCACACAGAAGAATCCAGAGGTCCTAATTTGTACCCAGGGTACCTCTGTAGTCAGGTGTCTAATCTGGTTCATGTAAGGTAAGGTGCTGCCTGTGCAATGTAAGTGATACAGAGTGATTGTAGCACAGAAGTTGCATGTCTCGGTGTTCAGCAGCAATGTTTGGTAGTTTACGGGCAGTAAGATCAAAGGTTGCTGTGTTTGCTGCTGACAGAGGAGTTTGTGTGTACTGCTTGCGAGGATTAGCAGGGCAGAGTTTTTACAAGTGGGGAACATTCTACAGTCCTAAAGTCTGTGTGACTGAATCAAGCAGTCCTGTATGCTGTGGACAGGTGATCTTAAATAAAAAAAATGAAAAAAAAAGGCATAATTTTTGATTTCTGCTTCCAAGGCCTGTTTTGGTGTTGTAATGGAAGAACTGGCACAGTGTGAAACCACATTAGCATCTCAGCAGATTGACTTAATTTCGATGCCCTGTGCCTGCTTGAAATGTCTGTTGCTGTGTGAGGATTGTGGGCTGGCATTCCTCATGGGAAAAGCTGAGCTTGCACAGGGGGAACTGTCTGTTTTAGTGCTTCTTTACTCATACACATTGCTAAGAGGTGCTTTGTTTTCTTTTGAAGGTACATCTATGTTGCAGATTTATTGGATCATAATGTCCATGTGATGGAAAAACATGCTAACTGGAATTTAACTCACATGAAGGTAAAGTGCTGGTGTTCTATAAAAAAGAGGCAAATGTGAATTTTTGACAGAATAGTCCCCATGAATGCTTGAGATGTCAACATGATCGTGTCTAAAGTTCTGGTCTGAGTGGCTCCTGCTGTGGGTTTGCAGAGGTTCTGGGCAACCATTAGAGAGCTTTGGGTCTTCCACCTTCAGGAATCCTTGGGCGTGCTGTTGAGCCACAGTGGAAGTCTGCCTCAGGCAGTGTGGGTCAGAACACAAAGCACTGAAAGAATCAACAGACATGCAGGTGTGAATGAGCTGATGGGGGAAGCTCAGAGCAGCAAGCAGGTTACCCATGGCACAGAGGTGGGGATGATGCCTACCAGGAGAAGAAAGAAACAAAACTGGGGGAGAAAATATTTTCTTAAGAAAAGAATCAGTCTAAGTTATGTCAGATGAGAGTCTTGGGGACTAGTCTATTCATTATGTTATAGTTTCCTTCCAGGACTTTAACTTCTTGTTTTTCCTCTGCATTGGATAGACGCTGCAGCTGGACACTCTGGTTGATAACTTGTATATTGAACCTCACACTGGAGACATCTGGACAGGATGTCATCCCAATGCAATGAAGCTGTTACACTACGATCCTGAAAATCTTCCTGCTTCTGAGGTGCCTTTTGGGAAACACCACTGGTCTCTTGGCTATGTCTGTGCCAGAAAGTTGTTTTGTTCAAATCACCCTGGTTTAACTTAACTGCATTACATAGAGGAGGGCCTGGCCAGTCCTTGTGAAACCAAAGGCTGAGCTGGCTTCTTCTCTCAAGTGGAAAGCTGAACAGCATATACTCACTAACAAACACCTGTTCAGATCCTCAGGTGACAATTGAGTATTTTCTACCCGATGTCTCAGTCTTTTGACTCTTTGGACTCCTCAGGCTGATTTCTGTGCAGCTGTGGCCACGCACACAGATTCTGATGAACTGTGTGAAGGACCAGGCCAGCACATCTATCCCAAAGTAAATATAATTGACTGAGTGCAAAGTGTGACCAGAAACGTCTGCACAGTAATGATTAATCTGTGCAAGTGTGGTTCATGAGTGGGTGACGTTGTAATTCCTCTTTCCTTCTGATATCAATGAGGTACTGGCCTCAGGGCAGTTGTGGCCACGACCGCAGCTGGCTGGTTGGTGTCTATTTGATTTTAGCCTTGTCTGAATCTCCCTGTAAGACACTTCTCAAAATTACCTTATTCAATAGCAGTAGATTTATGATACTAGGCAGTTGTTTACTCTTTCTGGAAAAAGCATGAAAATAGACAATACTAACTCTTCAGCTGGGAAAAAAAAAAGTGCATGCTCCTAGTAGTGGGGATGACTGCCTTACTTCCTTAGAGATGTAGGGTTTCTGTTGCACAGCCACTTTAAAAAAAAGAGAAGAAAATCAGTCTTCATGGACTGTACTTCCCTGAAGGCCCTATCACAAGAATCACATGGCTGCAATTAGCAGCAGCTGATCATCCTAATTAATTTGTTTAAGTTAACATGCTGATATACCCTCTGTGTCTGGAGCATTTTCACTGATGGCTGTTTCAGCAGATGTACCTTCCCCTTCTGGCAGGTTCTGCGCATCCAGAACATCCTCTCGGAGGAGCCCGTGGTGACGCGTGTCTATGCCGACAATGGCTCTGTGCTGCAGGGAAGCTCAGTGGCATCCATCTACAAGGGAAAACTGCTCATTGGCACAGTCTTCCACAGAGCTCTCTACTGTGAGCTATAGCCTGTCATGGGTAAGATCTGCTGCAGCACAGAGGATTTAATTCCTAGAGAACTCAGTTTCTGCTAGATTTGCTAACAACAACGCTGTTCCAATAAAGGTTAACTGCAGTAATGGAGACGTATTTTAGCCTTTGTCTCCAAAGTGAGACTTCTATGCAAAAGTAAAGGAAATGGAATTGAAGGTGAGAAATTAGTTTATTTGTGTAATGGGGAGGACCTCATAATAGTAACAAAGGATAACCTTGAAGTTCAATTTCAGATTGCAAATGACTAAACTGTCAAGACAGTGAACTAACTGTGCTGGCTGATTTCTAGTTTGTTTTTTTTTCTTCTTCTTCTCTTTTCCTATGAGAAAAGTGATTTTGTAAATAAGAATTGCTGGCTACCAGTGTGGTGCGTGTTACTGTCACTGACCCCTGGGCCTTCCCAGGGATGTATGAGGGGTTCTTCTTCTGAATCTGTCTATTTGCTATCCCTAATGCTTCCAACATAACTGGAAGGCAAATAAATGTTATTTCAGTCTCATCTATTTCCCCTTCCCCCTTCAAGCTATTTCCTAACACTACTTCAGGTTCCTAAATTTTTCTTAATCCTATTGAGAAAAGAGTAGGGCATCACTTTTGGAGTGATTTCTTACTGAGTCTTCCAAAGGGAGTTTAAAGAAGGTTTTTTTGCTCCTAAAGAGCGGGAAACATCCCTTGAGCACCTTCAGTGAGAAGTGCGTTATCAGTGACTGGTGTCTGTCACAGCAAAGGGAGCATTTCTGGGTGCCTTGCCAGTGACTACCCCTGAGCCATATTCTGTGTTAACTTCCAGTCAGCACGGAGCTGATTCCTGCTGTGCTGCTCTGCAGCAGGCATCCCTTCATGTTTATCTGGCATCAGTTATGGATAATGTCTTGCACTGCTAAAACCCCTACCTGGGTTTCCATCCGCTGGTGTTTTGGGAATAGTGTTAGTTAGCAGTCACTTTCAATGAACTGAACTGAGTGTCCTTTGAAGCTGGAAATCAGTTTTGTGCTCTCCAGTGTGCACCGCAAGATGCCAGTCTGGCAGAAACCTCTGTTTGAGCCACCATTTTTTTCCTGTTCATGGTGTGGACTCTTGCATTAGTGTAGATTCCTCACCTACAGAGCAGCTCCTGCTACTCTTTCTGTCCTTCCAAATTCCAAGCTGTGATCAGCCTTCCAGTTTTTTGAGAGATGCTGATACCCAGCTCAAGGCTCTGTTGTTACCTGTGGTGGCTCTCCTGCCAGGGTTGCTGCCATGCTGCCTGCACTGGCCCTTCTCAGCATCTCGGTAGCCCCTCCAAATGCTGCCACCAGACAGACCTCCCCAGGGCTACCAGCCCCTCTGCATCCTTCAGCTAATGCAGTAGCTTTTCCTTGCTGCAGATCTTCCAACTCTTCGTGAAGAAAAAAGGTAGGCTGCTCCTGAAGGGTGAACTTGGGAGGAGAAAGAACCAGTCCCCGTGTGCCAACTGCTGTACTCGCTTTGCTATTCCCTCTCACAGTCTGCTCTCCCACCAGCCACAGCCCCTCCAGTCTGGAGAATAAATGGCAAATCCATTACTTTGAAAACAGAGGAGTGCTTCTGCCTACGAGAGAGAAAACAATGCACTACACAGTGGCCCAAACACTGAGGCAGGAGCCAGAGTATGTGCAAACCCTCCTGTCTGGGTTTTCCCATTCTGGCTGGGAGGAGGCAGTACTGCAGGCTGAGGTTTGGGTGAGCACTGGCCCTGAAGAGCTGTGTACTGACGCCTCTTGGCTCCTGTGTCTTTCCTTTCTAACAAGCCTAATGGCTTTCATCCATTGGTAGGAAAAGAATTACTGCTTCTTCCCTGAGGGAAAGGGACAGCCCTAACCAGAGCAAGGAGTCAATACCAGGGCTTGTGGCTGGGACGGTGTTGCTGTACGGGAGAGATGGTGTCATCCCCCTTCCTGTGCACAGCTGCAGTGGGCTGTGTGTCTTGCCACATCACCCACCTCCTGCCCCCTGCAAAGTGTCTACTCTACCCTGTGCTGCCACCAGCGCACTGGCACAGACACTGCCTGGTGTAAGGCACATCCCTGCGCACAAGAAATTCTGTGAGGTTGAAGAACTGAACCAGTGGCATGTTTGGCTCAGTCACTGCACCTTTCCTGATGCCAGCAGCTTCCCTCTGCTGCCATGGCAGAAAACTCTTTTGTGCCCATGTACTGGTACAAATGGCTCATGATGTGGGGGTCTACCAATGGCTAGAGGGGCAGACCTGGATGTTAGTTAACCACAACTTGTCTCTTGTAACTTGTGACTTGTCTCTTGCAGGCGGCCCTGCATTAGCAGGTCTGTGCACAAACTGCGTTTATAGCTTCTTTCCAAAATGCTCACAGTTGATCTGCAGACTTGAGCACTGCCCAGGCTTCACTGTCTGCCAGTGAAGGCTTTGGTGACAAGGACTCATCTGTTTGAATCACAGTTTTGAGTCTTGCTGACCATGGAGTGCAGCCCTTCCACAGAGCAGTGCTGGCCCTGAATGAGGGCGGCTTTTGTCTCATCCCTTTGCTGTACTTGCCTTTGGCATTACCTAACTCAGGCTTTGCTCCTCGTTCCCTAGCAACTTTTCTCTCTTCAGGACACTTTCAGTTTTCCTTGGAAGTGGTATACTTTCCTACAGAAACTTGTAATTCATTTTCAGTCTTGAGGAACATGTCATTCCTGGAGCCCATGCTGAAAGAACTGCTCTGAAGGAAGTTTTCACAGTAAGAAGATGTTGGGCTATTAACTTGTTCAGAATTAGCCATCAACAGCCTGCACAAGCATTCTAAAGGGATTATTTTAGGATTGTGCCATTATTCATTCTAAAGTGCCATCTCCTAAAGAGTTATGTCATGCATCAGTGGCAGTAACACACTGAAGTGCTCACTGGTCACTCTGCTGGTCCTGAATTTACTCTGTGGCTGTAGAAGTGCAACAGCCATTTCCCTCAGCAGTGGCAGAATTAATCCATCAAAACATTAATTTCACATTTTACAGTGGCTTAAAGCATCTTGAGATGAGCAAATCTACACATTGTTGGATCTTGTCCAACTTCTACTTTTTTGTTGGTTTTGGCCTTTAGAAAATAAAGACTGTCTTCACTCACCACTGGCCTTTTTTTTCTCCTGTCCTAAACTACTCCTGTGCTGAAGGTTTTCTCATCTGTCTGCCTGCAGACTGAAGCACAGCCAAGTGATGGGCTTTGTATTTTTCTGCAACATTTGAGAGGAGAGATATTGTAGCTATGCTGTTAGTGACAGAAACATTTTGAATTTTAACCTGAGGTGAGGAGGGCTGGAAGAGCCTTGCCAACCTCCTCTAGAGGTATCCCAGCCTTGCAGTGCAGAGGTGGGAATGGAAGCTGGGCCACCATGCATTGAAACGGTGCTGGGCAGAACAGAGATAGCAAGAACAAAGCTGGGGTACAGCTGCTACCTCTCAGCATGAAATCACCACTTCAGAAGACTCACTGGAAGCCTCAGTGCAGAAACAGTAGTGGTGGAAGATGCAGCTCAAGCCTGGCCTCCCAATTACAAGGGAACCTGCACAGGGACAATCCATGTTTGCAGCCTGGAGGAGCCCATCAGCTTCAATAAGATGCAGAGACTAGAGCAGTTCTGGGCATTTCAGAAACCAAACTGCAGCTATCTGAGACAACTTGCACAAATAAGAAAAATGTATGTATAGATGGCTCCAAGCTTAGGAAGCTGTTGAACAGACACATTTTACATGTCAGCTGTGGACTTGGAGCCTCACAGTGTATCTACTTTAATTAAGATAGTAATTCTATGGATTGAGGATTCTTTACTTGCTGGTAGTGGCTATATTGGTGGAAAGTAAGATTTATGATTCAGCTGCTGGGAAACACAAATTGGGTTAGACAGATTAAGTGCAGGGTGTTTGGCCTAGATTCTGCCAGATGCAAATCCACTGAAATGCCTACACAAATTGTAGTCTGCACCTTCCACTTTTGCCTTACTTAATGCTTTACTAAAATTAAATAAATAAAGACATATTAAACATGTTCAGCAGAAGAACTGCTGTATTTTGAATGTATGAAATGCCTGTTGTAGCTAACCTACACTTTAGTGTAAACCATAAAATTTTTTATATACCAAAATTAATCCAGGACTTTTAAACAAACACTGGCCAGTATCAGTGTGAAAGCAGCCTGATTTTCCATCAACCTGCAGCAAGACTGCATGCTACTTTCATCTCTATATGAAGGATAAAGGTCATTCTCTTTCCTTACCTTTTTTTTACTTCTTTTTACATAATTACAGATTGTAAATAAGACACACTTGGAGGCCTGTGAGTCATACCCATTTGGGCAAGAGCTAGGATTAAAATAATCTTTGGCTGAGCAGAAGGAAGGAAAGAAAAAGCAGGGCAAGGTCCATATCCCCTCTCACCCTCCCAGTCTGACCCATGCAGCTGTCCAGTCATGCTCAGCATTTATTACTTCTTCTGGAGTGACCAGCAGGCAGGAAAGTGAGGACTTGATACAAATTCTAATAAAGATTCAGGATTTCTCATTTTATTGCATTCGTTGTCTAACAACAATAATACTCATTGGCAAGAAATTTATTTACACTAACAAATTAACTTTAAACCACAAGGCTTTGTTGTTTGCATTTAAACTGTAAGAAAACAAAGGGCCACCATGATGTTTTGTTTCAATGTCTCCCAATAACTAAATGTTAACCAAAGTTATCTTGGGGAAAACTCATCAATCTAGAGAAGTTCATATCAACCAAGCACAAGAGAACAAGCTCAGACATGGCACTACTGTGTCCTTCATGCAGGTGATCAGACACTAAGATGTACAAACAAAAAGTTCAGGATAACATGCACTTCGTATACATTTTACCTCTTTAAAAAAAGACAAGAAAAATGAAAAAGTCTGAAGCACAACCATCTCTTTAACCATACAAAAAGAAACAATGTAAGAAGCCAGTTTTTACAGTGAGCACAGTGCATTTTAGTCTTTTAGCTGCCTGGTCTTCTAGCAGTATGTGTAACACTCGTCAGTGACCAGTGAGATACCATTTCCACATGACTGGGAAATATGAAAGCAGTTGTTCAGACAGCACATGTTTATGAGAAACTACACTCAGAAGAGGTTCACTGTGCACTCTCCACTTCCAAATGGGCTGGTTACTCCTTATGTCTGGTGCCCTGTGATCCCACTTTCCTTCAGACACTTCTGCACTGGGGCCTGAAACCACTTCCACTGGTGTCAGTGGCAAAGCTCCCACTGAAAGCCCAGCAGGAGGCCCAGGCTCCTGGTTTATGTGGGTTGGATCCAATCTCATGAACTGTGAGCCCTCTTCACCTCTCTGGAGGAAGAGACCTGCCTAACGCCACAGGTTTCACAAACCCTACAGCTTATTCTTAACACAGTCCACACAGGAACAGGCAGCCCAAGGCACTGCAGCCAAACCTTCCTATAAGATGTGCATTTTTTACATCATCACTTAATGCTGACAGCACAGGTACCACTTAGTACAGCCAGTTAGTAACAGAAAGCTTATTTTATATTTAGGGATTGGAGGGCTCAGTGTCATTGCTTAAGTGTCACAGCTTTGAAAAATCAGTTTTACAGGTGGAAAAAGTACAGTGAAATCCACAAAGGTGGTTAACAAAAGGGCCTGGGGTATCTGCAGATGACCCACGCTCCACTGTGGTGAGCGGGCAAGTCACCTCAGATGATATGTCACCCTGCTCAAAAATGAGCTGCTGAAAGTGCTAAAATAGAAATCAAAGTTGGGGTTAAAATAAAAATGCAAAAAAAAGTTTCCTTCCTAGAATACTGGCACTGAAGTAAATGATGATCCTCTTTCTTCATCACGGGAGAGCTGGATTCTGTACTATTAGAAAGAGTGGCATTTCTTTCTCTTAGAAGTGAAACACAATTCTCAAAAATGACACAACATTGCCACCTCTTACTTGCCAGTCTGTGAGCCAGGAGGTGAAAGTGGAGCAGCTCAGGAGGACAGGAGGCCTTGATGGAAGCAATAAAGTAATGCTCAGTGTCAAGCCCCTCTGATTGTTAATGAGTTGAGGGCTGGCAAGTTTCAGAGGAAAGCTTCTCAGAAATTCTAGTAAAGCTCGATTCTTATGGTATCCCTGCAGCAACTACAGTCACAGCACAACAGATGCTACTGCAAAAAAAATTAAGAAGTTAAAAAAATACAAAAGTATTACAAACATCACCTAACTATTCAGCTTGTTATTACTGGCTTCTGTTCCACTGTGCAATTGTAACCCATGATCCAGAACAGACTCCACTTACAGCAACCTCCCAGACCTGCTCAGAGTGGGGGATGAAATGCAGTGGGTGATGCTCTGTGCACTGCAATGAACAGGCTCTGCTTCCTTCCTCACGCCCTTGTCCTGATCTCCCTGGGCAGACTGAAAACAAATGGGGACTTTTAACATGGAAGTTGCGTGGGTGCAGCAACCCACCATGTGGGAAAATACAAACTGGAAGCAATTAATGTCGGTATGTTTGGCTGATTTGAACAGAGTAAGGAGGGATGACTCCCTTCGCAATGTCAGTATAATAGTTTTTTCAGGACTAAAGTAACTTGCAGTGTTGTATCTTTTATTTTCCGTTCTTGAGAGTTCCATTTTTTGCTAACTCTCCTTTCTTTAAAGGCTTCCTCCTTTTTTAAAGGCTCAATACATTCACAACCTGGCAATACTGCAGCAATGAGTAGAAAACAGAGTTTACAGAACTGGCCTACCACCCAAGCCAGGGAGAAAACAAGTTCCCCAACCTGCTGTGGTCACTTGGGTGTAATGATGGCACAAGCACACAGCTCAAGGTGTAGAAACACCACACTGCCTGCACAGCAGCTTAATGGTGGCCAGGCAAGTCAGACTAATCGAAATAGCTTTAGCTCCACAAGTGAATATACAATGTAGGTGACAGGTACACCTGCAGGTCAGCCAAAAGAAAAAGTCTGCCCAGTCATTTAGCACAGAATATTTGTTTCCTCTTATTACATCAAACCCCACACTAGTCTGACTTAGCATTGGTTTACAGGAAGTTTAAGTTAAGAATGATGAGACATACATCTTTTGTTTCATATGTCATTACACAATACATGGGAAAAAGCGCAACACAATTTTAAAGGTCCTACAGAACAGCAAGAAAAGTTTCAAACTGCTTTATGTCTGTTATCCAGCGACATTTCTGCATGTCCCAAGATTGAGTTGCCACATAAATCTCCTTTATCACAGAAAGAAGAGCAAAATTCTTGACATCCCATTTGCTCACTTTTCACGTTGATCAAAATGCATTTCAATAGCTTTTCTTTTTAATTTAAGCTACAATTTTTTTAAAGTTACGTTTTTGTTGATGTTTTTAGTCTGAGAATAACAAAATAATGCTCTCACAAAGCAGTAAAAATCTCCTGAATACTTAAAGGACTTAAGTTGAATTAGTTATTCTGCAGAATAAGAACACAATTTACAAAAAGATTAACTGTGCACTGTTCTAGGCAGCAAGAATGAAAATGATGTATAATGCAAACAGTCTGCTCAGGTTTCTAAGAAAACAAAGAACATAAAACAGGGAAACCATCTTAGATTACTATATACAACCACTCAAACATTACTACATTGTAAACATAATTTAAAAAGAAAATCATCTTCAAATGCATTTATCAACATTGTATTTAAAATATTAAATTTCCAGTTTCTTTCAGATAACTTCTCTTACTAGTTTCGTGAGGCTGTTAAACATTTGTATAATTTTTTCTCCTATAAAGAGCAAATAAAGATTTACTGCAATGTGTAATTTTTGTTAGCAGGTGTATTTTTCTGCCCGTGGTCTATCTCAAGAAAAATATCACAAGCCTTTAGAAGAATCAGAAATTATCTTTTATGGCAATTTCAGTTTTAGAGCTGAATAAAATATACATCAAAAACTGTAGAAATTGGATTTGGAAGGAAAAATAAAGCTAATGCTAAGTAGATCTGCTGTGTATTAATTTTGAATGAACTACTCTCTCAGTCTACAGACCATTTTACATGTCAAAGAAATTATTAGAATCAAAAGAAATGTAACTATAAGCAGTGCACCCCAACCGTTTCAAATCTGAGCTTCAGAGAACTTTGCAGAAACAAATCTGAATGCCATAAAGTACAGAGCAGAAGAGAAGCTGAGCCAAACTAAAACAGACATTTCCTTCAAAAGAATTCAGTATTTGCAATTTCAGGCTGGCACATTTTTAAGTTCAAGATTCTAACTTTGCATCACTACCTTAAACAATATATGGATTGGCACAACTAGGTGAAGACTGCCACTTCCAGGATGCATTGAATGGGAAGTGGTGTGTCTCAACTGCTACATAGTTTGCCTCGACTGCAAAACAGCGAGCTAATACCCTCCAGCTTCTTGTTGTGGAGATTTGCCTGTTGCCTGTCCATTCTTTTAAAGAAACACTGTACAGTTTAATGCTGCTCTTAAGAGGCAGAAATACTGTACACTGCTTCTGTTTGTCACAGTCAAAGCTACACAGCAGGCTTCACCAATGGCCTCATACACCACCAGCATCTCTGAAGGATGTAGGACGACCACTGCTAAGCCATCAAAACATTCTACAGCCAATGCACAAAAATTCAGGTTTTGCTGGGAATATTCTTTAAACACATCAGTCAAAGCAGTTAAAATGTGGGAGCTTTGGATTTAGTAACCATCACCTCCATGGCAGCATTGACCTTAACAGCAATGTACTGAATTTAATTTTAACCATAATCACTCGTCTTCCTCTTTTTAAAGTGCAGTTCTGTAAAAAATGAAAATCTTTAGCAGACTCAAGTTTGATAATTGTTTCCAACACCAGCTTCATAACAGCACAGCACAAACCTTATTCTCCCAGTTCTTACTGGAGAATGAATCTGAAGATGTGGTGTTTCTCCTGGAAAAATAAAAAACCTTGAAACAAAACAAACCCAGATTCCTGTTCAAAATACATGAAAAAGAAAGCAGAGTGTGCTGTAAAGAAAGTTGCCTGCACACTGGGAGCACAATGAAATTTATACATATATATATGCTGTGCTCTAGTTAGAAATTTATCCTTGCTCAGATATCTAAAGGATAAATGTTATCCTCAGATTTCTGTGTAAACCCACATAACCATTTAAGGCTTTGCCTCCTTCCTGAATTAACTATTGTACAGTTAACAGAAAGAGTTTTACCTCCTGTCTTTTGCTCAGGGGGAATATCAACTCTCCTGTCTTTATCTCCAGTGTATAAGAAGAAGTCACTGAACAGTTGTGTTTCCAGAGCAGTGTCGCTTAAAGGTACTGACGCAAGATGAAACTTACTCCAGCAGACAGAACTGAGTATCCAAACACAGTAAAGAAGGTGAGCTTCCAGTTAGAAAGTGAAGTCTTATCAGACAGAGCACAATTCCTTTTAGCCAGCTGAAGAAATGTTCACTAATTGTATTGACTGGCCATCCTATTCAGAAGAGGTGAAGCAGTGGACCATGCTCCTTGGCATCATGCTGGTTACTGAAGTGACCAAACACACACGGCTCAATAGAGAAGAGTAGTTTGGAAGGAAACACCACCACACAAATATGAAATCTGTTAGCTGTCAACAAGAACAAAACAAACTGAGGGGCTGGGGTTGTTTCACGTGGCAACAGCAACAAGCATGAACTGGGTATGCAGGAAAAGAAAACTACACAATATAAATTTCCCTAGTCATTCTATGTATAGCCCCGTTTCTCTGTACACAATCTTGGGTGATGAATACAACAAAGCTGAAGGGGCACCAGAGTGGATAGGAGTTTCTCTTCCCTTGACATGCCTCCACTTTCTGAAAACCACAGCACTTCTGTTCATCACTGCTCATTAGTGCCCTCTGTTGCATCTGATGAACACTTGTCTGTTTTCTTTGATCTCCTCTGCAGTTGCTCTTGTTCCTTCTTCCGAAGCTTTTCCCTTTGCTTTTCCATTTTCTCTTGAGCTTTGCGAGCCTTCTCCAAGGATGCTTTCATTTCCTTTAGCTTTTTTTTAATGATTGCTCTGTCTTGGGAAGATGTCATACCAAGAGCCTGAGGTGGGGAAAATAAAAATAAAAATAATTGCATACGGTTTAATCTGTCACAACTTTTTTTTCACATTCTAGTAAGAACTCTTAGGCAAAAGACTGTAATAACTAAGTAAATCTGAGAGAGACTCAGATACATTACTGATGTGGAAGTACTACTTTCCATGCCTTCCCCTTCTAGAATATAAAAGAATGAGACCTCATTGCCAACACCAATGTTGATTTCACTGATCAAATACAGCAAATAAACTATTTGCTTGAAGTCGTCTAAGTCTACACAGAACAAGAGTTCTCAATTCTCACTGCTATGCCTTAATCAAAAGTTCACTTGCACTCTTCTAAAGCCCTTAGAGTTAGTGAATTGCCATCAAAAAAATTCAGAAGGGAAACACCAGACTTGGACTTTCAGATCTGCTAAGCTTCCTGCAACTCCTTCCTGTAATTATTTTTGACAGAAATAGGCTCGTATTCTCACTACAAGAAACAATGCATACTTTATACATCAAAACTATATTTAATTCTAACATAGTACAATTGGTATCAGCTTAATGCCTCTAGTATCCCACTAATCTAGTATTCTGCTGCTACTTCTTATATATGTCTGTCTACTGTCCTCTCTGAATCACCCTTTGTCAGAACAGAGCTGGATAAGAAATACGTGCAGGCAAATACCACTTACGTATGCTGCTATATGATTTACACATACAAATATGGGTACATTACATACATCAAGAATTTTCACAAAGCAAATGCCCTCTATTTTTGAAGCTTCTGAATCCAAGTGCATATGGGAATTTCTTGAAGTGTGGCTGTTGCTTCATACTCTGTGCTTATTATTCTAGTCTATCACCACTCCCCACGCAGGGATTCACTGATTTCAGGATGAATTCTTTCTGCATTTAAGGCTATGCAAAGTGACAAACCCCACTATATTTACTCTTGAAGCCCAGTCAGTTAAATACCTTGAGCTTACTCCCATCCAGGTGAAGGAGATGCTCCCCATTAATGTTTTGGGCAGTGAATTCGGAAACGTACTGTTCAAGGTTCAGGCTCATTAACCAGTGGGAAACCTGCTGCACACTCCACTCATGAACAGCACGACTCTGACACTGACTGTGCTTAGGAGACTGTCCATCATCAAGGATCTGTGACAAAAACATGCTACATTATTATTGGAAGGGTAACACAGATGAGTAACAACATTTTCATGCACAAACCTCCAGCATCAGAGCAGAGGTACCTGTATTATCTTTACACTACAGTAACAACAATTTCACACTGCTACACTACATCTCTATCTAACCAGATACCTAAGAACAAGTACAAGGTACCCCAAAAATCTTCTATCTATAGAATCATAGAAGAAAAAGGAACTGGCATTCCTTTTAACCCAAACAGGGACTGAAAGGGTTATGTGGCACAATTCAAACCAGGTATGCTTGATTCCTCCCCAAGATTTCTATCCTTCAAATTAGATGGTTTGAAGGATGCAATGAATTGCACATTCCACCTACAGGGCTTGTTCACAGATCTTTATGATTTGTTTAAGCTATAAAACAAGAAATTTAAGGGGCAGAAAGAAACCCTCAGAAAACCACTCTGAAGTTCAAAGGGATGACATCAAACAGTCAGTGAGACTGATACTATCTATGGAAGACTAATGAGATGACACAGAGGAGCTGTATAGCACACATAGCAATCCCACAGCCCTGGCCCTGCTCTCATCAAGTTGCACTGCTGCAGGTGACAGCACAAACTGCACCACAGAGGGCAGGTGGGGCATCAGCTGCTGGAGCTGCCCTGTGTCCCTGCTCTGCCACTTTATTCCACCCAGGGGTATGCCAGTGGAGCCTGAATTAAAAGCTACTCTGTCCTGGCTATGGTCAGCAAAGCAGCTGCTAGAGGCTGCAGCAGCTGTCTGCTGTTAGAGCAGCTTTTACACCAGGTTAGATGATGCTGGGAGCTCTCTCAGCTTCTGGATGTCCAGTTCTCAGGGCTGGGGAAAAGACAGTTTAAGCACTACTTTTTGCTTTTCCTGTTGCCAGCAGGAGCTCAGTGTAGCTGATGCTTGGCCTAGTAGATTTGCTTTGACCCTCCTATCCCTCCCAGCATACTACAAAAACTGCAGTTTGCTGTGGTCTTGAAAACTCTTGGTAAAAAGGAGAGGGGAACTCAAGACAAGGAAAGAGGAGCCAGTGACAGCTGCGTGTTCTGCTCCAAGATGGGAGGCTTGCCACACAACACCATAAAACAAGAAATGTGACTCTGCAAAGGAGACAATACATTGCCACATGATGGTCACATGATTCACCACAACAACACACTAGTATCTCACCTCATCATCAATCATATCCAGGCTCTGAGTGAGGGAGCAACAAAGAAATGGGAAAGAAAAGCATTATAGAAACAAAATACCAAACATGTAACAGCATGTAAAAGTTCAGGCAAGAGCAGCACCAAGATTTGCAAACAGATATGGCTACTCAAAACCACAAAGATTTCTTTTAATAAAAATATTTCCAGAAGCAAAGAGGTTATGTTGAAAGCTCAGCACACATATGATTTGGCAGCTAAACCTGACACCATGTCAATGAAACCCCCCTGGCCTTACTGATCTTGACACCTTAGAACTGGTGGGAACTTTCCTGATGGCTCCATTTCCAAGAGCAAAAGCTCCTTACTTAGAAGAGAACTGCCTGCCAGAACTGGGTTCCCTCCCCAGCCTTTCATTTTCTTCAAACAGTCATGTCTGAGCTACTGGAGGAGCCAGAGCAGAGGAGTGCTTGCAGCAAAGCACTGTGAGAGGCAGAGGAGCCTTGCTGGCCCAAACCCCACCAGGGCAGCTGGGGGGATTTCCACTGCAGCTCTTGCTGAACACACTGCCTGATTTGGAGGCAGCAATTTGGCACCCAGCAGGGGACGGAGAAAACACATTCATTTTTATAGACCCATTCAGGCTTGGTATTTTCGAAGTGATAAAGCAGAGAATTGAACATGCTAAATGAAAGCATTTTCAAGCTTTTCATTCAATACCACTCGGAACAGGGCATTTGCACAATCAAATAGGGTTGTATAGGTAGTATAGGGTGTATTAAACATGGTAAGAAAATGAAATGTATTATCAAGATAGTACTAACACTAAATAAAGTGCAAATGATGACTGTTGTTTTCAGTAATTCAGAATTCAGAGAATATGCAAGCTTGTTTGTCTGCAGTCTCATACAAAAAAAGAAAAAGGAAAAAAACAAGACAAAAAAGAAAAAAATAGATACTTCAAGTTCCTTATACCTGAAAAAAAAATCTGGCTCAAATATCACATGAAAAATGTGAAGTTCATATGGGGTGTTTGTAAAAGAACAAAGGCACAGGTTCCCGAGTCCACAGGATTTGCTGTCATCTACTGTCAAATTGTGCAACCTCATGACAACTGAGTTACAAAACTAGTATCTTAAAAAGAGTATTTTCAATACATTATATTCGGCTCAATTATGTCACCAATTTACAGGGTTAAGAATGCCTTTTTACTTTATCATTGTTTGAAAAAACTCTGTTTTGAAGGAACTGAATTAAAATCCACTGTGCAAAGCAAGCACAAAGACTGCAAAGTGGAATAACACACACGTTATAACCAATACAAATACACTGAGGTACAGTAACACACAATTACTGCATGTACAGGTCGCAGGTGAAGGCACCTTACGTCTCAACTATATTTACCAAACCATACTGTAGGTTTGGTATATCAAAATTGTCTGTTATGCCTAATTCTGTGCACTTACATATATATATATACACATATCTATGTATTCACATGTATATATTTATAACATAGGAAAAATTTATTGAAATGTGCAAGGATGTAGCATCTCTTAGGAAACCAACTGCATTGCACTTCCCTACAATAATATCACAGGGCATTGATTTAAAGACACTATTATATGAACAAGAAAAATTTTAACCTAGAAACCAAGATTGATTTTCTTCTCCAATTATGTTGCCTAAAAAATTCCCTTTATTATTTGGGCAATCAAGCAAGGTGCCTTAGGAGATAGAAAACAACTATTTCCCAAATTAAACAATTTCATCAGCATACCTCATCTGACGATAATGCTAAGGAGTGTGAGAAGCCTGGGGTTTTAGGTTCTGCTCCTAAACCACTCAAATCAGCTGAACTTGTGCTGCTTGGACTGAAATCATCGTTGAATGTAAAATTCTGTGGAGAAAAAGAGGAGTGAGAATCAACAAATTATTGCATATGGGCATCTAAAAGGGAAATCTACTTTTTGTCTTCCAGGTTGGCATAGCTCAGGAGTGATTTCATTTACCAAAGCAATTACAATGCAAATGAGAAAGCCTAATTTTTTTGTAATGTTAATATTTATAAAACATACAGTATTTTACCACTGTGTACTTCATGAGACATCTTTACCAGCTTAATGCCTCAATGAATAATAAAGGTATCTTAAAGCAATTTCCAGACCCTTAAGATGCTAGCTCTCATCCTGGAGCTAAATTACTTCTTCTGCAGGTTAATCACCAGCATTTACTGTCCTCCAAATATTCAGGAGAAGAGTAGCACAGGCAGTAGCACAAAGACTAGGACAGAGGATTAATAAACAGAAAGAAGTGAAAACTCCTATTTAAAGAGCAGGAGAATATCCTGTGAATCCATTTCTGAGTCCCAAATAATCTCCTAGAAAAGTGTCAGGATCCTCTCTCTTTGTCTATGCCTTTAGAAAAACAATGAAATTGAAATTAAAAGAGATCTTTGGATATTGAATGTTATTTTCTGAAATAATAACCATAAACCAAATTCTGCTTTTCCTTAACAAAGCAATGAGAGACATAAAACCTTACAGCAAATGACAGCAAAAGCAGGCACATATTTTTCAAGAATACAACAAAATTACAATTAGAATAAGACAAAAATTAACAAGTACTTCACATTAGAGGGAGAACAATAAAAAAACCAAAAGATATAAAAAATTAAGGACACCATGATATTCCATTTAACTTGAATATACACTTGACAATACAGAGACCTGTAATCTCTAATCTAATGTCTAAATGAGTATTAAATTCAATTAAACTCTGAAGTTCACTTCAAAAAGTGAAACAGTGAAAAACACCACTAGAAAGTTATCCTTTCATCTGCCCCCTCCCCAAGGTATTTGACCTATCTTTCCTGAAAACACAAAGTCTTCCAAGAACTATCAAGTGGTGGCCCTCTTAAGTTTTGCTAGAAATCCAACTAAACATTGGTATGCTGTGCTTTGAAAGCCGGAATAGCAGTACAAGAACTCTAAATTTAAGAGCTTACAAACTTTACAGAGAATGTAAGAATGTTTTTGTGATCAGTTTTCTCTCACTGACATTTAGGGTTCCTGTTCTGTTTTTCCCCAGCTCTTTTTAGAGGAGAAACAAATCTGGGGAGCTTCCTTTGCTGCTTCCTTAGCCCACACAGCGTTCTTAGGCCAGGAGTTCAACAGCTCTACCGCCTGTTGTGTGAAACGTATTTTTCTTTTCTTTCTGGTTTTCTTTTCTTGCTTGCACCTCTATTTTGTGCAAACTTCAGCTTTACAATGAATTTAAGCCTTTAAAATTTAATTTCCCATAGGAAAACCACAAGACAGCCAAGGCCTATTAATAATTACGATAGAAGGACAACCCCCCACAACCTAAACTTAATACTATCTAAAACGGTGTTCTTTTTTTCCCATTTGAAAACTACTTTTATACGATATTTGTTTAAAGACACAAATAGGATTTACAGGTCTAATACTTTATTTGATTTCAGAAGAAAAAAGCTAACTGATTATTTTCTCTTTAATCTTCAGAGATTTCACTGGTGCTCTTCTCTATTAAGCTGATTTGGACTGGTGTGAGCCTTGTGTTGCCCTCCCTGCCAGGTAACACAAGAACAGCTATGACCTTGCATAGCTTAGTGCACAGGAGAAGTAAAGTATCGCCAGCTTTTGGCAACAAAAGAGTAAGAAATGCCTGTGGAAACTGCTATTACGAATATGCATTTGGAGGCAGAAGACAGAGAAATTAGATTTCTGATTCATATTCCTGTATGTTAAGTTGAGAACCATATCTGTTTCTTTTTACCAGACCAATGTAAAAAATCAACTGCTATAAGTCACAAGAATATACAGGCAGAAAAGTACTTTCCAGAAGTGAAAATAATAATGAAAAAGCTAAACATATTACTATAACTGAGGGTTTTTTAAGGAGTTATCATGCTGAAACATTCATGCACATAGAAAGGAATCACAAAGATGTATTAAATTGCAATAGTTCATATATACAGTTCAAGCATCTTCATATAGAGGATTAAATCCAACATCCAGCATGCATGACAAACAGATTTCAGTACTGGGGGGAAAAAAGGCAGATGACTGACAGCATACAGCATTTCTTCCCTTGCAAACACCTCATTTGAACACAGGTACGTATTCCCACTATCAGTTCGGAATAATGAAGAAAATACCTGTAACTGAACACACAAATCTAGCATTTGTTCAGTGGATCCAAATGCTAATTTCCACTGGCACCACTTGCTTTTGTTATAGTACAGCACACCACAGTTAGTTTACTGAAATAATGTACATTAAGACAGAGTAAAAAGGCAGAATGTGGAATGGTACAATGACAGAGAAGTTCTGTTTGGATGAGCTGTTACTGTACAATGAACACCATGCACTGTTTATTGTAGTAATCACATATTGGCCTGTTCTTTTTTCCAGAAACACATAGCCAATTATGCTACTCAACACAGTGGGAATAAGGTAGTTTTTATTTTCTACCTTTGACCCTTTTTTAGCTGGACTTAAATTTTCAGAGGAAGGTTCAGTTGAGCTGGTAGGCGATGGCAGGTTGCTGGAAGAATTGGATCCCTTGCCACTCTCTCCATACCATGTGAATGGTACACAGTGTGGGAGAGAGGAGGATCGCTCTGCTAAGGATTTTGTGCTTGTTGATTTCTGCAGCATCTCTCTGACAGTCCTGTTTAAAAGAAAGGAGCAGGAATATGTGTTAGATTACAAAAGAGGAGAAAACAAAATGCTACAGAGGCAGTTAATTGTAAAAAGAGTGACATTCCCTGTGACTCACTAAAGAACTGAGTGGCATGCAGCTGGTAGGGGCATGCCTGAAATGTCACTCTCAGCAGAAGCAAAAAGCATTCTTTTAGTTCTTTTTCTAACTCAGGCTCTCTTAGACAACACATACCCAGCAAATGGAGACAGATGCCAGCTGAAAATGCCTATACTCCCACCATTCAGAGGAGAACTAGCTCCTGTCAAGAAGCCACGTGTTTGCGCATTTCTAAGCCGCAGTGGTATCTCAGCATGATTAAATAATTAAGACTCAGCACTGACCCAAGAAGGCTCTGGTTCCCAGAGATTTGGTCTGGATTTCAAGCAGAGGCGGAATGAAACAGATGCATCTGTATCCATCTATGGAAATGTGTCTTTGTTACAACAGCTAAATACCAATTATCTTGCTTTTAAATTTATTAAAGATTAAAAATATCACTATGGAAAAACGAAAGAAACACCGATGGGACTTTATCAGCTTCTCTCTTTGTAGTAACAAAGATTGCACTGATCAAGGCAAAGGTAACAGTTATAAACTAAAAGGACTAAATTATTCACCAAATATATCATGTCAATATTATAGTATGTAAATTAAGAGCAACTATGCAAAGTGTCTGCCTTAAAAAATTATGCATATGTCATAGAATCATATTAATTATATCCACATATATATTACTGTTTCAGAGTGTTGAAATCCCACTGCTCTTAGCACACATGTGTAAATGGCACGTACGTAAAACTCCCTCAATCACTAGACCTTTATATATTGTGAAGCCTCTTTTCTGTATGGATGAAAGTGAGGTTGTCAAAGGACCCCCACCTATCAAAGCAGAAGAATCCTACCTCCATTCAGCTACATAAAGCCAGACCTAGCCCTATATTTCTCCTTCATCCTCTAATCTCACCTGAAAGTTAAAAAAATTATGCTCCCCAAATCACCTAGCTTCAGGCAAAGAAATGCATGCTTCTTATTTAAATGGGGAATTTTAGTGGTAGCTTTAGGAAATTCGGGATTTTGTTTACACATCCTGAGCGCTGCTTTTGGCAATGGCAAAATAATGCATGCAACGCTCATTTGACAGCGTGATTAATTCTACATCAATCAGTTGCTGTAATGGACATAATTACAACAGGATGGTGTCTTTTCATCATGTTCCTTCTTTCAGAGAGCTTATAAAGCTTTGGACTTGTAGAGAAAATATCCTCACGTTTCTTCTGAGGCAAAGTCTTTGGAGTTAGTAACAAAAGAAGTGACAATGGCTGTTTAAAAAGTTATACTGAAATAATAACATTCCAGTTTACAGAAGCACAGTGAGAATTACAAATGCTCAAGAATTTCAACTTTGAAAGCAGTATTAAACTTTACTTTTAGCAACTGTAATACTGAAATATTGAATTGAAATAAATATTAACCATCAACACAAATAACTGATTTATCAAATGATCTAATAAGCAACTGATCTGAGATCTGCTCTAAGGAAGATACCTATGGGATCTCACAAACATACATAAGATACTGTGTTGATATATAAGGGACATCAAGCTCTTACAAACAGGCACACGTACATTTCCCCTGCCCTGTGGCTTGGTATGTAAATTCTCCATGATGTCTAATATCCTGCTAAGGGCACTAGCTACCTGCCATCAACACAAAACTGCAGATTTGGCTTTAACAAATCTCTCTGTGTCACCAGGGAAACCTAGCAGCAAGTATCACTGACTCCAGGTCACGCTGCAAGCAGACACAATGGAACGGGTTTTTGGACACCAGCACAGAGGCGACAATTGCTGTCCGAGATCACCAAAGATCCTGCCAGATAATTGCCGGATACAAATGTACAAATGCATGCTGAGACAGAACACTGCACATCAGTACAGTGTGCCCGAGGGAGTAAGTCAGCAGTCTCCGGTTTCTTTTACTTTTCTGATTTTACAGTGCTACACAATATACTTGTCACTGGGTCTCCACATATTAGACTGTCAGCTACATACTGATTTTCCACCACAATGATTTTCTGAGTAGCATTCAAGCTTTGCTTTCTTCCAATAGCACTTTTATCATGTAGATTTTCTTTTGCATTGCTTTATGTGTAGTTTTTGAGTTGCTATATCCTTTCTAGACTTTTAGAACATATTAAGTTCGCTTAGCTCTCCAGACATTAATTTGTCTTTCATACCTGGAGCCATGCCCATATCATGCCCATAGCTGTGATTTTGTCGGACTCATCAGTACATAAGGAGAGGCCACCACTAAAAATTTACACTAGCTTTTGCAGAGAAGATTGACTCCTGTCATTTTGAACATTCCTTTATTTATTCAGAGTCCAGATACTGGCGATGTGATCTCCTCAGATCTCACAAGGAATTCACAATTCCTTGCCTGAAAGTTGGTGATGTGACATGCAATCAGCATTTTTCGTATCTATTTTCAACTTTTGATATTCATCTTCGTTTAAAAAAACCCTTCTGAAAGCATTCCTAATGTGGGTGCCGTGAAGCTGCAGTGAACAGCTGCTGGCCAACCCTGCTCTGGGGGCTTTTTAAAAGGAATATGTGGAATTGCGTCAAGATTTCTGGTTCATGGGTTTTATCAACTGACTGTGTGCATCTTGTAAGCCTGCTCTGAAAATCTATTTCTGCAAATCCCATTAGTGGATGCAACATCAGTAGTGATCAAGTTGGACTTGATCCTTGTGAGTCACTTCCAGCTTGAGATATTCTATGATTCTATGACATAAACCTCCAAGCATTTTTAGACTTTATGTTAGTCTTTTTCTAACCAAGGAATCTAGGTTTGTAAGCTCAGAAGGTTATCTCAAAGATTAACACTTATTTATGAAGTCAGTGGGACTGTTAGTGTTCCATCTGCTAGGATGATCAGGTTTTTCCAATGTTTGTGGCATATCATTTCTTGCATTCTCAACCTTTTACCCATACCTACTGCCATAGGTCACTCTAATAGCTTCTTTCTCCTTCCGCTTCTTGCCCTTGTTTGAACTTCTTCTCAAGGGAGCCCTACAAGAATATTAGAAAACATCAGGAAACATCTTTGTAATTTTACTTTCAAGCCTTTAAATGAAAAACAAAAAAGGTATTTTACATAACAAAATGCTTACCCAAGATCTGCAAGTTTTCGCTTTAGTTTTTCTGTATGCCCTATAGTGGGGCTAGTTGTTCTTGCTGTCTGAGCCCATGTGGCACCATCTAGGATACATTTGTACATGGAAGAACGTACATGATTAATTGCAAATGCTACTTTTCATCCAGAACACCTTGTGCATCTTTTCATAATTAGATATGCATACATATACGTGTGTATGAGTACACAATTTAAATGTCAATTCTCATTTTTAGGAAGATGGTATGAACAGCAATAAAAGAAAATTTCAGAATTTGAAAATATACACAAAGAAACCTTATTTTAATTGAAAAAAACGAAAAGTTAATTTTGGTTGAGTTTGAATGAATATGTAATCAATCAAACAACCCAAAAGATTTACAGGTAAATATCATAATGATACCATTTTTAAAATCAGCAGTAGCCGCTTACATTTCTTTTTACAGAATTCATTTCGTACGTATGTTTCACTTCCACAATGACTCCGGAAATGTTTTCTTTAAATTTGGAGAGAAGGGTACTTTTTATGATGGACATGCTACAAAATAGTTCATCTGTCTAGCCTGAACATCTTTGTTAAACATTTAACTTGAAATATAAGCACTTGGAGTTAAAAAAAGAGAAAGAACTAAGAGTAGCTTAGTTAATAAATCTGCCCTGAGAGGTCTATCAATTTTTGATCTCTTCTATAGACACTCTTAAAGCCTAAAGAGGAAACAGACTGCAGTACCTATAAAGCCAAAACAATGAATCTGAGTCTGGAAAACATCCTGTGAAATCTATATGGCAGCTAAAAGAAAACAAACAGTAATTTAAAAATTCAGACACAGTTACTCTTAAACATAAGGAGTGTCCCCAAATACTCCAGAGGAAGCAAATGAAGGTCACTTCGTGCACTGGTGGCTTTTGCAACGTGACCTCAGACACAGAGTAACTTTTAACTGTGAGCACTGCTGTGTTTGTGGATTTCTCCTGCTGTGGCTGACATAAATTAAGCCCTCAGAATTAGACCAAAATACCACAGCACTATTACAGGGCAGCCAACTCTGTGTACAGAAGTTTGTGCATTGCCTTGTGGATAATATCTGCCCAAATTTTCATTCAAGTAAAAAATTTAATGTGCAATTGGTTCACAAATCCTTTGAAAACCAGGAAAAGAAGCTGCTTGCAACACCCACACTCTAAAAGCTGTACTATTTCTACCAACACAAGTCCTGATGCTAAAAAGAAATAAAAAACTCAAGAACAACTGACAAGCAATCTCATGCCAAAAAGGCAAGGAAACAAACAAACAAACAAAGTAATATGAAGAATGACAAAAGCAAGGTGAGATCCCCTCAGAAGAAATCCATTCCCCATGGAGGTTGAGGAGAGCTTTAGGCAATACACACTCTGCATCAACTCTACAAGGTGCAGACTCCTTTTCTGTCTCCTCTTACGGTTCGTCTTTGACCTTCAGCGCACACTTCTCATTTAACCACTGCCAAAATTGCCACTTTCAAGAAGAAAAGTAGCAAAGTTTATTATCACACTAACTATTCACCTGCAAGTGGGGATTGGGGGGCAAAAGGGCAATGAGGTTTTTTGAGAAACTTCTTAACAAAAGTCAATGAAACTAAAAGGTACACTAATCTGTGCTGGTCAAATAATGAAGGCATTTAGTAGATGGAGGATTTTCTGCTGTAGTAGAAAAAAAAATCTAGAGAGCTCAGCAGGAACATGTAGCAGCCACCGGGTATGGCAGATTTCTATTCATACTCTTTTATCACTGTACTCCCCTCCCATGCAGCTTGGGCCAGCCAGGGTCCTCTGAATAATGATGACTTGCTGGGGAAAATATTTGTGCTGGCTATGGGATACGGTGGAAAATGGATAGGCTAGGTCCCAAAACCAGCTTCACGGCAGAGCAGATCTTAATCTACACTGCCTTGCACCCATGGACGTACACAATGCTCGGCACGTGGCAGTGGCCATGAACCAGAGCTGCAGGGGCACTGCCTGGGCAGGAGGGGACCTTGGCCACCCTGGATGGGTCCATCTTATTCCTTGAAGTTCTTCAGAGAGGGTGAGGGAAAGCTGATTCCTCAGAATAAGTCACACAGAAGCTGTTTAATCCATTACTTTCAGCCTCCAGCTGATGTAAGCAATCTGTGAGTGAAGGATGTGAAAGCAGACAAGACCTAACTTTCCTCCCCAGGGTCACAAACCAGTCACAGGCAGGCCCGCATCAGGAGTACTGCCCACCAAGGTCACCTCACTGACCTGGCAAAGGATACTGTGGCACAAAGCAGGCAGAACTGAAGAAAACAAATTCCACACATGTACATGAGAAAGCCGTGATTAAAAGCCAAATAAGCAAATTTCCTCATCATTTTGCAATGATACTGTTCTCACACCACTTCAGTCCCTCCCGCAATGCTGTAGGATCTCATAAGAAAAAGAACAAAAGACAAGTGTGAGTTTGCTAATGCTCACTTCTGCAAATGAGAGACTAACCAATGGACACACACTCGTTCACAGATGTGCTCTCTTTCCATCTCTAAAAAACCTCACACGAACACACAGAACAAATACTATGTCGCTTTTTATTTTATGAGATGTATGAGTGTAACAGCCAAATTGAAATATTCCTGCAACACTTGTTGCCAAACAACTGCTTTAGTATGTTTCTTTTTTTTGTAGGACTTAATAAATGCAATTTTTCAATTTGAAACTAAACTGCTCTGGTTAATTCCAATGTACTACTCATCAGAATCTGGAGCGACCCAAAAGCACAGATCGTTACTTAATGGTCACAGTGGGGAAAGCATGACACCAATATTTACCCAGAGATTATTTTTCAAACCTAAACTGGAAAGAGTGACAGAGTGTGCGGAATGCAACACCCTATTCCTTGCACCACAAAGCTAGTTTCCACTTAGTTTTTGCCAAGGTATTTTTCATACATCAGTTGGAAATACAGGATTTGAGGCTCACCTGATAAACCAATCATACACTCAAACTGAAGTATGAATTCGGAAAGTCACATTCCTATGTTCACACCCTTTGGTTTTACTTACAAAGCTCACACATTGACTTTAACTTGGAATCATTAACAATTTAACCCAGTTAAAGCAGCAATTTCAGAACCCATACAAAAATGCTGGCATATATTAACCTATCCTAATTCAGCAAAGTTTCATTTTTCTGTCTTTTATGAATCTGTAAGAAAGTCTTATATAAAGAAAAAATGGGTATTAAATCCGTGGCAAGCCTTTTTAGACACACAGAAAAACATATCCTCAATAAATTGTTCTTTTCAGTCAATTCAAGTAAGCCAAAGCCTGCCATGAATCTATCTAGATTCTAGATAGATTATCTATTTATTAGATAAAGGAATAGATATTTATTCCTTTAACCCTCACTTATAAACAAGTTTTATATTGTATTTTGGTTTATGGGGGAGTTTGAGAATACAAGGTGCTTAGCTAAGAATACTGAAGTTGTGTTAAATGCTAATTTTGACTTCCAAAGGAATCTGAAAAGGACAGCTCAGTATTCTGTGACATATCATATTGTTAATTCATATAATAAACTGCTGTGTACCACTTTACCTGAGCTATGTATGATTGCATGCTGTTTTATTCAGCTAGCATTTAAAGAACCTGAATTAAATTAAAAACAATGAGACCAACCTCCCCAAGAAACGACTTGATTTTTTTCAGTATAGGAAGAGCCTGCAGACACTAATCTCTTAATAAATCTAGACTATGCTGCCCCTCAGCAATTAAAAGCTACAATCTGTTGTCCTTGCTTTGCACTCCTTTCCACACCCTCCCAAAAAATCATCTAGCAGTGCCAAAATCATATTATTTGAGTAAGTACACTGTGTTAAGCATTTTTCTAATACAGAGATATGCCAAGGCCGAACACTGTCGTTTTTATAAAAAACACAATACATTCCCTTTAAGGCACCTTCCCCGTTTTTTCCAGTGAGTTCCAAGAAAGCAAAAAAAGGAAAGCAAGCAGTTCTCTATCCCATTTTAAAATTTATCCTTTTCATATGCCACCATTCAAGGTCATCTGCAATTTTTTAACTTCCAGGTAGGCAAAAGAAGTTACGAGATGATGACCTTCTAGTTGCTAAGGCCCTACTACACAACAAAAGGTCATAAAGCAGGTGTAAGTGAGCAAAATGATGCATCAATTCATTGTAAAAAAATAGTAATACCTTTATTCTGTAAAATATTCCTGCCAGCTGGGTGGTGCAAAGGAGATGCTTCAGAGCTGTGCCCAGATTTTGAAGGAGAAGAAAGTGGAGTGTCTCCCCGAGCGTATGGGGAAAGGACACCTCCTTTGTGGTGCTGCTCTTCTTCTTGGTTTCCACTTAGGTTGTCAAGTGAGATTGCTGCACTGCTAGCCACGGGGGAGAGGGAGGAAGCACCAGAATCTGATGCTGGTGAGGATGCTCTCATGCATAAGGGCAGTGGTGATTTTGAAATGTGCATGGGACTACTGTAAATGTGTGATGGCTGTTGGTATAAGAGATTATAAAGCAGGTTATATAACTTAGTAAGCAAACAGCAAGATTTACTTTGAACATGCAATTCTTTTATTCATTATTTAGCTTTCTATTTGTAAGAAATCTCTAGTAATTCATGGCATTACCCTTTGATACCACACACAGTGTTGTTTATTGGTATTTCAGACAGAAATCAGAATAGGACAGAACAATTGTGTTAACAAATTAACAAAGAAATGCACAATTCCAACCTCCTTTCACCTCCTGCATAAATGAAAGTATCCACTCTGCATTATAAAACATATGTAAATCAAAAAAGACCAGGATTCCAGTTAAAACACGGCAAAATCAAAAAAACAGGTGTGCCGACTTGAAAGGAGACCGAACTCGCACATTACTCAAGGACATTCACAGCAGACTGTCCACAGAGGAATAAATACTGCCTGTGCTACAATGAAAGGATAGAGAATGAAATGGTTTACAGGGGCAATCTAGCACTCCACAGGAAGCCTGAAAGAGAGGGCAGAGTCCTTCTCACCTTTCGTTCAAGGCTGTCCTCTCCATCAGTTGAACTGATGCTATCGTACAGCCTTGTTCTGGAAGGCCTCTGCCGCTTGTTCTTCACTGAGAGCTGAGCTCGAGTCTTCAGAGCTTTGGAGTCCAGCCTCTCTGTCTCTGGAACTGCTTCATTGAAATCTGTATGGAAACATGATTTGAATCTTTTTAATAGAAGAATCTTACGCTACTTTTCCCTAAGAAAGTATCTGCAATTGCAAGTCCATGCACATTGCATAGAATCATAGAATCATTTAGGTTAGAAAAGACGCATTTTGCTTGTACCTATATCTTCATAGCTGTTGAAGCATTCCTGGGGAAAAAAGTTATTTGCATAAACAAGCTTATCGACACAGATTCAGTAAATGCAATACAAAAGATCAAGTGCAGATATTTAAGAACTCAACAAATTATTCCCACTGTTACATGAAGGATCACACAAAATGCAGTTACACAGTGGAACTGGGTTGCTGTCAGACCGTCCCTGCTCCAGCCACGTGTGCTGCCACCATCAGTTCCAGCCCCCTCTTCTGCAGAGCGGCCGTCTTTCACTCCTCCCAGCACAAACACACATCTCACACATTTCTCTAGGAATCTCCCAACCCATTAGGGAGCCTGGTTCATCTCTCACACACAAGTCACTAATAGGTTTTATTTTGTACTCAGAGACAATGTAATTAGACTTTCATCAAATGTTCAACCACTTGACTCCAATGGTCTTTCATCTGAATTATTTCAATACCACTGTGCAGAAGGAAAGAGCTCACCTGTCCTCCCACAGTTTTTCCACTATACAAGCTGAGAGACTTCAAAATCTCCTTCTGAGAACTGATGCATCCCTGGGTGTCCAAAAGCACCCAGAAAGTACAATCACAAAGTGGCCTGAATGGGCACTTACACAGAGGTGAGTAAATATTGTCAGAGATGACCTCAGCACTGAACTGTTTAGTTTTCAAACCACTGATTGCTTCCAGTAAACACCTTGATTCTCTACTGCAGATACAGCTCATGTTCACTAAACCAGAAAGCTACAATGTACTTCATCTATTTTTCTGGACTCTCAGAATAAATCATGTATTTGTAAAAGAAACACAATCCTCAGGTTTCCAGTGTTCCCTGAAAAAGCAAAGGAAGAATTCTGTGGGCCATAATGGCTTTGACTTTCTCTAACTTCCACTGATGTTACTGGCAGCCCCTCAAGCTCAGTATGAGGTTATGTTACAGCCTGAGGAATTGTACAGTCTCTCAGGATGCTAAACATGGCCAGAGCACTGTCAGTGTTAGGAAGAATCATGCTTGAATATTTGTGGCCATCAAGTTGCATCCATTACTTCTTCCAAAGTCTATTAGCATGCACGAAGGTAATGATCACCCCAGATCACCCTGAAGCAAAAACCATACTAGATATAATTTTAATTGAAATATTACATTTTTATGTAGCCTAATTTTTTGAAGGAAGACAGACCTGCAAACTCTGAACAAAAATTACAAGATGTGGCTGGGTACATGCAGTCCTACCCCAGGAACCTACTGCAGAGGCTGGATCGAAGACCATGTGTTACACTTGCCAAACAAGAGTGAGAAAAGAGACTGGAGCACCAATGTGAATATCACAAAGGCAGCGTGCACAACACCCAGAACTCAGAAAGACTCTGCCTGCCCTCCAAAACATCATGGACATCTACCCCACCTTTTACAGCTCCTCCGCAAACATCCATGGGTTCATGGCAAGTCCTTTTCTTAAAAGGTTTAAACAAGAATGATATGGACACCTAGGCTCTTTGTCTGCAGAGCAAGTATCACGACATTACAGTCTGATACAGATTTCAGAGGCTGATACAGAATTCACTGGAAAAGGTATATGGGAGTCCAAGAGTTCTGGAGTACATTTAGGGATCTCTTAAAACACAAATCTAGCCTGGAATCTAAGGTCTAACTATGCTGCTTCTGCTTACAAAAAATCACTGCCGATTATCTGTTTTTCCTAGCAAATAATTTGTGTTTGTATTCAGATGGTTAAACTTGGACATCTAAATTCACAGATCACCTATTCTAATGCTCAGAAGTAATTAACACTGGCAACATTTCTCTAGGAGAACGTTATTGCAATGAAATTGTTTGATCTTTGAAAACTTTCATGCAAACACATCAATTGGAAAACATAATTTTGAAGCACTGACAGGCAGAATTTTAATGCTATACAAAAAATTTTCAAATTCTTAGAAAGAATTTTACAATTTTATTTTTTTTTTACATATAGAAATTCCTGGATTTTAGCTCTCGAGCCATAGATGTGCGTTGATATTGTAACAACAGTAAACATGATTTTTGTGAGTCAGGTAAAGAAAACTGATGCAAACTACTGAAAGGTTTTCTGTTAACAGCACTGAGAAGTATTAAATGGTTTTTTTCATATTTTTTACTGAGTCTCTATGGCAGAAATACAGACAACCTGAGTGCTTTTTTGTACTTCAGAAATTTCAGTACAATAAACATTTGACAGAAAGGAGCTCTGTGAAGATTTGAGGAAACCAATTCCACAAAGTCTGCATATCACTTAATACCATTTCAGCAGGACTAGTTGTTTTTTAGATTTGTTAAAAATGTAATTCATATTGATTTCTTTGTAAAGCAGTATTGCTTGGGTCTGCAATGAATGAAATGAGTGCTAAAATATCAATTTTAATAAAACACCTCTATGGTTGCTAGAAATTAATTTATTTCACAATGTATTGCATTTCTTTCACCAGAGAAATAAATAATACTATAGTTTATAGGAAAAAAGTTTGTCGCTCCGCTGTCAAAATCCCAACACCTCCAATATGTGATTTCACAGATCTTACTAAATACAGAATAAGTATTGCCCCTGCACCAAAAAATTTTTTTTCCAAGGCTTTAATTCTACATATCCTTCAACAGTGAGAAGCCGCTTGCAATTACAGAACTTTAACTAAAGCTGTGGAAGTTATTTGCATGTTTTCACTGGTGCAGCCCGAAAAATGAGAATTATCTTTTCTATGCTAAACAAGTAAGTGGTACAGCCACTCTGCTGGACAGCATCTACCCAGACCTCAGGGTTGGCACAAACTGCTTTGTCTCTTTGGTAATGGAGAACAAAGTCTTACAAATCTGATGTTGTAAATCAGGCTGTGCTGTAGCTGAGTACGTTTTTCAATAATGCGTTAGCAAAGAATTTGCATTTTATTCACAAAGCGTTTCATCCTGAGAAATGGTGACTACCACCCACAAGGTTCCTTCTGATGTCTGTACCAAGGTGGGATCAAAATCTGCAGAGAACTGTTAAAAATGGTAGATTTAACATTGCTTTCCTCATTCTGGTAACTTTGTTCTTTGATCTTTGGTGGCTGGGTAATTAAGAACAGATTTAGGAACACAGCAGAAAACAATTTCCTCCTACTTTATTAAAATACCAGAAGCATCGAATTAAACCTAAATGTTGATGGCATCCCACTGAAAGCTTTAAGAAATCAATAATGACCTTTGCTAGATTAGCACTTAGTCACTTCCATTTCTTTTAGAATATACATTGTACAGCTATTCTGGGATTCTATATTTGCATTATTAGGTAGAACACTTACAGAGATGTCATTAGATACTGAATTTTGAAAAAAATACCAGTATCCTGGCATTATTAATTGTTTCTTTAAAATCCTACCATGCTGTTTACATACATACAGGGTCCACACCTGGATCACAGCAATCCCAGGCACACCTGCAGGCTGTACGGAGAAGTGACTGAGGGCAGGCCTGCAGAGAAGGACTTGGAGTAGATGGTTGATGAAAACTCAACTCAAGCTGGCAGTGTGCTCTTGCAGCCCAGAAAGCCAATGGAATCCTGGGCTGCATCAAAAGGAGTATGGGCAGCAGGTTGAGGGAGGTGATTCTGCCCCTCTACTCTGCTCTTGTACGAACCCACCTGAGTATTGTGTCCAGCTCTGAGGCTCTCAACAAAAAAAGGACATGGAACTGTTGGGTCAAGTCCAGGGGAGGACCATGAGGTTGCTATGATTTCTGGAGCACCTTCCCTATGAAGACAGGCTGAGAAAAGTTTGGGCTGTTCAGCCTGGATAAGAGAAGTTTGTGTGGAGACCTCACAGCAACCTTCCAGTATGAGAAAGGGGTTTACTGGGAAGCTGAGGTGAGATTCTGTCAGGAACTGTAGTGACAGGACAAGGAGTAATGGGTACAAATCAAAAGAGGGGAAATTTTGGTTAGATTTTAGGAAGAAATTCTTTACTGTGAGGATGGTGAGATATTGAAACAGGCTACCCAGGGATGTTGTGGATGCCCCATCCTTGGCAGTGTTTATGGCCAGGCTGGACAAGGCCTTGAGCAAGCTGGTGCAGTGGGAGTGTCCCTGCACATGGCAGCTGGGTTGGAACTAAATTGTCTTTCAGGTCCTTCCAACCCAAACCATTCTATGACTCACAGGAGTTATGCTTTGGTTCAAACCAACCTTGACTTAAGCCATCCAGGCAGGTCACTTGCTTAGTATCTAGATTTTCCACTGGATCTCCTCTAGAAACTTCTCCAAAAGATGTCTGCCTTTCAAAAATGTTGTTGTTATTGTTAACTTGGCTCCCATTTTGCTTCATTAGCCTGAAAACTTCTGCTTCCAAGTCATGTATCTGAAAGAAATACAACACAGTATTATCTATAACACATACTCCAATACACCCTCCCCACTAGGTTTGTTATTTTTCCAGAATACCATACAGAATTGTCTCCTTCTTCAAATACAAGTGTAAAGTACACTACTCACACGAGCTTGTAAGCCTTGAACCTCTGCAAGGTGTGCTTTCTCCAAATCTTCTATTTTCTTTCGTTCAGCTTCCTGGCGTTTGATGAAGTCAAGTTCTCTTAGGGAAAAATAAAGATGTATTTGCTGTCATCAAAGCAATCAGATTCAAATAGAAAATAAAATGTTTTGATAAATCTTAAGCTAGGCATGAGAAGAAATCTGTCCTTAACAATTTATTTATCACTTACTGAATAATGACTTTGAAACTGCAATCAGGACAAAACCCTAAGCACTTAGTCTAGGTGAATATGCTAGGTGATGATATAAAAATGGTAAAAACAATTTATCTGGAAAAAAATCTCTGTTCTAATTAATCATCAATTTACACCAAATTTTTTCATAAACTGCAATTACCACAAAACCAACATAGTTTATGCTGTTCTCTGTTGTAAGCAATGGAGTAAAATCTCTGTTTTAGTAGAGGATGACTGTACTCCTTCACAGAAAAGACATCTCTAAGTTTTTGGGTACAAGTCAAATTTTCTAGTAAATTATAAGAAAATCTGTTAGGTCAGTTTAGGAGTCTGAGATAGTATAAAAAAACCCAACTAGATTATTTACTAATATAAAGCAGAATAACAACAGAAAGGCGATCCAAACTCATTCTAGTGACTTTCCCTATCTCGTTTTATTTTGAATATCAAAGACATTTGTGATAGAAAGCATACAGGATGCAACGTAGTTCTGGAACAGTCCTGAAATTACAGGATGGATAATGACATTTTGACAATCTAACCCCTTTTTAATGGGATAGGATACTAATTTCTGCAGTCCCAGTTGTCACTTGCCATTGCTGTATGGTTTTGAGTTTTCCTCTTTAAATGAATATATTTCAGCAGAAAATGAAAAAGCTGCTGAAAAAAAAAAGTAATTTTGGGAATGAAAACTATTACAGAAATGCAAGATATTATTCTTGCTAGCCATCAGGGAGAAGGGACCACATGAAACAGAGGGGGCCAGGTAATCATCAAATTGCTCAACTCAGCTCAAACATTCTTGGCATCTACAAGAAGAAGAAAAATGAAATGTAAAATGTAACAAAACAGTTTTTTTTTTTGATGTCACATTAGTACACAGCAGGAATGAATCCAGCTGACACAATACCATTATAAATTGCTGCCAACCTTGCTAATCAAATACCATGATTACTCTTCATTGTTTGTAATCACATTGAGTTATCTAGTAATTCTGAAACATTCCAAGCTGGAATACCACACACTATGTCTTTATTTAGTTACAGTATGACTACAACTCAAATATTACTAACATTTTTCCTTAATAAAGAGTCCATACTTTTCATGAAAAAAAAAAAGTGGAAAATAGTGTTTACTTTACAAGTGTTTACTAGTGAGTTTCATATCCCAAATACATCACCTACATGTTTCCTATCTGGCCACTAAGTCATTTGTTGAGCCTGGTGTAGCTGCTTACTTTTGCTGAAAATCCTTGATTAATTTCTTTGCCTTGTTATATTTCTTCTCCAGAGCCTGATACTGGCTTTGTGTCTCCTTGAGATGCTCATTCACCGTGTGACACAGGGTTTGTGCCTCAATCCAGTAACTCTCTAATTTCATCATCCTTTCCTTATTCTCCTCAATGTTCTGCTGGAGTTGGGTCTTCTCCAATTCCCACCTCACCTTCTCATTCTCAGCAGCCTGCAGCTGAACAAAGAAGTGGAGATGCAGTCCATAAAAAGCTGCAAAGTGCATCCTAATAGTTTAGGATTAATTTAAGCAACATAAATAGTGAAAACCAGTGAAGCAGTAACTAGAATAGTAATATGCTAGCAGTGAAAAGAGTGTTCTAGGACAAATAAAAAGGCTGATACATACATTATTGTTCCTCATAAAACCGAGTAGAGCTTTTGCTCTGTGTTCCAGTGCAGCCTCTATGCTTCTGCTGGTTGTAGTAACCTATTTGACTGACTGACATTTAAAAATGTCAATAGTGGAGTACTCAGGCAAAGTGCAGCGTTAATCAGTCAGCACTGGGGATGCATTTCACTCCGTGCATGTGGCTCAGGTGCTAGCTATAAAACACTCTTACACTCCCATAAAATGATGATGTTTCTTATTTTGGGGAAGGGGAATTTGATATCCACCTTTTTTTTTTCTTTTTTCTTCTTTTTTTTTTATTTTGTGCTAGACATCTTTTTTCCTAACTGAAGCTATAGCGTGTGTATTTTAGCTCCCATAATTTACAGAGTACAAAAAATACCTTAATACCCCTTTTTACTTATCAATACAGTTTAATTTGCTGAAGGCAGTTCTGCCAGCATCATGGTTGATACAAAGAAAATAACTTGTTTGCAGTTTTAGTAGTAATAAACCTAAACTAGTTACATTTTCTTCAGCTCTGTTGAAAACACAAAGTAAAGAGGTCCAACACAAAAAGGCACATTAACCCTAATCTGGCAAATGGATTTGCAGAGATGAATGTTTACACCCATGCATTAGTGCTATCAAGTCAATGGGGCCTGGCACAATCCCAAGGGATTGACCGTGTGGAACTGGAAAATAGAGGTGGAAAAGATTTCTGACTTTCTGAACTGAGGGACTACAACAGAAATTGTCCTTACAGAAAACAGCTGCACTTTAAATTTGTTTTTACCAATAATTTATGCAGATTTGATAAACATTATGCAAAATACATAGTGAGTGCAAATGCTGTTAAAAAGAAATAATGATCTAAAATATTTTTCTGAAGTTCAATTTTATCTTTCTCTTTATTTCTTTTATAATGAATTCAACTCAAAGAGCAGGAAGTAATTATAAAACCTAGCATTACTGAACAACTGAATTAGCAGTTGAGTTCCCATAAAGGTTACCCTAGTACAAAAAAACCCAATTCATTTTTATTGCTGTAGCAAATTCAAACTCATAACTAGCAACTGATTTTGAGATAAAGTTTTCTTTTAAACGGGTAATATTTTTCCCTTCTAGAGTATCTTTTGAAGAGAACTGCAACAACATATAACAACACTTTTTCTTCTGTATACAAAAATAATTTCTATTTAATACCTTTAAACAAGTCAGGTTTGCTTTTTTTAAATGTCAAAAAAAGAAAAGTAGCAACAACAGGATACTTTAACATCACTGGTAAATAAAAAACCTACTAACTCGGACTTGAATATTCAATCCATATATAACTTTAAAACCTGAGAAAATGCATTAGAATTTTAAAACTAGAAATCTGCCATTTACTCATTATGATACTCCTTAAAATGTATGTTTAATTGTAGCTACAAAAGTTGGAAGTTTCTCTTAATAGCAGCACTTTTAATTTTACTTGAAACTTTGAATATAGAATATACACCAAGATAAGGTTTGGCTGAGCCACTGTGCCTCTTAATCAGCCTTTTATAAGATGCTGACTTCTCCACCCACATAAAGATACGTCTTCAGATTTGATTTCTCATCAAGAAAACTATTATATGTATCAACCATATATCAATTCTTACCTTCGTCTTCAGCTTCTGAATTTCAGCTTCTGTAACTGCATGTTTGATTTGCAACTAGAATTGAAAATATAAAATAAACAAGTGAAGTCACAGAGAGTACTCCGGTATTTTTAAAGCCTGTGCTGCAAGTTGAATACCTTATTACATAGCAGAAGGCCCTGAAGAGTGCTGCAGTGCAGTAGATTGTAAATTAAAATGTCTAGCTTGCAAAATGACTCAGTCTGTGCAACCTAATTAAAGATAGGACGCCGTTTAACCACTCATAATTTCAAATCAGAACATCCAATCTGTTTAGCAAAACCAAATGTCTTATGCTTAAAAAAAACAGATACTATCCTGCTGGGCTTTGCTCTGCTCTGATGTGAATGTGAAATATGTCCCAGTGCTGTCGGAAAGTCCCACTGCATTGATTAAAGCAGGCATGTTACAAAAAAGCAAATATGGAAATAAGCGATTTAACAACTCAAGAACTCAGGAAAACCTTGAGGGAAGATTCCACACATTTATTTCATGCAAGAAAAAAAGGTAAAATTCTCCACTAGTAGTTAGAGTTATTCTCATCAAGCTAGCTAATCTCAGTTGAGAGCAGCTACACAGGCAAACTGTAAATAACTGCAGCAGCACTCAGGCACACAAAATGATTGCAAGCAGATTAACAGCCCTGGCAGTGTGCTAAAGGTTGGAGTTACATCCCCAAGCAGCGTTCCGCAACAGTGGGGCTGGACAGAGAAAGGGCTGGTGTGGAGGACCTGGCATCAACCTGCACACTCAGTGGGGGATTTCTTTTGCACTAATCTACAATATTCTGATCCTGTGGACAGAACAGTCACTATTTTGAGTGTAGCAGGCAAAAAAAGTCTGCTATTCACAGGCTCCAAGAACACTCCGAAGTATGAACCGTACCACAGCTTCAACAGCATAATCCTAATCCAAATGGAAATTATCATGCACATATATCCAGTATTGGTCTGCAACCCACTCCCTGCGGCTGTATTATTTAAAGCAAGCAGCAAGGACACACTTCTGACAGGTCCCAAAACCTTGAACTGAATCAGTGCCTTGCGTGTGTTGGGTATGGAGTTGAGGGCAAGGCATAACTGAATTACAGCCTGAGCTGGCACTGCAGTGGAGTGTTGTCTATTATTTATGAATAGAAGGAATAGTTCCAGAAAAGCATGTTTTACATGGGGGCTACTTCTCTTACAAGACTAATGTGAGCTTTAGGGAATAGTTTATGTTGAGCTGATGGAGTATGTGAGGGTTTTGTACTGAACCAGAAACTCATCTCTGACGAAGCAATGGCTACATTCTTGATGACGAGGCTGTTAGTGAAAAAACGTGCCAATAACTCAAAAGAGAAGTTCTTCTGGAAGAGAGGAATAATTTTCAAAATAACAGAAGCTATCACAGAGCTGATCAGCACAAGTATTTCTAAGAAAGACAGAGCTTATTTAGAAATTTCCTTTTCATGAAGCTCTTGAATGCCCTTCTTGTGGCATAGGAAATGCACAGTCTCAGATGCAGTTTGGTTTGCAAACCAGCCTTAATTAATGTAACTGGACAGAATAAAGGAAGCACTGATTCAACCAGTTCCACCTAAAGAACAGTTTAGGAATCTTCTTTCCAACACTCATTTCTTCATTGCTGTCTCCACAGGAGACTATACACACTTCTACTCCCCAAGATCGTATGTTACTTACACTCACTTTTTGACTTTGCACTGAAAAGTGTTACAAATCTTCACGTGCTCCAAGAGAGCAGATATGAGACTTCATTTCAAATGACACCAGGCACTGACTATAACAGCTTGCAGACATCCAAGATGTGGAGGCACATCATGTGCATTAGCAGGTGGAGCAGGCAAGGCACCAGACCAAACCTGTATGGAGCATTCAGCTGACCCATGGATCACACTGGGTTCCTGAGGAAGAGCTACTGGTCCAGCATGGAGAGATGCCAATGCAGCTGAAAATGGGGCACTCAGCAGCCATGAAGCTGGTGTTAAGGACAAGAAGTGGCCAGTGAAGCTACTGCACTCAGTAGGCCAGGAAGCTGAGAAGGACATGTACCTTTCTGTAGTTTTATATATATTAGAGGAAACTAAGTAGATACTTTATTTAGCATTCGCAAGAGGTTACCTGCAATTTTTGAGCTCACTCAATCCAACCTCTGGTCTGTAATTTTCAGAGACTGAGAACTGTTTTTTCTCATTCCACTCCTGTTAGTAGTTAAAAATTTCCAAAGAACCATCTCAGAACATTATGGGGTTTACAAAATGCCCTTTGCTTAGTTCTGCTATCTCACTGTTCTGGGATGAGATAAAATGGGGAAGAATGGATGAGTTAGAATCTGCTCCTTGCAGACTTCATAATGACATCAAAAAGCTATGACTCAAAGCCTTAGGCTATCTGCTGATAGTCCACTCCCATCTCTTCTAAACCCCCCACAAATCCATAAGGAGCACTTAAAGAGCTTATTATTACATACAAATAAACTCCAAATTGTTGCATAAATGACAATCTGCTCAGGTACAGATGGTTTTAACAGTTATTTTTATGCTCTCTGTTATTAAGCAAAAAAATAAATACTGAGCACCCAGTCATATCATTGAATCAGTACATGGTACAGCAGATCCCACTGAGGCAGAAGAAAAAAGACACTTTTCTGCTGAACAGACAAATGTGTAGCTGGCTATGTACCTTTTTTTTAAAGAACTAATTATGCTTGCAGAATAGATGACAAATACTAACACATTTGTAGGTTAGACTAAACAACATGGAAGGTCAATTGCTTGGCCAGCAAATCTGGACTCCATAGCTAAATTTTTTTCAGCAAGTTTACTAAAAGGGGATCAGAAATCTTTATTCCATTTTCTATATAATGCCAGACAAATTCTTGGCAGATACTACTTTGTATTTTTATGGTTTTTAAGTCAATATAAAATTGTGATGGCTTCATTTTAACAAGGACATTCTGAGTAATTTTTGGCACATTGTGTATTCAAATATGTCTTGAAAAGCTGATTTTCTTCAAAACAATAAAACTTGTTAGAAAAAATAACTTTTAGAGCAAAAATGGATTGAATTCATCTAAGACTGCAACGTGTAGAATGGGATGAAAGGCTAGCAAATGTTAAAATATCACAAATACATTGGGAAGGAAAGTATGCAATAGAATCAAACAATCTCTAACAATTTAACATAATCATTATTTATTTTTTGCTAATGATAATCCATTTTTCATGTATTTAAGACATAAAATAGAATAACAAATTCTTACATAAGATGTCCCTTTTCCCAACAGATCTTGTCTCCCTTCAATCATCACAGTTAAACAAAAGCTTCTAGCTATCTCAAAGCAGTTTAGAAAAATCAGTCCCATTTTTTCTGCTGTACAGCCAGGAAAACAAGACTTGCAGAAGTACAATGATTCACCCAGGAATGCCCATCTCTCTTCTGACTTTAATTCCAAAAGCAAAGCATTTCAAATAGGAGTGTTCTCAGAGCATGTGAACACATTTTTCATTGCAAGGACTGAATTCAACTAATTAGGTCAAACTATTATGCATAAAGATTATATCCTACCCACTTGTTTAATACTTTCATTAATCTCTAGAGTAAGAACAAGAACGAACAGTTGTTCTTTAAATATTCTTCCAGAAAATACTGTGTGGGCTTGTGCAGCGTGATCATGAACAAGTCCTCTAGTGTTTAAAGAATTTGGGGCAAATACCAAGAAAAATACATGTACGCACTCTGCATCAGCCAACAAAATGCAGCTGTGTTCTGGGAAATACAATCAGTGAAACAAAAGTGGCATGCCCGTGACAGCCGTAAGTGTGTGGGCTACTGAGAAAGAGCCTGCTCTTGTGCAGGAGCATTTAATGTTTTCTTCTCAGGCTCTCATCTGCACTTATGCTGGAGGATCCCAAAGTACCTTTATCTGGTCTCTTCTACACCAGTGTTTTGAGGCTGTTGTATCACACAGGTCTAAATAGCTTCAAATCAGTCTGGACAAGCTCAAGTATGGCAATGGCTTGAGTTAATGGAAACTCTATTCAAGCAGTTTTACTTGTAGTGTATTCAAAGGTGAGTGTCTTGCCAGTCATTGTATCTGCAGTTTGCACAGCCCTGGCACACGTGGAATGGTAGCATCTTCCCACTGCTAAGTATTACTATGTGTGATGCAAAGTATTAGAAAATGAAGTAAATTGTTCTGCCAATTTGTGTAAGAGCAAGGAATTTGAAATACGGAATGAGAAAATTATAATTTAAGTAAAGTAAAAAACTTTCAGAAGATCATGATAACAGTAGACACCCACAGGCTGAAAGGCTATCAGCAGAAAGACTGGTAGCTCATTTACTTTCTACACACTTCTCTCACTAGAGAGTAGTAGCAATATATTTATAGAAGATAAAATATCTGGTTTGAGTGGAGGGAAAGGGAGAAGACAAGTGGAGAAGGATAAAAAGGGAGTATTGGTATTCTAAAACTCCTTTGTGGGCCCAGGTTCTGCTACTCAAATCTCCTGTGAGGTTCTGGGTAATTTCAACCCTTCTGTCTTCCTGTATTTAAAAAAAGAAGTTCTTTATTGCCATCACTCGACTCTTACTGTGAGTTTAGATAAATCCACTGTATCCTATCTTTATTGGCATCAGAATTCAGGAAAGCTCAAAAATAAGTCACATCAAAAGCACAGAAGAAATATCTCTCAGTACTTTGATATGCGAAGTTATATGAATTCAACGGCCAAAATGAACACCACTGATTCAAGCCAACTTACTACAAGTGGATGCTACACAAACTCTGTAACCACAGAGTTTGGTAAAACAGCAGCTTGACATATGCCTGCTTCCCCAGTACAGCATCTTTCTAAACATACAGTTAAACATATGACACTGCTGTACACTGATGAGTTGCTGTGTAATGGTACAGAATAAGAGTCACACGTCCCTTTTCACTGAAACTTAACATTTGCTGTTTGGTCTTCCTGATCATCTTTTATTGGAATCTTACAAAAACCAAAATCAACCAACCAACCAATAAACCAAAGCAAACAAACAAACACACATACACACAAAAAAAAGGCAACAAAAAACTGAAACCAAAATCCAAACCAACCAACCAACCAAGCAAAACCAAATCAAAACAACAAAACACCCCCTAAAACCCAGCAGTCTGCTAGTAATGGACTAACTTGCACTTTGTCTTCCTGGTCAAACTAAGTGCCAAGGCAGAAAAACTTCTGTACTGAAAAGTTAATTTATAAATTATCCATCACTAATACAACAGTCACCTGAAAGCTGATTCCAAAACAACTCTGAAGAACAGTTCCATTTTTAAGTAGAAATTTTTGTGTCATTCAAAAGTACTGAGATACGATCAGCTAGAAATCAACTCTAGTTTTCAAGAGAAAAAGCAGGCTCTGAGCAATGAAATGACTAGAAATGCAATTCAGTGAGGTATTTCAGAAGTATTTTCCGATCTGTAACTTACCTCTTTGAATTTATGAGCAAGTTTGCTGGTGTCCACATCACTAGGGGAGAACATGTCGTCATTTTCAGGGAGATCAAACACTTCAATAGCCATGTCACCTCCTGGAAGGACAGGTCCCATGTCTTCATCTTCCTCATCTGTAGCATATTCCCCTGTCTTAATTTTATAGCATTTAAGAAAGTCCAGTTATCCTCTAATTAGGCAGAGACTTGTTCAAAAAGTAATTAAGCTAATGTGCAAACATAGCATTCTGCATACAAAAAAGGTTATCTTTTCCTTTAGCTATAACCCCAGTACTTATGAATTCTACCAGACAAAATACAACTCCACAGTAGTATTTCAGCAGACTAAGAGAGAAAACAGTGTCTTAAGCACTTAAGACCTCTTTTCCATAGGAAGAACTCTCCAAATTTCAGATTTAACAAGAAATCTTTTCCAAACAGAAAGAAAAGCAAAACAGGGCCAACAGGATCTTGACTAGTCTTTTGTGAAGTCAGCTGGATGAAGTAATTCTCACAGTGATATTCCATGTTGAACTTGAAAATTCATTGGTTTGTTCTTTATAAACCATGACAGAAAAGTCACACCCACATAGAAGGGCAAAGGTTGGAAAAAGAAACCAAGTCTCAGAGACTGCTGTCAAAGTTTACTCAATTTTCACCCTGAATAAGAAGCTGCTTTGAGCTAGTTTTAAGCAGAAAATGTGAGTGATTCTTGGGCTGGTAAGCCATGATGTGTGCATTTTGCTGACAAAACTGAATTTTAAAAAATCGTAACTGCAATCAGTATCTCAAGAGCAAACAAGATAAAACAAAACAATAGTGAAAAGAAAAAGCCTACAACATTGAGCCCCAAGTTGCCTAGACAATCTTCTGCACATATGTCTGTGCTCATCTCCTTCCACACCTCAGGTAGATGGTACCACTTTGTTTCTGCGGGGCTCCCTCTGGAAGCTGGAGCATATTGCCTATGGGTCACAAATAGACTGCTGGCTGTGCAAACGATTATGCACTTTATATAGCAAACACTTCCCTCAGGGCCACATCTGGATTTATAATGCTTGGGACTCAACAAATACATGGAAAAGGAAGGGTGGGGGAAGGGGTGCAGTCTTTATGTTTATACAGAAACACCACCAAAATTCTGACAGAACTACTCAAGTTTTTGTTCACGAGCTTTCAGCTCCTGAGATGAAGAAACAAAATATTATTATGAGAAATATATTTCCTGTAGTGCTAAAATTATCTATTAGTGTAATTTTTTTTTTATAAAAGAACTTTTCAAAAAAATAGGCAAGAACTCCAATGCCTGAATCCTAGTTTCCTACCTTCCTTTAGTTTCCCAGATTTTGTTTAGGCTTATGTGAATCTCTCTCAGCTAAAAAGCAGTGCATGGAACCATGTTAAATCTGGGTGCACAAGTACACACAGACAGAAAAGATGTATGTGTCCAACACCACATGCAATACACCTGCAATAAAACATTACTTCCTGGATAAATACCCAGTAGAATCATAGCATAGTTAAGAGTCAGGAAGGACCTCTAAAGATCTTAGATGATGTAACCTGACTCAGTAAAATTTTGTGACAGTAAAAGAATGACTAAAAAGAAGGTAGGTCACCAACATGCACGACCCATCCATACTTTAAACATCACTGTAAAGTGAGGCACTTTTTAGGTAAACTACCTCTGTCTCTGTAAGCAGCATCCATTCATTTTATATACTTCATAGGTACTAAGAACATATGACTAAGAATCTCAGTAGTCATCAACAAAAAGGTTAACAGCTGGTTTTGCTTCTTTTTTTCTTATTTAAAAACAGAAGCAAAACCCGAAATAATCCATCTCACTGGAGTTTTCAGGCAGGTAAGCATCACAGCTAAACAAAACAACATCTGAAATTAATTTTATCATCCCGAATGTCTAGATCTTTTACACACACACACAAAATCTTCTGTTACACTACACCTGTAGTAACTCCTGTTTCTCTTTTATTCCCTGTGGCTATCTGCAGTTCCTGTCTAAACAGAAATTTGGCTACTGGCTCCTCTGGCTTTTTCCAGGACCATAACACTACCTTGAGATACCATCAGGGCAGTCAGAGGCAAAACAACTAACTCTTAGAAACCCATCCAGATTTCAATGAAATAAATTATAGTAACAGTACATGTACTGTCAATTCTGCAGTCATTATCCCTGAAAAATCTATAAGGTAATCAACAACTATAATTTCTAAATTACAAAAACCCCCCAACATCTTGGCAGGTCCATCAGCAATGGGAATGAGATCCCTGAAGGATGCAAAGAGTAGGCAGAAACAGGATCATTAAGCAGCAAACTCACGCCCTGTTTATGTAAAAAAAAGCCAGATGTAACTCAGCTACATGTGCATTTTAAAGGAATATATTAATTTAATGGAAAATCCTAATCACATGTATCAGTTCTGGCAAAAGAATAAGACAGATGAATTTAGTTAAAACAGATATCTCCAAAGACTTAAAATAAAAAGGATTGAATAAAAAAAGAAAAATTAACACACATGAAGGACTAAATTACTGGGAAAAAATTCAAGAGCAGGCAATAGTCCACTGGCCTCAGGAGCCAGAGTGTTTGAAGAGGAACATCAGGCAGCTAAAAATGAACGCAAAAGAAAATCTTGCTTCAAACTGTGCATAATAAGTGTCAATGAGCACAGTCATTTTTGCTTCAATTAGGGCAGAAATTAGTTGTAAAAGCAAAACACTGCTCAGGTAAACAAGACAGCAGAATGACACAAACACATTACAGAACACAGAAATAAATGGGACTTTTGCTTTGTCTTCAAAATAAAGGGATTTAATCTTATAGTCACATGAAAAGCAAATTACAGGTTCAAAAGAACCAATGTGTACATTAATGAAATATACATCATAAATTATATGGAACATACCTTCCCTGAAAAATTATCTCTGCTGACTTTTGTTTCACATGAAACTACCAGAAGGTTATTCAGACACTGTGCCAGTAAACAAAAATGGGAAATCCAGTATTTTACAAGCAGCAAGGCACAGAAAAAAGTTGTATTACTTCAAAATAGCAAAGCCCTGTAAGGGAACAGTTGTTATTGTAACTCCCTGAGGTTCCCTGCAATGCATTTTGTTTTCTTAGTGGACAACAATAGTATTTTTTTACTCAATAGTCAATGAAAACTCATATGCTCCTGAAAGAAAATCTCAGACTCTTCATTCTGTATTGCTGAACAAAATTCATCCACGCAAAAGCCCGGTTTCTGATTTCAGCAGCACTTAGGGCTTAAGCTTATCCCATCCAAAGTAATAGCTTCTGATATTAGTCATTCCATTGTGCTATATGCTATCACAGCTAGTAGCATGAAATTATCAACATGAACTGCAATTTTCCACTTCTAAAGGGAAAATGTGTTGCTTGCATTGTTTAACTGCCTTGCAAATTTCTGAAATGGGTCTAACACTCTCAAGCAGAAAGAAGGAGCAGCAGCACCAGCCAGGATAACGCAGAGAGACCTTCCTCAAATCACCATAACAAAGGCTTCATCAACATACATCTTTTGTTCCTGCTGAAACTCTCCCACAATCAGGGAACATCATTGAAGAATTACAAAAATAACTCAAGCCCATCTCTTCACCTGATTTTTTTTTTGATTGCTTATACTTAATTCTTTCAAAAGAGCAAAGAAAAATATAATGGTATAGTATTAATCACTGCTTTTACAGGAGTGTGTCATATTAATCATGTGGGATAAAATGTACTCTCTGCAAGATCTCATTTAGCAAATGTATTCTTTGGGTGTTAAGACATTCAAGCACACCGCAACATTTTTCTTTTCGCACATGTCAAGATTTTCTTCAATGGTTCTAATGTTGCTTTGCTTTCAGAATGTCCTGATGAATGAGAACTTAAAATGAAAAAAACATTCATGTGACTATTAATGATATTAAAATATATTAAAACATCACTTGCATTAAACCACTTGTCTGTGGCCAGAGAGTGAACAGAATTCTGCAATATGTTATTCATTTCACATTCTGCATCACCATATGCAGCCTTCAGGGGAACAGGTCATCTGCTTTATGTGACTTCTGTCATTCACTGTAGAACATGAAGAAGACAATACCAAGTTCAAATTAAAATTCCAAGAAATGTCAGAATTTGAATCATGTGCACTGAACACTGTTAACACAGGGAATTCAAAAGGTTTCAGTCAAGGATACAGATTCAGGTCATATGTAGCACACTAAGTAAGAAATACAAAGACAGTGCCTACTTCAAAGCCTTTCAGCTTTACTTTCCAACAGGATACAACAAATTAAAACAATGTGGGACTTTAGGAAGTTAGACAAACTATTGATGAGTAAACTCTGCAAGAGTCTATAGAGAGGCAACATACCCTCCCTGCTTTACAGTAGCTCATCAAGAAACACCAACGCTGCCTATAGTACGTTGTAGTCAAGAAGTAACTGGTACTATTGGCTCTGTTTGGCTTGTGGGAGCTTAACAACAAATTGTGAGCTATTACATATTTATCCTGCTAGTCTATGCATGGACCCCATTGTGAGCATTCCTCTTTTTTTAGTATTCATCAGTTCTGCACAAGGTTTTTGTGTTTTCATGCAAAGACTTTAATGAAGGAGCATCTGAAAGCATTATGTAATCACGTGATAACCTGCAGCCAATGGCAACAGCAGATTCTGAAAGGCAGGGATGCAGGGCACTTATATTGTAAATGATGTTTTCTTCAGTTTTACTTATATAGTAAATGATACATATTTTAGAAACATTATGTGTATTGGTATGAATCTTTCCCAAGAAATGGCTGCCATGTAACATTCCTGAAGGCAATGAAATGAGAAGCTACGACAGGCTAACATATTTTAGTATCTAACACAAGTCCAGTGTGCCCTGGCTGGTAGAAATCAAAACTGTCTCAAAATTCTGCTTTTCTAAAGAACCTGGATTCTTCTAAAATACCTGGATGCTCCTTGGGCTATGAAGTTTGTCAGAAGTCTCAAAAGAGACAATATTCACCCAACTGGTGGCACAGAAAGATGAAAACACCGGAACATGCACATGCCTGGCACATACTCTCTTCCTGTGATTTGACCAGCACCCTCCTTGTGGCAAAGTATCTGAGCCTCACAATTTGGCAGTCTCAAAGGAGTGTTGAATAATTTTCTTGTTTATTTATGCAGCATTATAGCTGGAGATACATGCTACCATATTTTAAGAACTGCATGAAAATGAATGGGATGGTTTGACAACTCTGAGACTGAGCAACTCCTGTGTAATTCTGTGCCACCTCAGCGCAAAACTCCTTACACTGGCAGTCCAAATACTCCTGAATTCCATGCAGCAGAATCACTATTACTTTGATGAAACAGACTCAAAAGGGGTAGGGAGTTTTGTACACTTGTAAATATACATTCCGACAGTATAAACTGAGATCTTCTTGCCCAAAAGAAGCCCTGCATACCAGAGCCAAAGAACTCAGGGCTGGCAGTGGTGTCTGCCATACGGCAACATAAACCCAGCCGTATTTGTCCTCACAGAGCAAGGTAAGCTCAAAGTAGTGATGCTCGTATTTGACAGTAAATGGAGCAGAAGTGCTTGCGGTGATCAAAAATGTCTTTGAACTGTAGGTAATGTGCATTAAATCATATCTAACATCACGTCAATGGTCTGGGAATGGTTCAAGTTATGTGAGTTTACTTGGATGGTACAGTCAGGTTACCAAAAAATATAACACAGGATTACTGCAGGTTCCAAATAAAATCTATTTCTGGTAAGTCTCTTAATTAAGAAAGGAAACATCCTATACTGAACACTTTAGTAACTAAACCCCAGCAACTATTCTGCAAATGTTTACCACCTGCCTCCCAAATATATATATGGCACCAAGTAGGAAATTGGTACAATCTTCAATGATTCCAATGCAGTTTCTAAGAACTGAAGTACCTATCTCCTTCTCCTTCCAAAAGAGATCATTGGAGAAATCATTTGGATCTCCCTTGGTAGATGTCTTTTCCTTTCTTCTTCCTCCTTTCCTCATATACTGCACAAAAGTCCCCTTTGCACTGCAAATGCTAATGGCCAAAAAGCACACGTCATGGTCACAGAGATGGTCACAGAGATGGTCATCATCCTCAGTGTAGTGCTACAGTAAAAGAAGGTATCTTTAACTCTCTTAATTAGGGAAAAATAAGGGCAACACTTGCCTATTTTATTTTCTCTCTATGATCCAAAGGCTCTACCAGTAGAAAACACTTTGTGCATCCAGTATTTTTGTGTAAAAAATGTATGCAGTGAACAGGACTTAAGAGTTTGTAACCACTGAATTGGAAGGATAATAAGACATGTCCCAAAAAAGTACCTGATACCTACTCATACCTACTCATTCCTGTCCTCTTTCACTACTGTGCTGAGAAACATTTGCAAGGCCATCAGTATGACAGTGTCACTGTAAGCATCCTCACAGCAACAATCCCTACTGAAGGCTGAAGTACTACCAGATCAGTATTATCTATGTGGTTTTAACAATGTTTTCTTTATTGTCACATCTTGAGTAATGCCACCTGTATGGTGCATGAAGGTAAGGAACACAAACCTTTGAGATTTTCTGCAGGTGGCTGTGTCCTACAGATAAAAAGTGTAACACATCGATTACTCACACAGGTCTGCCTTCAGCCCCACACCTGCACACCGTGAGAAAGATCTGATCATCAGGCACTTATGACACACCTCTCTTGCCTATATGAAAGCTCTCACATTATGTTCACAGTAAGATGATATTGCAGGTCTTCGAACCCTGCCATCTCTGGTATGCTGTGATGAGTTGTCAGAAGTCTCTTATTCCAAAGGCTAGTTGTCTCCATTTTGTTTTTGAGGAGATAATGGAACTCCTTCAAGAAATGTATCTCAAATTTAATTCTAGACTAAGCAGAAGTTAGAAGACTTGCATGTTTCTATAGTTTGAGGAGCAAACAGAGGAAATTCAGATTTTCTAACTATCATGGTCTCACACAGGCACACATACATATGCATATATATTGATGAGTACAACTTTTATGTAGAAGAGTTAAATATATCCCTGTGACAGGATTATTTTAAAACATATTAAAATATTTTTACTAACAGTGGAAATTAAAGTAAGTGAAAACATTACTGGGGCTAGACAGGATTTTTCCTTACTCTCTTGGGATACTTCTGATTATTCTGACCTATTGCTAGTTTAACAGTGTGCTTCAAAATACAAGTGTATCCTGATTTTATACCAAGTATTTCTTTTCTAAAAAGAAAAACTAAACTGAAATAAATGCATAGCACAGATTCTTTGCCTCCCCTTCTCTATTGTTTCCTTACACAAATATAATAAAAATCTGGCCCACGTTGAAAACACACTAATACACAGAGTCTGGCATTGCAAATAATATTACTCAGGATGATGTGAAATGATGGCAATATGCTTGGGCTATATGGAAGCAGCCAGTTGCAACAACTGCCTTTTCCCTTAACCCAGCTCATTTAGGAAATAACACAGGCAGTAATCTCTGATAAGGCTCTCTCATTAATCTTTCCAAGTATGTAGTTATTTAGGCATATTAGGAATTTTGAGAGAATGAAAAGAAACTGTGGAAAATTTGCTGCATGAGCTGTTAGATTCAGAACCTTTGTATTGAGACATCAGGCATTAATTGTGAACATGAATATACACTCCAGACAGGCTAGATTAATTCCCTATCCTGTGGAGTATCTGTTCACACAGAAACCAAAAAGCGTGTGGAAGGAGGTTCTTACCCAGAATTCTCAGAAAATGTTCTGAATTAAGGAAAACATCAATTTTTCCACAAAAAAACAAAAAAAGTCTAAAACTTCCTCAACCTCTCTAAAAGTTAGAAGGCAACTTTTACAAAAATCTAATGTTTCAGTGCACAACCAAAGAAACTTTATTCCCTTATTTCAGAAAGGTATATGCTTTCAGAGGAACAGCAGTGACTACAGAAGCATCAACCAATTTGATATTTGCTCCTCTGGAACAAAACAAATACTTTAAATCCACGATGAAAAGCTTTCCCGTAACTTTGTTCTTCAAGATTCATCATCAAAATCTGTAAAAATCAGCAGCAAAGGGAATGGAGAGGTCCAGAAGCTGACCTCTGAGTGATAATTAAAAAGGAGTCAGGAACAGATAACAGAACATTAAGAAACACCAAACAGTGAAACGCTAGACAGGCTGTTACCTCATCATCATCTGCATCATACTGTGCATAATGCTGCTCCAGCAGCTCTCTCTGGCGGCGTTCTTGTTCTAGAGTTTGGCTAATCAGCTGCGCAACCTCACTCACTTGTCCCGGCTTTTCTCGTCCAATTACAAACCTATACAAAACATTAGTGAAAAAGTATTACTCTTATTGTTTACCAAAGTTCTACATTTTTAGCTGTGTCTAATACACAGGGGAGCCTTTTTCTCCAAAGATACATAACTGTGATTGTTTCAAATACATCCTATGGGTGACGTTTGTCAGAAGGGCACTGTGTGCAGGACTAGGAGTGATCAGACCGTAACAGGTCTGGTCACGACAGAAGGGGGAAAACAGAAGTGACCACTAACGTCTTCCCTCCAAATTTCAGTAGTTACAGACACAGACCTAGAGCAGGACAATTTTTTTAAAAAAGCATCATCATGTCATTCCCTTCAGAGCCATGTATTTCTCAGAAGGCTGCATTAGACCAGACTGTTACAGATGCACAGCAACAGCACAGGTGTGCTTCTGCCAGCTTAGAGTGAAAGAAATGTGCACCAGAGTAACTTTTTCACCTTGACTTAGAAGGTATCTTCTGTTTCCGAGCTTTCATATTTGCCTTCTTTCTGTCTATAAAAGAGAATCGATTTTCACATTTTTAAATCTGACATGCTATTTCTGTAATTTTAAGCTGCAGTTAAATTTTTCTTTTATTTAATGAACTTCTGTTGCTAAGGAACGTTTTTCTCCACTGTTAGCTACTGCTGAACATTGGGAGCACATTTCTTTGGCTTAACAAAAGACAAGGGAAGTGCCTCTTTCTTGGTTATGATTTACAAGACTGCTTCCCAATCAAGACTGCTTCCCAATCTTGCTTTCAGCAACTGAAATTCAGCATTGGCTTGGATTGTAACACTCCTTTTTTTTTTTTTTCCTAGCACAGCAGCATAATCCTAATTAGATATATTTCTGTCTATAGAACTAATGATAAACACCCATTACACAGGACCAACACACTGTAAACTACTGAATAAAAGCAGAATTTAAAGATGTCAAGATGAAGGAATATTTTCTTAGCAGGTTAGAAAGACAAGTTGGTAATTACAGATGAAAGAACTATTAAGTAGAGCTGAAAAGCACAGTAAGATGACACTGAGATACTGCATATGGTAAATCATTTGTTTCCACAACATTTGGCTCAAAGGATTAATTTAATTTAATATTTGAAGGAGCAGCAGAAATGTGTATTATATCCCAAGTATGAAAACTCTTTATGCTCGTACTGCCTATCACTGTTAAAATCCCTTGGGATTTGTCATCCATGTGTAAGCCAGCTTCTCAAGAATGGATGACCCTGGGTCCATTTCCTACACCAAACAATTTTTCAGAGTCTAGGAAGTCAAGCACTACAGAAAGAACTACAATTTGGAGATTATTTCAACATCATCAAAATATCCAAGTCAGTAATTACTTCCAAAAGGATAAGAAAGGTGCGAATCCCTTTGAAATAATGACACAAGGTGCTCTGAAAATAATTTTCAAGAAAGCATCTTAGCTTAAAAACATTAATAGAAAATACAGCAGAAACTAGAACAAAATCAAGATAATAATGTCAGCATTTTAATCCTTATCGAAACAGATCACAGTCTGGCACTCATATCTATTACAAAATATGACATTCGTTCTCAATAATGATAAAGACCTTGGGCTAAAAAAAAAAAGCATGCTTCTTCGTGGCCCTTACACTTCATCTGTTCTACATACTGACTCATAGACAGATCCTGTTTCCTCTGAATTTTAATTTTTGAGCCAAGTATTACAAAGACTGAACCAGTCATGTTTTCAGACTCAAATGGGAGGAACAATGAACTTTAGATATTAGTGCATGAAGAAAAAATGATTTAACCCATATTTACCATGTATTTGTCTCCTCTAATGTAAAAACAAATTAGAAGTAAAAATGGAAAAAAATAACTTCTACTTTAAACAAACATTTTAAGCAAATTTACTGCATGAGTATATTACTTACACATAGTAGAGAGAGCGCCATGTTTGTAAACATGAAGGAAATCACCAATGTGGCAAATTACGGAACCACACAAACTGATCCAAATATTGTATTCCCTCTGGCCCTCTGTCTGGAATACCCCTCCCTTGGAAAGGGACTCAAAATACTTTGTACAATCATTTTCGTACACTGAAAACTTAGAACAGACAATATGTAATGCATCTGAAGTCTGGTAACTCCTGATTATTTAGGAATGTTTTGACACATTAGACTGTAATGCAATTGTATTTTCACACAGACAAACAAATTTAGGTAGGATGTGAAAATGTGAAACCTTATTAATTGAATTTTTCTTCTCATGCCAAAGCCACTTACAGTTTACAGTGATGTGATTTTCAAGGCTGGAATCACATGTCAAATTGAAGTTCCTCAGTGATACCTGAAGCTGTTAGATGATACATTAATAAAAGCCTCCAAGCAATGACAAAGTTTAAAGCAAATGTTTTCCAAAACAGAAATACATAAGGATTTTATCTTCCTACAATTTATTGCTTTAGAGTGAGACATTTTCAAAGTGCCTGAAAATAATTTTTTAGAAGCATTCAATCTTACAACTGATGCCAGTTCTAAATAAAGAATTGTAAAACTGTAAAATGAAATAAATAGTATGTTGCCGGCAATTACAGCTTTTACAAACTAAACCAAACCTATTGTCATGTAACATTCCATGACTTTCCAACTATCACGCTGCTTATAATTAACTTGTAACTGAAATAAGACATAAAGTTAAAATTTAAAGAGAGACGAAATTGTTTTCTCTCTTAGAAAACCATGAAGCAGAGGCACTTATTAGAACTCTAAGCATGAATTAGATCGTTATACACAGCATGGCTTTAAATATAAGAACTATCATAATCTGAAGTGTTTAAATGTGAGAAAGAGACATAAGGTTGTGATTCACTGACCAGAAAATTAGTCACTGAACCATAATACGCACACTTCAACAAAGTGGCTAATTATATATTTCAAATCACTCTGGCTCACCAAAATTAAGCACATGCATTTCAGACTTGATTAATTAGTTGCAAGGGCCAAAAGTATTAAAAGAAAGAACTATAAATTCTATCAGCAATAATATATTTAAGATGATGGTTATGTTTCTGGATATGAAACAAATTAGGGTTTTAAAGCCTTTTAACTACAGCACAATAATATTCCCCTTAATTATTAAAGCCAGTAAATGCTAAAAAACCCACAGTGAATCTGTGATACTGCCATCACTGTACTAAATCTCAGGTCATTACTGATTATTTCTGACATGAGCTAAAAAGAAAGAGAGAGGAAAGAGAAGCAGGGCATGAAGTGACCTTGATATTCAGAGTTACACGCAATTTAGCTGAATTACCAGATGTGAAATATTCTTTGTGTTTGTGGTAAAAAAAAAAACCATGGAGAGAGCAAGGGATAAAATCAATATTTGCCTTGATCTCGGATTTAAGAATATCTAAAAGAATGAAGCATCTTGAGAAATTGAAAATTAATTACAGGAGTGGTGGTTATGAAAGGCATTCTACTGAAATTTTCAGCAACTCCTACATTTCCTAAAATCCATAACTTAAATATTTTACAGCACATTTGACACAGAGCTTTCTGCTTATTTCCAGCTTTTGTTAAATGAGGATCTGCAGACCTGTGCTTCTTGAATAACAGTAGATAACCTATTGATTCTTTTGCCAACTATGGGAACCAGAAACACCATTACAAGGATTAAATTAAAAAATAGTTCCACTTTGAAGATAACTTTGGTACTGAAAAAAACTGTGAAGGCACCAAATCTGCAATGAAAAACCGAAGTTCTGCAGCATAGATTTTTGGTGACATGAGTTAATGATTTGTCCTGAAAATACTTCAGGCATTAAGTGTTCCGTTAAAAATAATTTTGTATGCTTCCCTTAAATTCAACAAAGAATACAGCAGTCTCATTCTAAGAAATAAAGGATAGTGGGTTTGCTGCAACAGGATTCACAAGTTTTTCTTCTAGTCTTTCTTAAAAAACAGTTTGGTCACTAAAAATATACAGTAAAATTAATTGTATTTGGAGGACTTTAACAGCTGGATGCCCCATCCCTGGAAGTGTTGAAGGCCGGGCTGGATGAGACTTTGAGCAACCTGCTCGAGTGGAAGGTGTCCATGGCAGGGGAGCTGGAACTAGAAGATCTTTAAGGTCCCTTTCAACCCAACTTACTCTATGGTTCTATGATTTTAAAAATGGTTTTCCTCTGAGCTTTAAAGCCTGATGCTGCTTCTGCTTCCATTTATCTCATTTATTTCAAGATGTCTTCAATTACCTACTCTGGCACTTCCATTAGGATAACAGCCATATAATTAATCCAAAGCGCTAAAAGGCATGTGAACCCTGTTAACAAGGCAGTTTTATTTAGTCACAGCAGGGCAAGCTGTGATTATTCTGGTTTTCACAAACAAAATCAACCTCTCTTAAACAGCAGTCTCAAATGCAGAAGTCACTGACTGCACATAAGGAATTCACAGCCTGTGAGCTTCCATTACACTTTTTCAGATAAAATGATATGAAACTCATAAAGAGTCTTCATATCATTGAATAATTTAGGTTGAAAGGAAACTCTGGTCCACCCTTAGCCCCTGACTTCAAAGCAAGGCCAACTTTGTCATGGCCTTGATCAGAATTACCCTTGCTGCAACTTCCATTCAGTGCCTGTTATCTTGTCCCTGTGCTGAGACTACAAAGAATATGGGTTTAGCCTTTCTGCCTCCTGGAGGGTAGTTGAGACAACAATAAAATGCCTGCCATCCCTTTCTTTTCTTTGGACTGAAGATGTCCTTTCCACCTCTTCCCGGGGTGCTCCCTGCACAGCTGCTCTCTGTCTCACAGTGTTGTGCAAGGATATGCTGCTCCAGATACAGGACTCGCATCTGCCCTTGCATCCGAAGGTTTCTGTCAGCTCATTCCTCCAGGCTGTTGAAGATCCTGTGAATGGCAGCCCTGCCCATTAGCCTATCCAGCCTCACCTGCAACCTTGCTAAGGGTGCCTACTCCACACAGCCCTCCCCTGCACCGGAGCCAAGCATGTGCACAGCAATCTTTAAAGCTCCTAGCTGGAATCAAGAGGAACTGCGGGTGATCGGTAGAAGGAAATAAAAAAAGGTTTGCCTGGAGATGGATGAAAATATTGACCCAAAACTAGTAAACAAGTGAACAGCTCTGCTTGGAGATCAGCACTGAAAGTAACATAATGAAGTGACAACTACCTGTACATGAAAGAAGCTATGAAGAATGAATGAAGTTATCACCCATAAGAAACATCTGAGAGGGCAACTTGTGCAATGCCTAGTGCAGGATGCTGGCTACGTAAAGCCATCACAGATAAGCAAACTTCAGGGAAGAACCTTCAAGGACATTGCAGACAGAGCTGTCAGTAAGCTGAACTGTCGTGCAGGAGTTCTGCAGCCTCCATCCTTGTCCACAGACTCACGATGAAGTCAGTTTCCCTGAATTTAATGACAGAGCAGCAGCATTGCAACTTACCAGCTTGAGTTGGAAGGGACCATGCCATGAGCAGGGACACTAGATCAGGCTGCTCCAGGCCCCAGCCAACCTGGCTTTGAACACTTCCAGGGACAGGTCATCACCAACTTTTCTGAGAAACCTGTTCCAGTGCCTCACCTACCCTCTGAGTAGTAACTTATTCCTAATATCTAATCTAAATCTTTCCCCTTTAAGTGTCAAATAGTTCCCTCTTCTCCTACCACTGTCTGCGTAAAAAGTCACTTTCTTTTTTAATAAGCCCTCTTTCAGTACTGGAAGGCTGCTATAAGGTCTCCCTGGATTCTTCTTTTTTCCAGGCTGAACCACCTCAGCATTCTCAAATTGTCTTCACAGGAGAGGTGCTCAGTCCCTCTGATTACTTTCATGACTCTCTTCTGGACTTGTTCCAACAGGTCCACATCTTTCTTCTGCTGGGGACCACAGAGCTGGATGCAGTATTCCAGCTGAGGTCTTAAAATGGCAGAGAGGAGGGGCAGAATAACCTCCCTCAACCTGAAGGCAATTCCTCTTTTGATGTCAGCCGGAATGTGGTTGGCCTTCTGGGTCAACCACAATGATGCTGGTGAACCATCAATGGTGCTGGTGAATGAGCAGCAAAGTAATAGTTTACCTGACAGAAAAGCCTCAACAGCATCTCCAGAGCATGTCAGATACAAACCCCTGATAAGCTACGCTAGTATCAACACTAAATGGATATTGAGTCAGACCATTAGGAAGTCATGTAAAAAACCCACACACTAATAATAATGCACTTAGATTAATTATTCCCACAGAAATCAATTCTAGTCTAGGGCCTTACTGACACATTAACTGTACTCAAGAGTACTTTAAAATTAGCCAAGGTATTCAATATTTTGGCACCTCTCCAGATTCCGGTCCTTACATTGTTCTGTTCCTCTGAGAGTGTAGGTTAAGAATCAATTCCATCTATTCCAGACAGTCTAACAGTATTCCAAACCAATGCTTAAAAGGTTTTATTGAATACCGGATGATCGTTTAATCAGCATTTACTATAGCACCACAAAATTCTTATGGGAATGGCCATAAGATACCCATCAGTAAATCTATGCTTTAACATAGTTGAATGCAGTCAGCTCTTTTCAGAAGGTACAAGGGCTACCTGGGAATGCTTTTAAAACCTGATTGCTTTCTGGAGTGATACGTCTTCCCTCACCCTTGCTGGCATCCATAGGGAAGAAATCCAGGATGAAAATACAGATGGGTGAGAGGCAAGAATCTTGATTCAGACCATGTCCTGAATCTGGACGATTACATGATCCAGATTCTAGGCAAGCTGGACCATCCTCACAGAACAGTCCAGAAAAATGCTCCTATAACACCATCCCTGTAGTTTGGTGAGTTATCCTGCAATGATGAACAGTGGGTATTTCTGCCCACCTGTCACAGTGTTGTATCACATTAATCAAGGTGCATCAAAACTGTGTGGGAGCTTTCACAACACAGTAAATTGGGTGAAAGAGTAAAAAAATCAGCTAAATAAATATACATGATATATTTCAGTTGCGGGGATAGGAGTTTATGTATAGATCCAACCAACTTGAGGACAAAGTGATTCAAAACCTGTCAAGTTGTTCCTTTTTCCAGGAAAAGAAAAAGAAAGCTGTTCCTAACGAAATCCAGCCTCACTAAATCTTATTAGTTCCTGTTACACTTGATTTTAAAAACAATGCTCCAATGCCTAGCAAGATAGTTTATAATTCAGACAAAAATCTTTAAATGAAGATTTATACACCTATTTCGAACTCAAACATATAATTTCTCATCCAAATGTGCAAATATTTCAAGAAATAACTGACCATAAAATTCAAATTAGCAAGATCTCAGGACATGAGGGCTATGTTCATGTCAGTAAATTAAGCAGTGCCAGAGAATGATTCCAAGTACATGCAACTGATCATCATACTAAAATCGTATTAAATCACTAAAACAGTCTCTGAAATGGTTTGGCCCAAGTTAACTAATATTCTACTAAAGAATACTTGGACACAGCCCAGGAGTTAGTAAAGGCTAGGAGTTAGCTTCGATTGGGTTTCCCATGAACACTTTGTATACAGCACCTCTGCTCTCTGCTCAGAAAGGTACAAAACTTGAAGGGAAGGAGCACCGACCACTGTGGTGCCAGCTGGCCTCAGTGGGAAGAACAGTCCGAGGCACAGACTGTCTACTACAACAAGCACAGCCAAGGAATATAAACCAGCTAAGCAGTGATGAATGCAGTCTTACCTCACCTGTCTTAAAGGATCAGAGTACTTATGGGTAATTTTTCATGTTCAACACGCTATTCGTGGTACTCTTACAGTTATTACCAACGCTTGTAGGAGTTCTTTGCCAGAGACCAGAAAGGAAACAGCTTATATTATGAAATCTTCAGTATAACCATAGTGGAATAAACAGGAGAAATTTACACTATTTTGACACACAGCACCACACACTTAGTTTTTGTGGAATCCATGATCCAAGTTTATCAAAGAACCACAGAGCGCACCAAGCACACAAGGCTTCTTAAGCAGCTCAGCAGGAAGTCACAGCTCAGCAATCAGCACTGCAAAGGCAAAGGGCTTTTCTTTCCTTTTCTTTTGCTCTCCTCAGCTCCAGCACTTGAAATCAAGGAAAAAGAAACAGACAAAGAAGAAAAGAAGAAAACCACAACTCCCAGCCAGAAAACAGACTACAAAATCCAGCTCTCTGTATCAGATATGGAGTGTGGTATCTTCTGCTTTTGGGTCCTGTCTCATTAACCAGGAATTAGAAGTCTTGCCTCTATCACAGTGTGAATCTGCATTATGGAGAATGCCTGCAAATATTTAAAGGACTCAGATGTTTTATGGGGTAAGAGCACAGGCAGGCAAAGTTAGAAGGAGCAGAAGAAAATCTGCACAGGCATGCATGCCGGAAGAAGAGAAGATTACTATCTATGCAAAGGAGTCACAATAATAAAGCCATACTGTTCAGTGCTACTGTCAACAAATAGCATTTCCATCAGGGTATACTGCTGCTGGTTAGATGCTGAGGTGGACTTCATCTGTCCTCTATACTGTCTTCGTGCTTTGAAAGACACAATTGTACAAATTACCTCTCTAGATGCTGTGATGGCAAACAAAGCTAACAGCAGCCATGTTTTCTGAAACAGTGGATTTGTCAGAAAAAAATCAGCTCAAGATGAGGTGAGGAATTAGCTGAAGAAGGACGAAACGAATTTCAATTTGGTGTTAATGAACAAGTGATTACTTTCACTTTTCACTCTTTAACTGCTCATTGTGTGAGCTATATAAAAGTAGAAGCTTGTCTGAAAGATTACATTTGCGGTTCAGTGGGAAATAAAGAAATGAGGCTGTGAATTGGGATTGGGAGTTGAGACAGAACCTTGCTCTGAATTAAAACTGTCCAGAGAAGAAAAAATAAAAAAACAGTAACAGATGATTCTTTATTAGAACAGAGAATAGTTAATAGTGAAAAGCCACAGGGTTTGATAGTTACACTACTACTGTTAGAACATAGTCTTCAGTGATCTAGAAAATTAATTAAACATGGCAAAATTGGCTAACCAATTACTTAAAATGGGAAGACTGATGCACTTCATCAGAATTTAATTAAACAAAAGTAAGTAAACTCATTGGTAGGTTAGAATTAATACAATTAATAACTTTCACAGTGGTACAAATCTTGAGACAGCAAACAGGTTTTGCACAGGTTCTGCATGGTTCCCTAAAAAATCAAGAACTGATTCAGAAAGCACCATGAGAGCATCCGCTCAGTGCTTAGCAACGGTTTGGAAAGCTGAGAAAATGTTTAGTCACATTCATACAACAGGATACGGAAGGAGGACACGGAATTTAAAATTTGCCTCTCCAGTAAAACACTGAATTTGGTTAATTTTCTTAAAAGAAACCTTTCAGAGGAAAGCAATAATGCTAACAGCATACAAGTAGCGTTAAAAGGACTGGGATTTTGTGATGACTTTCTTGTGCAAGACCCTTTCTACTCATCAGTGCAGTTAAGGCTTGCCAGAACCATGTCCTCCTTTCCTGGGATCCCGCCCTTTCCCAGAGCTGTGTGAGCACAAATCTTTGTATCCAGTAAGGCAAAGAAGTGCAGTCCCCACTGAAAGCTCCTATATTTGTCCTAGGAGACACAGAGACTAGGTAAGTATGACAAAAAGATAAAGTTTTCTCTATGCAAGAATTAGATTTTCTCTACTGCAGGTGTGTTTAAAAAAAAAAAAATCCCTGGAGGCATACAACTCTTCAAGTGAGCTTTCTCTGGCAAAGACCGTTGGGTCTCCCAGTACTCTTTCGTTAGGATGAGCAGGGGAAAGAATGGGATCACAAAGGCTCAACATCACCCAAGCACCTTCAAAGAACTTCAGGTTGGATAATTAACAGCACAGTCCATAGGCAGACTGCAAACAAAATAACACAGGAGAAGCTCCATGAGAGGGTAGAATTCCCACTGTCAGGCTGCCTCCTTATTGTATTTTTTATGATTGGAGGCACCACTCACAAACTTCAAGCTGATGGATTATATCCTAAATGGGGTCAAAAGAAGCACAGAACAATTAGTGGTATTAGTGTGGCACTGCTCTCTGACTGATCCATTAATCTTAGAGCAGGGGCAACACTAAACAATATTGAGAACACACATTTCAAAGAAAATCCCTCCTGTATATAATCAAAATCTGAAACCCACTAATACGAGATACTAGTAAAATAAACAGTTGAGCAAAATTATAAAGAAGACTTGATATTTACATGGATTGAAATAGCATTTATAGTTGTATTTGCCAGATTAGAGTCACAAGGACACTAATTCTCATCCCGAAAAACAGAAGCTGATTGCCAGCTGGGATTATGAAAGAATTTCCTCTCTTTCCTGTGCCTCTTAGGCTACAGAGTACATCTGGTGGGCACTGATTATCCTTCTATAATACATTATAAGAAAGAATAATTTAATTTATTATCACTAGAGAAGCCAAATTGGTTGAGTCAATGATCTTCCATTATGGTATGACAACTCTGCTGGATAGTCCAATACTGCAAACAATGGATAAAATAATTGTAGATGGCTATGTTTGCTCTCCTTTCCCAACCCTTCAGCCTCACCTAGAACAGTTCAAAAGGTAAAAGTCACGCCTTCATTTTCAAAAATTTTTTACTGTTTCAGCTACAGGCAGTCTGGATAGATTTTTTTCTGGTAGAAAAATGGCAAAAATCTATTCTAGGTCAACGATTTCCACTGTAAGTATCTTTCAAAGTGTTCAGAAGGCTCAAAGGGGAAAAATAAATCACTAAGTATTGGTATTATGCAAGCTCTCTGAAAAGGTATTGACTGCATTTATTGCAAAGAATTAAGAAGTGGCTTTAATGTCATTCTATCCATGAATGTCCTTTTTTTACAACTGATCTCACATAATAAACCCTGCTACAAAAACCAGCATGCACTTTGACTAGATTAAGGACAAAATGATTGCATATGCATAATGCTGTGGGTTATAAACGTGAAGTAATGCCAGTGAAATGCACAAAAATCTTTGTGTGTACAGGACACCAGGCAGAAGAAAGGTACAGATTTTGTGTGCTAAGATCACAAAGAAAACTACGCTTACTAAAGCAGTTCTGTGAAATCCATCAAACTGACACTATTAAACAGCAGACGCGAGTAAGTATGAATGTGATTTCTCCTGTGAAAGGATTCATGAAGCTGCCTTGCCTTGAATTAGGTGGGGTGTGAGATTGTACACTGCCTACACATTTGTAGTTCAGCAGGAACACCCCTACCAGGAATGGCAGAAGGTATTTATAAAGCAGCAACCTTTTCCACTGCTCCCGCCTCCCACAGTGACACAGATCATTAATGGCAGCTGCCATGGGAATGGTGCACTCAAAGGTCAGTAGCACCCCCGCCCCTGCACTGCTAACAGGCAGGAGCTGACAGCTGGGGGTGAGAGAGGGATTTTGCCCCAGAGGACCCCCTTAAATTGCCCCTCGTGTTCTGGAGCGGTTCAGGTGCAGAGGTGGGCACTGTCTGCCAAAGAGGGTGGAGATGAGGTACTTCTCCATCCTAGCTCTAACACAGGTGTAAGTAGGAAAGAGGATCAGTCAGAAACCAGTTGTTCTCTCCAGAGGACAAGCACCAGGCAGGGTTCTTTTGTCACACATCAAAAGAAAAAACAGTCAGGAAGATAAAAATATCTCATTTCTTTCATATCTAAATTCATCAGTATTAGCTCTCTCTTTACAAGCAAATGTTTAAACCTACATTGAAGCAAAAAATCTAAACATTCTGAAATTTCCAAAAACCCGCTTTCTGGAACCATTTTTGATTTTGAGTAGCTAAAACCAATGTAGAGCATCAGACAACAAAACTGTCCCGGAGAGGACCAGAAGCCAGGAGCCTGTGCCACACAATGCTTGGCCATCTTGTCAAGTCCTGATCCCAGCCAACACAAAACAGGGAAGAAACCATGTATTTCTCAGATGTCTCCATAAAGCAGAAAAGTGGTGTTTCTGATGCTTGGTTTTTTTCCAATGAAATTTTAAATGAAACAAAAATAGGGGGATTTGCACCAATTTCTACCCATTTATTTCCTCTAGTTAAATACGTATATTAGTAAGATGCTGCTAACACACACTCTAGTGTGCACACAGATTCTCATATATATGGTTTATTTATTAATAATTTAATATTATTGTATAACTCGTATTTAAAATTTTACTTTTAAATTAATAGTATTGTAAGAAGGCTTTTTGACTAATTGTGACACATACACTGGGTCATTTTTTCCATGAAAGCTCAATATCTTAAGCCTACTTACAAGGAAAAATGTAGAAACACTCATGTCTCTTTGATAAATGAGACCTGACAGAAGCCAATGATTCCAGTGCACAGGATATATAGTATACTTGACAATGTAAACTCAGAAACAATGAAGAAATACTTTTTACAGCTCCTTATTTTGTGACAAGGGTCTAGATTGCAACCAGTCTCACTGTAACTTACTTCCCAGGAAAAGACTGGGAGTTCTGTGTGAAAATTGTTTTATGTGTCTTCCTTTATTATTTTTCCATGGAAGCGAGTATTCTGTTCTGTAACTTATGCAATAATTATTACATGAACTAAGCAGATTATAAATGTATCTAATATATAGGTTCTATGTAAGTGCTTTCTTTTTCCTGTTTTTCTTTCGAGCTGAAACATCGAAACCAAAATATACCTAACATTTGCTTTGTGTATTGAAACACAGGAACACATTATTCTCTGTTATAAGGAGTTTGAACATCCCATCTCTGCAGAAAACCTAACGAAGTATAAAGTCATTTTTATAGTTAGGTTAGTAGGCACACTCACAGCATGTGCGAGCCTTTGCAAAAATAGTACTGATGTAACTTAAACTGTAAATGTTACACAAAAATATATTCACCTGTAATTACTCTACAATTTCTAATAACTTTTTTCCCTAAATAACCTCTTTCAAATAAAACCTTGATCAACCACCCCCAAGACTCTTTGCAGAATCCACATCCCAGCATTGTTTCTTAATATTGTACAGGAACAACCATGGAATTGTAGTGGAAATGTGCACGCCAACATATAGCACCACCATCTGAGGGAGTCTGCATATATTACCACACATAGTTTAGTCATGGTTCAAAAGAAGTCAGCTCTGATCTCATTAATTAAAGAATTCAGTTGTATTCCCTAGAGAAGATTTTGAAAGAGAACCAAGGGGTGACTACAGAATGGCTGTTGCTTCACAGTATGCCAAAGATATTTTTGGGTTTATTTTATAACATTAAATCTTTACCAAAATTAACAAGCTATTAAACAGAAAAGCTACGTGTCCACATAGGGTTTTAAGTGGCAAACCAGTTAACTTCTAGAGGAATAGCGTTCTTATTAATTTACAGACATTTTACAGCTTTGCACTTATTTTAGTTCAGACTTTTACTTGCAATATATATTACATTTTCTAGACTATTAGTTATTTTATGGATTTTTACCGGGACAGTACAGGAGCAGAGAGGAACCCTGAGACGGGACTCAGGTAGCTCAATGAATTAATGCTGGGATGTTGCTTTCCTTGTTTCAGTAGCTATTAACACTACTGCATCCAGTACTCTCCTCTCCTCTGTGCTCAGGTGGCATCTGCAAGCACTGCAGTGCTCACTACCTTACTCCTCCAAGCCTGGGGCACTAATGTGGCCAATCTCCCCACGGGAAGAGCAGGGAGGTGATCAGTGGCAGCACAGTTTCCATCTGACCAACACCCGTGACCTTCACCATTACAACTAATGCAAACAATTTGAAGTCCATGGAGATCTACACCAGTGATCAAGACTACAGTCGTCATCAATCTGTAATTTCAGCTTGTCTCAGGGGTCATATTTTAAAAATCTAAGCCAAAACAAAATTGTAATACTATATCTCATCTCCCTCCTGGGATCAAAGGAGAGAAGACATCAAGAAGTCAAAAAACTCTGATCCCGCTTAGGCATACTGAAAGTCCTGTGAGGGAAACCAAGTAATCTTATGTATTAAATTACTTTTTTTTTCCATGTAAAACACTCACCTGACTTTCTCTTTGGTGTTTCTAAGAACAGTTGCAGCAAAATTTTGCGTAACACCCACCAGACTGATGCCATCAACTTCCACAATTTGGTCATTCACTTGGATCCTTTCAGGGGAAAAACACAAATGCATAAATAATTGTGTGAGTTCTTGTGAATTTTCAGCAAATCTTAGCATATTCTAACTTGATTTTAAACAAAAGCTCAGTGATAAAATGATTGATGTAGATATGAAAAATGCGTCATTCCTTACATGCAGACACCTCACAAATCCAGTTTCAAAGTTACCATTACAATTAATAGTTCCAATTATCCAGTCCCCTTCCTTGCATGAGAAATACAACACAAACCCTTGAATTTGTCATATGAACTAAATTAAATCAGATACTTCAATAGCTCTTATATCACTATTTCCTAAGCCAATCTTGAAAAACAGCATAAGACATAGCTCTGGTATTTCAAGCTAATGGAAAAAAAATGTGATATTTAACTAAAACAACCTGCTCATCTGCGGAGAAAAGAGCTTATATATAAAACTTAATTGTGACATACTCTTCTAAGGTATTTCCTCTAACTTGCTCCAAAAAGATGAATTCCCAGTGTGCAATCTTACCCCACACAATAATAAGACCTTGGACCGTTTTAATGAGGACTCTCTTTTTGAAATCAAACACCTATTTACAGCTGATACACTGTTTGATGCCAAAAAAGTTAGAATGAAAATCATGCTGCTTTTATCTAAAGCAGGTACTGCTACAAAATCCCTAGAACCAGCACTGGACTCATCTGGATTACAAATCCTTCGAAGACGACTGCTATACAATCCTCTAGAAACACACAATCTCCAATATGTCAAGACTTAAACAAGCAAATACATCCAGAACTAGTCAAAGGGAGCAATTTGCAAGTACTTACATGGATTCTATTGATCCAAACTACACAGTTTACACAGGAATCAAGAAACAGGTACAGAAAAATCATATTTAAATCATCTGAAAATACATCAACTAATGTATTTACTATCTTAGGATGTCTTAGTGATAAGATTTCAAAGAACAGCAGAAGCTTCAACAGAGAGCTGAAGCATTTTGACTTGGAGCACTAATTTCTCTGTCAAGTTTGAGGCAATGCTTTGCAGTTTTACATGTGCTCAAGCAGTATTTTCTACTCTTTGGACTCCACTGATGAGTTTCTTTGTCAGTCTCACACCACAGAACATCACTGTCTTCCAGGCAGGATCTTCCTTGGAAAAGGCAGCCTATAAACTCCCATGTTGAAAATCATATTAGCCATTTTAATCTCCGAATTTTATTTCAATTTTCACTGTAGCAGTTAAGAAATATGACTATCACATTAATATTTATTGAATTTTGATTATTTTCTTTTCCTTAGGCAAACACAAGGTGCAGTCAGCCAGCCAGAAAAGTTCCTAGACCAAGAACTTTTGAGAAGCTGGTGCCCACTAAGTGGGAAACTGTCACCCTCTTGACTGAAAACAGTCGAATACCAGATTCCTTTTAGAAGCCAGTTTAGCTACAACATTGTACATCACTATGCAGTGGCTTAGCAGTGTTCACACAGAGACATAGCTACAGTAGTTCAGGTGATGAAACATTACGTTAGAGAACAGTTGCCTAAACCTTTGTAAGCGGTTCTATCTTGATTCAGACTAATTCCACTTGTCCTTCTGGCATATGTCGTATCTCCTTCTTTCTTGTTTGTACAGCTTCTAAATTTGTTTCCAACTCTTATTTTTATGGCCGCTGTTTTTCAAACCTGCTTTCTTTATACATATACATAATACTTTAATTACATACAAACATACATACATATCAAACAACATACAAAGGGCAGCCTTCCCAGTAGAGTTCCCTGTCAGGAGCTCTAGGCCTCCTCTGTCTCTCAAATCTAATTTCAAACATGAATGAAAAATCAGGCTCAGGATGCCAAAGCCTGAATCACAGACATTTAACTGCTTTTATCATTATTAACGAAATAGGTTATTCTTCTGACAATTATTTTCTAATGCTCATGACTTTAAACTTTGCCTGTTGAAAGTTCCAATGTTCACGCCGGTAATCAGAAGGCTAAATCATGGACTTTAAAGACAAGAAAGGAAGTTTATTTTGGGGAACACCACACAGGTGCCAGAACTCACAGCTGAGTGGTAAAAACACACACACGATCTGCAGGTCTCTTGGCTGTATGTATCAAGGGACTTTCTGACCTGCGCAGTGCAGGCTGCTGAGTTGTTCCCTTTCCCTCCTCCTCTTCTCTTCCCCCACTTGTGAGCAACGGAATGTCCTTATCAAGCTTAGCTGAGAAACAGCTTCTGAGGGAAAGACGAGGAGTGATTGTTCTCACACACTCTCTTAATGCATGTTTCTGCTCTCCACAACAGGTTTCTTGAGCAAAGAGAAGTTTCCAGACCAGGGCCCCCTCAACCCCTCCACCTGCAGAATACAGTGAAATAGGAACTACAGAAGCGAATCAACTAAAGTTGAACAAATTACTTGCACAATTACTTCTCTGTAGGATGAAATGGAAAATTTAACTTGTGCAGAGACAACTTTTAGAGCTCAAGTTAAGAACTATGTAATGTTTCAAAACTGTTGTCCCTAATGTTATCAAAATACTTTAAAATATAAATGACTCATCACCACAACAATTTGAAATAAGCAACTTGATTCATCCAGGATAAGTTTTTGTTTTTCCTACTCAGTCTAATGATTGATTTCATATTTTACATGCTATTAATAACCTCTCCTATTACTTACCAAGATGCTTGCCTTTGGGTTCATCTTGAAGCACCCTTCTTGGTTAAATATTGGTACACGATGCCTTCTGATATGACATATAAATGCTACTTGTTTGTCTGCGGCAACATGAATCAAGACAGTGGTGCTCAATCACTGAGAAACCGCTTTGTACAGATTTTCTGTTTCCATGGGTAGCAAGTACTATATATCACAATTTGATGGGTCTCTCAATAAAAGATAGGAGCTATCTTACAGATATTACAATGTTTCAAATTCTAGCTTCAGAAGAACTTGGTTGAAGATTGCTATGCAATTATTCAGAATATCTGACACAACTGTTGAAATATATTTTTATTTTCTGTTAGGAGACTTTGTTTTGCCACCAGTGTTAGTGATTAACTAGGCTTCTCACCAAGATGAAGTTAACAGAACCCTTTACAGCTGATGCACTTTATTATGGAACTGTCTGCTCCTGACTGAGAGGATTACGTATCTCTCTCCCAAGTGAATGATCAGTCAAGCTCTCAAAGAGAAAATGAGACTGCTATTTCTCAGCTGACGGAACATTCTGCTAGTTGAAAACCAACACAAATATTAGAATGGTCAAAGAACGATTTTATTTTTCCTCAGCTGACAAGCTTCTTTCAGATGCCATCTAGGGAAATGAAAGAAGAGACTTGTGATGGAACATTAACTTTTGTAGTCCACTTGAACATGTGAATAATGAGAGGAAAAGAATTATAGATCATCACAGAGCAGTAGTGAGTGACTGATTTTCAATCAGAGAATTTCACAAAGAATGCCAGTCGTGAACTTAATGCCTTTAGGCTGAGGTCAAGCATACGCTTCAGAAAAGCATTTACTTAAATTTTAAGTAATGGATAAAGTCATGACAACTTGAGGTGTCAGCTTCTTCATTTCCCTCCATAATGTTTAAGCTCGTGATAAATCAGTACTTGGCCTTCAACTTGGCATCTTACTGCCAAGATCTGTAAAGATACCTCCAAGTTCAATCTAGAAGATGATATACTTCAGTAGTTTCAGAGCAGTGTTATTAAACTTTGCAGTCCCCTGCCTTGTAGAGTCTTCTGATTTAATTTTTCGTGAGGTTTCCACAGTAGAACAACTTTTTGCCTGGCTAAAAAGTCAGAGGTGTTCATCAATAAGGAACATATTCCTGCAATACATTTTTCAGAAGACAGCATCAATTTTTGAGTTTTTTCTTACTCTTATTTATACATAATATTTTCATATTACTTATAACTAATCTAAAAAATCATTTATGGTTGAAAAGTGAAGACGATAATGCAAATAAATTATTTTAATTGCTTATGTATCAGACAAATAATATCTTATTTGCATGCAAATTTACAAAGGTTATGCACTGGGACAAGATGACAAACTGCATGTGTTGGAAGATACTTAAGAATACTTTTCATTATTAAATTGTTACCCAGTAACATTGGCCTGATTGCGGCAGGTATTGTGTAATACACAGATAACTCATCCCATAGGAAACAGGACATATTAGGAGACAGGAAATATTTTATGCTCAAGATGAATTCTTTAACCCAAACATACCAAATAAGCAATTCTAGAAGCAAGTAGGTTTTATATGAGTGACATATAAGACTACAAACACCATGTCTTTAGTGGACAAGTTTTATGGTACAGCTTCTTATTCCAATTGATTAATGTATTTTCAATGCTGTAGGTGAAAACTGAACTCTGGAATAGAAGACTATCCATAATATGAAATACAAAGTAACAGTCTGAGTCAGTAACCTTAAAATGAGTGTATTTAGTAAAAGTTTAAACATACATATACACTGATATTTTCCTAATCACAGGATCATAAAGGTTGGAAAATATCTTCAAGATAATCTAATCCAACCATCAAGCTATCATCACAATCACTCCTAAAGCATATCCTCAAGTGCCATATCCAGAATCCTCTTCAACACTTCCATAGAGAGTGACTCTACACCTCCCTGGGCAACTTATTCCAATGCCTAATCATTCCTTCAGTGAAATAAAATGTTCTAATATCTAATCTGAACCTCTCCTGACATGGCTTAGGGCTATTTCCTCTTGTCCTTTCATCTGAGACATGGCAGGGGAGACTGACCCTCATGTTGCTACAACCTTCTTTCTGGTAGTTGCAGANTTCATCCAGGATAAGTTTTTGTTTTTCCTACTCAGTCTAATGATTGATTTCATATTTTACATGCTATTAATAACCTCTCCTATTACTTACCAAGATGCTTGCCTTTGGGTTCATCTTGAAGCACCCTTCTTGGTTAAATATTGGTACACGATGCCTTCTGATATGACATATAAATGCTACTTGTTTGTCTGCGGCAACATGAATCAAGACAGTGGTGCTCAATCACTGAGAAACCGCTTTGTACAGATTTTCTGTTTCCATGGGTAGCAAGTACTATATATCACAATTTGATGGGTCTCTCAATAAAAGATAGGAGCTATCTTACAGATATTACAATGTTTCAAATTCTAGCTTCAGAAGAACTTGGTTGAAGATTGCTATGCAATTATTCAGAATATCTGACACAACTGTTGAAATATATTTTTATTTTCTGTTAGGAGACTTTGTTTTGCCACCAGTGTTAGTGATTAACTAGGCTTCTCACCAAGATGAAGTTAACAGAACCCTTTACAGCTGATGCACTTTATTATGGAACTGTCTGCTCCTGACTGAGAGGATTACGTATCTCTCTCCCAAGTGAATGATCAGTCAAGCTCTCAAAGAGAAAATGAGACTGCTATTTCTCAGCTGACGGAACATTCTGCTAGTTGAAAACCAACACAAATATTAGAATGGTCAAAGAACGATTTTATTTTTCCTCAGCTGACAAGCTTCTTTCAGATGCCATCTAGGGAAATGAAAGAAGAGACTTGTGATGGAACATTAACTTTTGTAGTCCACTTGAACATGTGAATAATGAGAGGAAAAGAATTATAGATCATCACAGAGCAGTAGTGAGTGACTGATTTTCAATCAGAGAATTTCACAAAGAATGCCAGTCGTGAACTTAATGCCTTTAGGCTGAGGTCAAGCATACGCTTCAGAAAAGCATTTACTTAAATTTTAAGTAATGGATAAAGTCATGACAACTTGAGGTGTCAGCTTCTTCATTTCCCTCCATAATGTTTAAGCTCGTGATAAATCAGTACTTGGCCTTCAACTTGGCATCTTACTGCCAAGATCTGTAAAGATACCTCCAAGTTCAATCTAGAAGATGATATACTTCAGTAGTTTCAGAGCAGTGTTATTAAACTTTGCAGTCCCCTGCCTTGTAGAGTCTTCTGATTTAATTTTTCGTGAGGTTTCCACAGTAGAACAACTTTTTGCCTGGCTAAAAAGTCAGAGGTGTTCATCAATAAGGAACATATTCCTGCAATACATTTTTCAGAAGACAGCATCAATTTTTGAGTTTTTTCTTACTCTTATTTATACATAATATTTTCATATTACTTATAACTAATCTAAAAAATCATTAATGGTTGAAAAGTGAAGACGATAATGCAAATAAATTATTTTAATTGCTTATGTATCAGACAAATAATATCTTATTTGCATGCAAATTTACAAAGGTTATGCACTGGGACAAGATGACAAACTGCATGTGTTGGAAGATACTTAAGAATACTTTTCATTATTAAATTGTTACCCAGTAACATTGGCCTGATTGCGGCAGGTATTGTGTAATACACAGATAACTCATCCCATAGGAAACAGGACATATTAGGAGACAGGAAATATTTTATGCTCAAGATGAATTCTTTAACCCAAACATACCAAATAAGCAATTCTAGAAGCAAGTAGGTTTTATATGAGTGACATATAAGACTACAAACACCATGTCTTTAGTGGACAAGTTTTATGGTACAGCTTCTTATTCCAATTGATTAATGTATTTTCAATGCTGTAGGTGAAAACTGAACTCTGGAATAGAAGACTATCCATAATATGAAATACAAAGTAACAGTCTGAGTCAGTAACCTTAAAATGAGTGTATTTAGTAAAAGTTTAAACATACATATACACTGATATTTTCCTAATCACAGGATCATAAAGGTTGGAAAATATCTTCAAGATAATCTAATCCAACCATCAAGCTATCATCACAATCACTCCTAAAGCATATCCTCAAGTGCCATATCCAGAATCCTCTTCAACACTTCCATAGAGAGTGACTCTACACCTCCCTGGGCAACTTATTCCAATGCCTAATCATTCCTTCAGTGAAATAAAATGTTCTAATATCTAATCTGAACCTCTCCTGACATGGCTTAGGGCTATTTCCTCTTGTCCTTTCATCTGAGACATGGCAGGGGAGACTGACCCTCATGTTGCTACAACCTTCTTTCTGGTAGTTGCAGAGAGGGATGTAATCCTCACTGACTCTCTTATTCTTCAGACTAAAAAGCCACAGTTCCCTCAGCCACTCCTCACAGGGCATGTTTTCTAGACCCTTTACCAGCTTTGTTGCCTTCTCCGGACACACTCCAGCACCTCAATGTCTTCCCTGATGTGAAGGGCCCAAAACTGATTTGTGGTGCAGCCTCACCAGTGCTGCCTACAGAGGGACAATCACTTTCTGCAGACCACACTATTTATGAGACAGGCCAGGATGCCATTGGCCTTCTAGGCCACCTGGGCATACTGCTAGCTCACATCAAGACATCTGTCAACCAGCACCTCCAACTCCCTTTCTGCTGAGCAGCTCTGAAGCCACTCTTCCCCAAGCCTGTAGCACTGCACAGGGTTGCTGCAACACAAGGGCAGGATCTGGCACTTGGCCTTACTGAACCTCATGCAGTTGTCCTCAGCCCACCCAGCCAGCCTGCCCAGATCTCTCTGTAAAGAGATCAAATAGTAAAATGTTGGACATAAGTACTTTTTCTTAAGTACTGCCTGTCTAAAACGGACTTATAGCCAGAGGAACAAGTAGGAGCTCAAACACCTTTAAAATCTAAACTACCTTAAAAATAACATACAGTTTGGAATCACCAGCTTTACTCATGCAAAAGCATCTGGGATTTCAGTAGTCACAAACACACATCTTCGGCAATTCTGTTCTCCTTAAACTTACTGTACTTATTTGGTGTCTCCTCATAACCACATCAGGTATTCGGACCTTACCAATGAAGTCTCTGAACTTTGCAGCTTTGGGTTATCATGACATATATTAAGCAACTATTTTCCATGAAAACCATAATTTATAGTAACTATTGCTGAGAAAATTTCCAAACACAGAGTCTAGTTTACCTGCCATCTCTTTCTGCTGTCCCACCTTCTGTTACTGTTTTGACAAATATTCCCAGTTTTTCAAGGCCTGCATCTGCTCCAACTCCCATTCCAATAATGCTTATGCCAAGCCCATCTTCATCTGTGAAAAAGACAAGAGAAAGCAGAAACTTCTTATATATGATCTGACTAGTTATTTGGTACATAAAGATTCATGCTTTGTTTCCTCTTGGCTTTCAATAACATTATTTTGCTTCTTCATAAAAAAATCTATGTGACTACTGTTTTAATTACACACAAAAAATATCACCTTCACCCTTATGAGGAGCTTAGAGCAACAGTCAAAATTTTCACTCATCCAGTGGAGAATGAACATATCATATCAAACAACATGCAAAATCATGTGTTAATGGAGTGTCACAAAACAATTCTGTTAAGGAAGGTAAAAACTGACTCTCTGAGTTGCTTCTTTAGTTCCTTACTGAACTGTTCCTGAAATCCAAAAAGCCAAGGTGACTACAACAGATTCAGAGAAATTCAAGATCAGCTTTGTATGCATGTGTGGACTTCCTCAGACTTGTAGGTCAATGTCACAGGAACTGAAAATGGCACACAGACACCATACCTTTTTCTAGTTCAACTGGGAAGAGCTCCAGCTTTTCCACACGCTTCTCAAGTTCATATTCAGCTGATGCAGCCACTGGGTCAACTTCATCATTTCTCCTGTCATAGTCTTCATTAGAATATGTATTGAAAACCTGTGGAAACAGACCACAAATCATTCAGCTGCCTACTCCACAAAGACTTCCAGCTTAGGAAATGAGCTACCATTTATGTCCTGTGATGTTGCACAGTTTGAAAAGGTTTTTAAAAGACAAATTTCTCCTCTTCGTTCAAACTTCAGGTTACCAGATTTGTGCTTTTTCATTCAAGGAAGCATGAGTATGGTTGCAAAAGTCAATTGAGTGTCAGTTTCTACTGGTTTTGTTTATAAATGCAAAGGGTGATCTTTAATGACTACATTGGTCTATGCATGTCAATATTTAAAATACTTAATTCAACTCATTAAAAATGCACTATTAGTAAACATTCAAAGACATAAAAAATTCAAATACATTGAAATAACCTGCATAGTGTATCTGTTTTAGTCTTTACTCCTAATGAAACTTCAGTTTGCACTCATCTAACAAAGCCAGACCTGAAGATTACTAATCTACATTTACATCACCTATGGATATCATTAAAGGTTATGTTCCATATTATACATTAACTTTTTTAAGACAGCAATATACACAGATATGGGTCTTTTCTTAACTAATCAGGTTTACAGGTTTATTTCAGCTCTGAAGCAGTAATTCAACTGTGACTGCATTAACTTGGTTATATTATTTATGCTACTTTCTATCATACTTTCAACATGGCCTTCAATCAGTCTGGAAAAGCATATTTTCATATTTTAGCGGTCAAAGTTTGCCAGTCTAACTCAAATAACTGCTTGTAGGTGGCAGTAAGAAAAGTATATGCATTATTAGTGGTAATAAGTTTACTGAACTTCAGTTCCATGGATATACCATATTCATTACTTGAAATAAAGGAAAATTTCCCATATCTCCCCTTCCTCTTTTACAGGCACCCTACAAAAGATGGAATTAGTAGCCAAGTTTTCCTTTATCACTGCTCCTCTTACAACATGAAACAGTGCACCATGCTACATAGCTACACACATATTCAGAAGGTCTACAGAAGCCTGCTCTCTTACAGCCTTGGTGGGAGGCTCCATGATGACTGTCCCTGGAGCAAGCATGCCAGCTTGCTGCCCAGCGCAGTGCCAGGAGCTGGGCTCGTTTCCACCTGAAGTTTCACCTGCCCAAAAAGCTGTTAGTGAACATTAATTTCTTTTAAATAGTGAGTATATTAAAGTTGCAATACAAAAATACTATAAAATTCTATTTTAAGTATATTAACCTTATGGCTACCACAAAGCTACTGCAAAAACTCCTCCCAACTTTATGTAAGGTGGTGGACTAAACAGCAAAAACATTAGTCACTCGATGGGAATTTTAACTCCTGTATTTGACATCTATGTGAAATATTAATAAATTTCCTCTTCCAAGAAGACTGAGATGATAAACATTTCAAAAGAATTTACAAATCTGTCTCACATTGATTTTCAGTGATTCTGATGCAAGTAAAACTAAATTATGTTCCTATTAAATCTTCACAAATATACCCAAAAGCTGAGTAAGATTAGTCACATACTGGATGCTGTCCAGTGCTGCTGAACTTTTTATGCTGCCTTAGTATGACTGGAGAAAAGACACTGATGCAGAAACACATATAAGGAGAGATACAACATCCATGTTGAAAACCAACCTCATTCATGCTAACATCATCCAAAATAAGGATTGATCAGCAGAGTTAGACCTACCTAAAACACTACTGAGCTAAGGTTTGACCACAAATCTTTAGCTCTGAAATGCAGCAATCATGCAGGCAAGTACAGGTTAAAAACAATAGCCATGAGTTTAGCTTAAATTATCTCATTTATCAACAGGATGAGAGAGACCTGTGTCACAAGCGTGAACAGGGATGAACTGCATCAAGGAAAATGGAGATGCTGCTTGCTGAAGACAAAGAATAGTTGAGAGTGAGATATAGGGAAAACCGATGTCACAAAATGAGTGTATTTATTTCTGGACTTCTTTTAATCATGTTAATTGGTCCCATTCTTTTCCTTGTGTTCAGTGACTGGCATTAGTATACAGTGGTAGCAGTTTCAGATTTGTTGCAAAATGACTGGATATGCTTCCAGATAATTTTCTTTCGAAGCATAAAATCATATACTGACTTCTGGTTTGGGATGATCTTTCTTGACTCAGATTAGACAGAAGAGATGGCTTCTTGGATTGTGCTCACTGTTTTGGAGTATTTGGGTAAGCACACTAAAAGGGAACTAAAGATACTGTTGGTGGTGAATACAGTTATCATTATATCTCCAAATATATCATGCTGCTCTTATCTAGTATCTTACCTAAGCTTTCAATCTGAGACTGGAGGATCACCGATTGTATCAAGGTCTATGTTTCCTATATGGCATTAACTCACTCTCTTCTGTACACTGGTCACATGCCCACTGCCTTCAACAACGCAGTTGACTTTGCTGAAGTAAGGGAAGGAGGATAGTCTTGCATGTAATTTATCTCATTTTGTACAATCACATTTAATGTTTGACTGATTCTATTCAATAAATCTTTTGAAGTTAAACTGAAGAAAGTAAAATTTGTGCCTGGAAACTGTTTTTCTTTGTGAAACACTCTATCCACCATAGTAACGAACTGCTTGCTCAGTACACTCATGAGAACTGTCACTCAAGTTTTACTTTGCTAAAAATAAGACAAAAATTTATAACTTTTTCCTCAAAGTATAGTTAACTTGATTTAAGTAGAGCTATTTCACCACGTCTGCTGCCCTGTGCTTCCCAGATCGTGCGTGGGATTTTAGACTCATGGGAATTCTCCCGTTCCCTGGGATTTAACAGATGTGGTTTTGCTGTCACTCTGGCCAAGTACCCAGTACAATAAGTCTACTGAGCCATTACTTAAAGAAAGCTCTTTTTCAGGAAAATCCAATATAGTATCTTAATCTCTGATTTTACCACTCCAAGTATTTAGAAAAAAAATAAGTTTCCACAGAAGTCACCTGTGACGTTTACTAGGATTTACAACTGCACTTGCAATCCAGAACAGCTGAAACAAAAAGCCAACAGGGGTGATACGTCAAAACAAACAAACCCAAAAGAATTGCTGCCAACAGAATATATACTTCTGTGTTCTCTAAAGGGAAAGAAAATGGGGTCATCTCTGAATCACCCAGCACCAAAATAATAACAAACTGTATGATCAAAGAATCAGGCATTATTGTTAGGCCACTCTGGGTGGCTAAATATGTTGCAGACTTATTTGGAAAAAAAACCTACATTTTTGTTCTAGTACTTAATTTTTAGGAGTAAGATCAGAAAGATGGAAACGGATTATTCTTGAAAAACAGCAGTTTCATAAGTTCGGAGCATTTTCCCATAGCTCTTAACTACCAAGGATCTTTATAGAATTTAGTCAACAGTAAACCAGTATACAGTGACAAGTCTTTTTTTTATTTTTTAAGGAAGTCAGAATGGAGGTAACTATAAAGAACCACATGGGCTATCCTCCCCATGGGCTAGCCAGCTTAATGCTACATAAATCACATTATTAGTGTTTCATGCTACAAACTGCAACATAAATACCATCTTATCTGATGTAAGGGTAAGAGAGTTGGGATTGTTCGGCTTTGAAAAGAGAAGGCTCTGTGGTGACCTAATTGTGGCCTTCAGCACCTAAAGAAAGCCTACAAGACAGGTGGAGAAGGACTGTTTACAAGAGACAAGGGAGAAGGGCTTCAAACTGAAAGACAGTAGGTTTAAATTAGATATTAAGAAAAAATTCTTTATTGTGAGGGTGGTGAGGCACTGGAACAGGTTATCCAGAGAAGCTGTGGATGCGACATCCCTGAAAGTGTTCAAGGCCAGGTGGGATGGGGCTCTGAGCAACCTGGTCAAGTTGTCCCTGCCAATACCAGGGGAATTGCAACTAGATGGTATTTAAGGTACCTTCCAGGCCATTCTAGGATTTTGTAATTTCACTGAAGGAAGTCACAGACATACTGAATATGTGCTGGGGGTGACTATACTGTATTTGCAAGCTGTGCTAAGGAACAAGACCTGATCCCACGTTCAGCTGCTGCTGACCATCCATGCTTATTACTCCTCCAGTGACTGGTGGTCATCAAAGACAAAGAATCGAGCAAGAACTGCATATTGGTGGATGGCACCTTGTTGCAGCAGCTGTTCTACCACACCTTCAGCTATTCAAGTCTTACTCACTCAAAAATAGTCTCTCTGACATTAATTTCTAGATTATAGCAGGACATTCACGGTCAGGGGCCACAATCAATGTATACGGGTGATCACTATGCAATACCACTTAAGAAACCATGCCTTCACTTGCTATTGCTATGCTATCATAACGCCTGCTCCTCATGCCTTAATTCAGAAAGCAAAAACAAAACAAAAAAAGATGTGGTGTCATCCATCACAGGAAAGCAGCTGCAAAAATGGCACAGGTTTTGGTGTGATTGTTTGCAAGAATCCAAATGAGGAAACAGTGCCTCATTAACTAGTTTGGACATTGAACATACAGAAAAACATTCAAAGTTGTAGATAAGATCCTCAATACTTTCTCAGTCTAGAGAAGTCTGTAAGTCCAGAACAGTGTGCAAAAGTCCCTCTGTGAGGAGGAACAGGCATGTTTGCAGGGTAGCTGCCAATTTCTTCCAAGCAGCTTTACAATCATCTCCCATTTTGAATATACCAAAATGGACTACTGGGTTTCTTCCACTAAAGATGAAAAATTCTCCTGTGGAGAGGTAAGTGAGGAAGAGCGTTAGAGGAAGAATCAGTAATGTTCAAGGACATGACACTGACCTACAGTGTTGTACTGGAAGCATAAGTAGTTAATGAGTATTCCCGTGCTGCACCTTGCAAGGGCAGGAGGAAGGCACAGCACTGAGGATAACCTCTCTGACTGTGCTTAAGAAGCTAAATGAGAGAAAAATAAATCACCATTTGACCATTATCTTCTGCTTTAAAGTCTTTCTACAGTGCAGCTTAAGTGAGGACAGGAAGCTTTGGCAACGTCTGAAATTGCAGACTTCTTTTTTAAAGAGTCTTTTCTCTGCAATGTGGTTGTTTTGTTACAGTCAAAGGGAGTGAGTCAGTGAGGAGGCTTCCTCCAGCTTTCCTGGCTTCATGCTCCCCTAAAGCCTGCATGGGCATCAGCCGTCACTAATGCTTCAGCACAGAAGCATCAGAGAGACAAATCTTCTCAAGAAACAATTGCGAGGATGAGACACAGATGGAAATTAGACAGTAGCAATATTGAAAGAAACTGATCATCTAAAATCAAACCCAAGCCTGGGGTTTCCCTCAGAAAGCTCTGTAGGAGAAAGATCTGTTTTAAGTGTCCTGAATTGTTCAGAAACAATTTCAGAATTGTTTCTGAAATTCTACAAGTATCTGGGCCCTAGACTTCTTCATTCCAAAGAGACCTCTTCAGACACAGACAGAGAGCCAGGAGCAATTGCTGCCACACGTGAACTGTTCGGTTTGTTCACAGCATCACAGAACATACTGAGTTGGAAGGATTCCACCAAGGATCAATGTGTCCAACTCTTAGCCCCACACAGGACCATCTCTGAGAGATACACCATGTGCCTGAGAGTTTGTCCAAATGCTTCTTGAACTCTGTTGGGCTTGGTGCTGTGGCCACTTCCCTGGGGAGCCTGTACCAGTGCCCAACCAGCCTCTGAGTAAGGAACTTTTTCCTAATATCCAAACTAAACCTCTCCTGACACAATTTCAGGTCATTCTCTCGGGTCCTGTCACTGGTCACCACAAAGAAGAGATCCGTACTTGCCCCTCCTCTTCCCGTCACAAGAGAGTTGTAACTTCAATGAGGTCTCCCCTCAGTCTCTTCTTCTCCAGGCTGAACAGACCAAGTGCTCTCAGCTGCTTCTCATATGGCTTCCCCTCAAGGCCCTTCACCATCTTTGTTGCCCTCCTTTGGACACTCTCCAATAGCTTATCAACTTCCTTATATTGTGATGCCCAAAACTGCACACAATATTCAAGGTGAGGCTGCCCCAGTGCAGAGCAGAGCAGGGCAATCCCCTCCCTCAACCAGCTGGTGATGCTTTGCCTGATGCCCCCCAGGACATGGTTGGCCCTCCTGGCAGCCATGACACTGCTGACTCACATTCAACTTGCCATTGACCAGGATCCCCAGGTCCCTTTCCACAGCACTGTTTTCCAGCATCTCATTCCCCAGTCTGTTTGTACATCTGGGGTTGCCCCATCTCAGGTGCAGAATCCGACACTCCCCCTTGTTGAATGTCCTATGGCTGGTAATTGCCCAGTCCTCCAATCTGTCAAGGTCTCCCTGCAGGGCCTCTCTGCCTCTGAGGGAGCCAACAGCTCCTCCCAGTTTTGTGTCCAAACTGGAAAATACTATCCCTAGATACTTTTGTTTCTGGCAACTGGCACTGCTTATCAAGTCTTCTGTCTGTTGTAATAGCCATGAAGACTATTTCTAATAGAAACCCCCAGAGCCACTGTCCTGCAGCCGCACCAAGACATCTCATTTTGCATTCATACACCTCCCTCCACTACAGCATGTCCAGCACTTGGTCTGTCTATGGGAAGAAGCACCCAAATGATGCTAACTCCAAACTGTGGCACAGTTGGACTGCCTGGTGGGACACAAGCATTAAAATCCATGGACTAATCACAGATATTCATTAGGCTTGATATTAGGGTGCATTTGCATCACTTTATAAGCAGTTAAAGAATGAGGAAAACTTCTCTTCTAAGCTTCTTTCACTGAAACTAGAATCTTAAATTTCATAAATTGCAGTTTTGGGCCAAAACCTGGAACTGAAATTGCCTTGGTGGTACTACATATGGATCCTCGCCCCTGTTCCAGCTATTTGGCTCACTTTCAGGTGTGATTTTTTTTAAAACACCTGTTTTCATTAAGCAATGTCCTAGAATCAGTGAAATTTATTATTTATATCCATTTATTATTTACTCAGTATGTACTTGTGTCATTGCTGATGTACTACTTTTGTTACAATTTACATTGCTACTTCCCTACATAGCAGAAAAATACAAAATCACTTTTGCCGTAAATGAGATGTGTGCCCCATGTGAAAACTTCATGCTGTTAACTCTTAATGAAGACAGGTCAGAGTAATTAGCAAGTAAGAGGCAGCCCTGGAACTGAGGAAATGGAATTTGCAACTTGCACAGCTCTTAGGTTTGTTGTGTATTTGTTTTAGTAAATGAGTAAATCAGTAAGGTACACTGAAACTTGGAGCTGACAGATGTACAAACAGACTTGTATGAATATTCCTGGGGTTTTTTTGGTACATAGCAAGGGGTTACAATTCCATTAGTCGCCTTTTTTTTTCCTTGTCACCATTTTTTTTCGTCATAGCCATTATTACAAATGGGAAATTGTAACATTGCCCTGTTTTTCTCCTGCATTAATATTACAGGCTAAATTATTTTCACTGAATTCTCTGATGAGTTTTGCAAACCTGGGTCTAAATCTTCTTGGATAGTGGGTTGGTCTTTGTAATGCAATAGCTTGTACACAACAGTGTGATGGAAGGAATGAATGATTAGTGAGGTGACTCCTCTAGGTCTTAGTGATCATATATAAATCCCTGGAAGACTTTTAAGTGTTGTGTACTTCAGAGGTACACCTCTTATGTAATTCATTCCTTTGCTCTGACCTTGCCTTTTTTTAAACTCTACTTTGCATTACTGTAAGTTACTGAAAAAAATGTACTTTGCAACTGTTTATATCTTCTACTGTCTATTTTTGGTCAGTAATCTACTATTTAGATACAGAAAACAAAAATCACAAAGAAAAAATTTTCCTGTTTTTCACAACACTAGCTTGACAATTGCAGGGAAAAGAGACAAGGTCCACCATACTGCATTCCCTCAGAGCTCAAGGTTCATCAGAAAGTCCCTCCTGCCAGACTTCTTTCACAGATCCTGGACAGATTAATGAGGTCCAGGTACAGCAATACTAACACCTTATTGCCTACAGCAGTGCAGTACTGACCTTTAAGCCTGCATGCCTCCTGCTGACTATTACTGCACTCCGGTTTCAGGGAAAAGTAAAAACATTTGCCTACACCTTGAAAGTGTCTCCTTCCAGCAGAATGAAGAAGTAGTTGCAACAAGAGCACTTGGATAGCCACACTATATAAAAAAATTACATTAATATGAACAATATGATACCCCTTGTATCTTTGAACATGGAAATAAGCATGCAAACGAGAATGTTTGTAGTGAGTCGAGTTTGACAAATTAATTAAACTACAGTAGAGGCTCCATTCTGGACCTCTAGTGCCCAAACAAATTTAAACAGATAGGAGAGCATGAAGCAAAGTTGCAGTTTCCATCCCTAGACATCTATTCCTGTATCTGTAGCAGTATTTTCTCCAGATCCTTGCACTGCTGCCAATTTACATCATAACCAATGGTGTGATTTCTTTTCTGCCTTTAAGAGTATGACACATGAGCCAGCCAAGAGTAAATGCCGCTTCTGGTACCAATTAGTACAGACTGCCATACAGTAGCAATGTCACCATGAATCAACAGATCAGTGTTTCTTCTCCTGGCAGTCTCACTCTCCCTTACTCTACGAGGCAAGATGTCCAAACACGGTGTAAAAATGCCACAAATGTTCTCAGAGGCAAGCACCAGAACAAAATACTGACTATGCATTAAACATTCTATTTAAAATATATCTCGTCAGAGATAAATTATGTAACCTGCATATTCACAAAAAATAATATTCAAAAGCAATTCCTTTTATTCATTTACAGATGACAGAACTGTTAAGAAAAGAATTCAAAGGAAAAGAACAAAAAAGTGATCACAGGCATTAATTGAGAACATTTTCTGAGTAACTTATACTGAGATAATTCATCCAACTTGAGTTTTATTGGGAACTTATTACATACTTTACAAACTGAACAAAAATGAATACAGTTCTTTTATATGTATTTATATATTCAAAATCTTACAAATGTACTATAAATAGGACACATTCCTCTCCATCCCTTTACTTAAAGAAGAGAAGAAAGCAGAGGTAGAAAAAAAGAGGTGGAAAGAGTCTCTGACTTTTTGTGTCTGATATTCTCAATATTACACGATCAATACATATCCTATTGTGCTTTTTTAAGGTGCAAAGTTGCAACTCTCACAAAGGTTTTTTATTGCTTTCTCACATACTTTGTCTCATGCATTTGCTTCTAATTGTCAATCTTACTAATACTCTGCAGATGCAGCAAAGGCTGCATGAGCAATGGAGAAGCATCTCCAGTGCCAGAAAGCAGATGACTTTACAGCCTTGCCTCAGACCAAGGCAAATGGACTTCCATGCCAGACCATAGCAGGAGCCTTTCTGAGTCGCTAAAGCTGTCCCACCACTACCTTTCACAATAAATTATTTTGTTTAAAAAGCTTAAATGATTTTTTTTAATGAGAAAGTTTTACTTAATGAATTCTTTAACTGAAATGACATTACTAATTAAAGATAGTGCTTACCGCTTAAGATGAGTGTGGGAAATTCTATTATATGCTCTTAAGAAAAACCCATGATGTAATAAACTCTTCCTTCACACATGCCAGCAGAGACTATTCACTACTGAAGTATACGGCTTATGAGCTGAAGCACAGCTAAGTATGACATTAGATACTACATATCAACTGGCCTTCTGTACAGGGTAAGCATAATTCCCCAATTTAACATGGCACACATCACAGAGGGCATTTATTTAGTTTCCAGTACAAGCAGGTATTTTTCTACAGCAACAAAAATGCTTATGATTCTAAGGAATCTAAAGCCTTTGCCAGCCTATTGCTACATTCACATTAACACCACCATGCTGTGATATAAAACAGACCAATTAATGGGGGGTTGCATTAATTTTGTAAGAGTCTTGCAGCCATACAGCCTGTTAATGCCGTTCCTTGTATACAAAAATGGACAAACAGGCAGAGCCTAAGAGGATTAAAGGAAAAGCTTCTGTAATACAGAAAAAGGTTTGCTGTATTTTGTAAACATCTTACAAACGGGAAGTGCAATGCCACATTCTCCGTGCCAGATGACTACTCAATCACTTCATATTGTAGACTTACCAATCCCTTAATTGCACCTGCAGACAGAATTCATTTTGGCTGACTGCATTTTTTCTAATGGTAGTTTCACATTCACACTGTTTAGTGCAATGAATTGCATCCCAGTAAGATGTAAAAAAGCCTAGAGTAAGCAAAAGAATGTTTATCCATTAAGCTTTCATACCAAGTGTATTACATTACAGTTAATCACACCAACGCTCCAAAAATGAGACAGTCTGTATTTCCAGAGGAATTCAGTCTCCCTGATGCCTCCTAATATGGTACATGGGGTAACAGACTCTAACACAAGCCAAGAAAAGGGGTTCCCAGGTCTGACTGCATAACTAGTTCAAACACACCAGCCCTAAGTGAAATCTAAAATATGGTATTAATGGAGCAAGAAACAGAAGGTTACAAATGTGTGCAGAAAGCACAACCAAACAAACAGACAAAGAGAAAGACGGATCACGGGGGATAAGCTGGTATTAAGGAATAATGCTAGCTTGGGATGGGACTACAGCAATAATGCCACAAAGTGGGGATTCAAGATAAATACATTTAAAGTGACTCAATTCAACATTATTTTTGGACATTTTTCAACTTCAACATTTGCTACGACATCAGGCACAAAGTCTGGTATTACTCCCCTGAAAACAACAGTAAAATCAACTTCATCAAGCCCAGAAGGAAGAGGTGGGAATCTATATCACAACTGGCTTTTACTGTACCCCACATATTGTGGAAAAATTAGATATGCATAGAAACTACCGTGAGTTCTGCTCACATAAAAATCTTTCACAATTCTACTCATTGGTATGTAGACATTTCCTACATACTAATCTGTGTGGGATTTGAAATTCTGGAGAACCCAATGCAAAGTGCAGCACGCAGTGCTGTCATCCTGAGAAGGCATTCAGAGAACTCCATGGGGACCAGACCGTGGGCACCCCAGCTTTTGGCACAGTTCCCCTCTTCTTTCAGCAGGCTTCCCGTGTCTGTGGCACAGGGTGTCAAGGCCACTGAGGTAAGGCTCAGTGACACTGCTTGTAGGGCTCTTATTGCTACGTCTCAAAAAAGCAAAGCAGAAGACCTTTGCTGGCCACATTGAGACCATTTCCGTATGTTGAAGAATGAACATGAACCTTCTCCACTGACATCTGATGAGAGAGGAGAGTCCTGATTTCTGTTGAGCTCCTGCCATTCAATATGCAGGAAGAAACATTAGGGAAACAACAGGAGCAAGTATATATATATATAATATATATATATCTCAATAAATATCAATAAAGAGTGAGAAAATACATCCTTTCTGTTCTCTCACACTTCTAGAAAGCAAATGGTTCCAGCCTGACTGCTGTGTGAAAATGGGAGGATACACCTGTGTATGTGCATTTTGGGGTTGTTTTGTTTTGAAAGAGTTTTAGTGTATTTTTGCCCACAGAAACATCTTGCTTTACTGTTCTGAGGTTGACCAAACACCACCCAGTGCATGTCCTTAATGGGCCCTGCATGCTGCTTGTGGGCAGACATGGGCACCATGTCTGTACACATCCACAAATGGATACAGAGACAGACAAGCGGTTAAATGCGAGCCCAGTGCTGCCCACACTACATGCCATGGCTGTGGAAGCTGACACACAGCCAATGAACTGCCGGACCTGTATAGCTGACTTGACCCCTCTGAGCTTTCTGTTTTCCAGACGGAACTTCTTGACCTGCTTCAGACAGAAGTAAGTGAAGCTCAAGACAAATATTCCACCTTTGTGAGGGAAACTAAAATACAAGGCTTAGCTTTTGTCATATATTGCCCAAGTAGAGAAAGAGAAAGTGCTGTTTATCCTGTGCAGTGACAGAGAACTGTAAAAGCAACAGAAAAACCTCCCTATATGTTGTGTCCATGCAGCAAACAGAGCAGGGACATCTACGAGAGTGCTGTTCAGCTATTGCAGTAGCTGATGTGTGCAGCACACAGCTGGTATCGCTGTCACTCACAGCAACTGTATTTTGGCTACCAACAGCTGCACTTTTCTTTTAAAAGTAAAACAGACACCATTTAGCAGAAGCTGGACATACTCCAGATAACAGATTAAAATGGGTGTAATCTGTATGACAGGCTATAAAGCCAATACAGTAAGGCTTTCAGTAATCTTGGTATGATTTTAATGGCTACCCCAATCTGATATAATGAATACCAGAACATACCCAAATATATCTAAAAAATCCTGACATTTAAATATTTTTACGTCAGCTAGTATTCATTGTCTAAAGAAATTGGCAATGTTGTGACTCTTGCCTAAACTAAGAGCTGTGAATAAACTAGAGGAAAGCAGCAAACTAATCTTAGAATACTTTGCTAGAATATATTTACACATATAACCTTAGCTATTTTTATGAATCCCTAAGGAAAAAAAAAAGGTACACGTGCAAGTATTTTAGAAGCACATCTTCTAAAATAGTATTTTATAGTTTCAAGAATACCCCTCACTACTGAAATGCACCTTTGCTTGGGCATGACTATTGTTCTTAAACAACCCTCTGGAGATCAAACATAAGGAAAAATATAAAACAATTCAAAGAAGTCTGTGCAAGTCCTTCTTTAGTATTACTAACAAAAAGATAGCACTAGGTCAAGAAAAACATAAGTAATAATGTTAATATTCACAGGGAAACTGCATGACAGACAATTGGTACAAAGTACATGTAACTCCTGGCTGCTATTTAGCCCTCAAAAAACTCCCAGCAGTGAATAAAATCACTGTCATGGATGAGGGAGATAGCTACACACAGGTGATGTGGGAAATAAGTATGTGGTTAGACATCAAAACAGACAAGTTGGTAAAACTTTAATCTTGAAAATGTTAATTTTAACCTTGCTGTTACTGATTAAACACTGAGGGTTTTTTTAAAAAAATCTAATAAAAAGTGCAGCTTTTGCTTGCAAATAAAATAATTAGAAAATAGCATGAAATGGCAATTTTTAGAAGCCTTTTCTATTGTACTGGAAAACAAAATAACCACAAACAGAGTTTTGTCTCTAATCAGCTCAAGTTTTAGCTCTCAATTCCTTGCAGTAAAGCATTCAAAAGGATGCTATCAGCCATTCTAGCCTTGAAGGCAAGAAATATTTTCAAAGATTATTCAAGAGTAAGCCCAATAAAAGTGCATGCCAGAAGGTAAAAAAATATCCAAATGTTTATTGTTCACAACCAACAAGATTAGCCACAGGTACAAGGCAGCTGCATAAACACATTCTTGCAGCTTGAGCACAGGAGTCCGTCCACCCTCAGCTGTGAAAGTTGCGTGTAAGAGCCACACACAGGCCATGCAGATCACCCTCCTGGGTCAGGACTAAATAACATGAAGTGCTGGCAGAAGGATTCTGCAAATACAAAATGTATTCCCTCCACCTTTTCTCAAAGGAAAAGGAAAATCTTGCCTCTTTAGATTTCAGAGCATGAACACCACCCCCATTTCAAGAAGCATAGCATTCCCATAAAAAAGAAGAGCAGTGCACAAAACACCGGAGGAGGAAAAGGCATTCAAGTTTTAAATAGCAACTGCAACACTGGACAGTGTAGAACATTTATAATTTTAATTAATTTTCCTAAAGGCATTTTAACCCCAATGGTTAAATGGTTTTGGTACCACACAGAACATCAACAGTAAGTTGTCATGGAAAATGATGCAGAGAACAGGTAACCTCATGACACTTAACTGAAAACTGTCTGACAGTACTTCCAATTAAATGCAACTTGAATATGTCATGCATGTTTTTGTCCACTTACCCTGAAAGTACAAGACATTGCTTCAACTCAAGTTTTAAAAATAAAAGCAGTATTAAATTAATCTTACTTTACCTATCTTTAGGTTAAAAGCCTGTCTTGCCTAAAAGGGTAACTGTCAAAACATGCCTTAAATTCAAGCTTTCAAAGTGAATATACTCCATCTTCCATGCCCTAAGCTTAACTTTATTTCTGCTAAATGTCATAATGTAACTCAGTACCAAAGGCACAATAAAAACACAAACCATAATTGTTTTGTCTTAATGTTATGACTTCTGGCGAACGATGCAAATTTATGGAAAAGTTACCATGTCTCTGTTGCAGAAAGAACTTGTATTTCATTAACCTAGCAAACTTTACCAAGCTTTTTCCAGGATAGGTGCTTGAAAACCAGATGCACAAAATGGGTCCCATCATATATACACAAGATACATTTTAGATACAAGAGTGGTTCTTCACAGTCAAGCTTTTTCTTTGTCACTTATGGCTTGTATTGATTTCTGCCAAAAGAGGACAAAAGATCTTCCACTGAGTGGTAAGAACAATTTAAAGGTTGTCTCTTTGCCTTTCAAAAAATGCTTAATTAAATGGAGACTTATGTCGGGAACCAGAAATTAGTCAGCAAGGGACTACTGTTACATGATAATCACCTAGATGAAAACCCTTCTGGTGCACAATGCAGGATAATTAAATACCGGTTAACCCTCCCTCACAAAAGTAACCTCAACCTGCTGTCCTTCTACGACCATTAGAGCTTTCCAGTGCCAGCTATAGCAAAATAAATCTTGTGTAAACCACCTCCAGAGCCTGTTGCTGATATGTAAGAACCTTAATGCAGGCCATCAAAGAGAGCACCTGTAACTGAGCGATGAAAATACCTCACCTCCTCCTTGGCTAACCCCCATCACAAGGTTTATTAAACCTTAATGACCCCACGATACAAAACCAAGAGCTCACATTGAGTAACAAAGCCCTCTCAAATAAAACCAACGTGGTGCACATAGTGCACCCAGGACAGTCTCTATGTACAGTTGTCAAGTGCTAGAAACAATGTGGGAGGACTGGAAAAAGCTCTTCTCAAACAGTGCCATGAAGAACTCAACATGATACTAGGCAGTAAGAGCAAGTAGTACTTTTACAGTAAGCTGTTCTCCTTACTACTTTCTAATCCATTACTAATAACTAGGTAAAATAAAATGAACACCAAATTACAGTGAAAGATAGAAGCCTCAAAACTGGCAGTTTGCAGATAGTGACTAAAAAACTAAGAGATATACTGGCATTCTCCATTGACTCAGTCCCATTTGTCTGTCTTCAATGAGGTGTTAAATTACGTTTCTAAAAAAAGGAAAGTTTACTCTGCTCCAGACCACTACTGCAGTGGTCTCCAAAATGCTGAGAACCCTGTAGCATAACTGCATTTTTAACACTTTTTTTTTTTATGGCAGTTTGGTTATTCAAGTGGGATGAGGTATCCCCGCAGTTCAGTGATGTGCTTTTATGAAACCCCAGTAAGCCACCCAAACTCTGTCTGACCTCATCACAAATTACAGTGAGGACAGATCTAGCATGTCTATCTAAGCACCTGGGTTACCAGCTAAGAGGGAGACTGAACACAGTACAGGGTACAACTTTCATGATGGCTCAGTACCAGAGAAAAGCAAAGACTGCAGTTGCAGAAGTCAGTTTTGGCTGGAGGGGATGTAGCAGCTCAATTTGCTGCGTGAAGCTTACAATCCCAAAGCCAAAATCACAACTTCAAAAGAAGAACAGCAGTGGAGGGGGTTTTGTGAGATTTAGAAGTACCTCTAAGAGAAATTAAATTGGAGAAAAATAGTATTTAAGTCTAGAAAAATCTGGCAGACGGAAATGCTGAGTATTATCTAAGACCAATATGACTGAAAGATACAGACATGTCTCGATACATCCGCAAAATAGTATTTTGGATTCTAGGTCAAAATTTTGTAAATCAAATAAAATTAGATAGTTTTAGAAAAGCAATAATATTATATAAATATATTAATTAATGAATTTTAAATTCATTAAGGTGCTACATGCTGTCAAGGTGCTACATGCTGTCTTCTTACCCATGAACAGCTGGCTATTCACTGGTTACAGAAGCCGCAAGCACCAGTGGTGGTTTAACTAAGGCACAGATCAAGGACATACCAAGCCCAAGGACACTCCTTTATTTGACTGAGGACATGGCAGCACTCCTTGCTGACAGAAAGGGCTGGCAGGCTGTGAGCAGGAAGAGGAACGCAAGAGTCCCCAAAAGGCTGGTCTCTGCCAGCTGCCCACCCCTCCTGCAGGCAGGAGACAAGCCCCTTACAGCAGGCAGAGCAGTAGGGAACACTCCACCTCTCTGATGCCAAAAAAAAATAAAAAAAAAATCAACCTTATGCTTCTGGGCAACTTTAAACAGAAGGTAAATGAATCCATTGCACTTATTCAAATAAATGTCAAAAGGTTAATGCTATTATCTAGGGAACTTTGCCAGCCTGAAATATCACATTTTATGATTGTTACAGTTTTACATTGTAAAATAAAAGTATTTCAAAAGTAATGGTCGGCATGCAGTGGAATACAAGGAATTAATTACATTTGCCATGTGTGAAACAAAACTTGTTTCTGCTTAGTGAATGAGACTACCTGGGGAGCTGGATCTCTAAAGACAGGCAGGCATAAGGGTTCATCCATTGTTGCGGCTGCATGACCTATGAGGAACAGCTTCAGTGCTAAAGAAGCTTGACTTTACATTGTACTCACACACATCTGTTATAAAATGATCAGCATCAATTTCTAATTTAAAAGTTACATATATGGGTTTATTTGCCTATGGGATGGAAAAAATCCAAATGACAAATTCATCATATCCTGTCTGATCCTCTGTCACAAACTGAACTGGTCAGAAGTTTACTGTATTTCATTGCATGTTCATATCACGGATGAGATCAGAGCTGATTTTGAAATTTTTTTTTCCTCTAGAAAAGTCAAATGAAAGTGTTGAAAATCATTTAAATAATTTCTGTAGATAGCCTCTAAAGCTGATGTGTAAGAAAACCTGTCCAATAACATGCCAGTAGATTAGTATTTCAAAAGAAGCATTTGTAATTGACCAAATATCAATTATATACTATAATAATTCTATATCAATGTATTTATTTTCCTTTAGCCATCCATTAAAAAGTCTTTATTAAAAAGACTTTCCAAAAGACAATTTCTTCTCCAAATTAAGATAGCAATTTCTACACTGGAAAAGCAATTCTCAAAACGTATACCAATTTATTAAAATGCCTGTATTGTCTCCTCATTGCATAAATTGACCATATATAAAATACCCCATTTTTTTCTTCAAACTGTTTTCAGGATTTAACTGACATGTACATAAAAGCATCTTCATATAGGGGTACAATGGCTGTCAGAAAGGATGCAGTCTAATACAAAAGCATTAAAGTCACTTAACACTGGACTATTAGAAGTTATTTTAAGCACTCCAAATTCACATTCCAACAGTCATATTTTAAGCCAAATTTGAGAAATGATAAAAACAGGAAGTTGAGAATGGAGCAAACACTGTATTTTCACCCCTGGAACCTGATACAGCCAGTAAACTCAAAAAGTAGTTGTTCACCAGTTCTACAAAACTTCAGCAAAAAAATGACACAGGTATAAATTTGAGCCAGATTATTATCACCTACTGACTATTAGAATAGTACTTATAACACACAATATATGTTACTAGTGTGTTCTTCTGCTGAGGCTCAACCATTCCTCCTTTCAGTCCTGTGGCAAAGAAATGGATCTGGAATCCAACCTTGTTGCTTCATTTCACATGTATCAGAATTTACTGCTTCATTTCTTTCCCATTTAGAAAAAAGCATGCCATCATCCCACAGGGAACACGACAGCCTCAATAATTTCCATGCTGCACAGAAAGTTAACCAGGCAGGCAGGTTGGTGGACATTCATACCAAGACAGTTTGATTTTTTGCTTATACCTGCTTGCTAGTTCTATCGTGAAATTAAATGAAAGCAGGTGACATATGATGGTTGAGTTTTCCTAGGAAATATTCCTTCATAAGAACATAACTATCAAAGTCTATGATGTGACTGCTGGTCAAACACAGCCTAGTAGAAAAGGAATTATATCTCTGACTTGGTAAACTCAAGGTGTATCTTTGGCATTTTAAACATCCATGTTTTAAGAGACTCCTTTCTTTCACCATGAAAACTGTTTTCAGGCAAAAACTTCCCTTACTCTGCAGGTTCATAACCGTAAGTACTGAAATAGGTAAAATGGTATAGAAAGACTTAAATAATGTGTCATTATGCATATATATGATACATATATATGATACATAGTTAATATAAATTCAGCTTTGATAAAAGCAAAATTGCAAGTGTCACATAATCCTGCTACAGAAGGTTTGGAGTGAACTAAGTTTACAAAGTTCTTTCAACAGAAAGACAACTGAAGAAAAGTAGGCTAAAGAGAAACAGGATTTTGGAAGCCACTGAGGCACACAGATAAGTTGTTTACGATACTCACCTACTATGTTCTCGTATAAACTAAAGCACTGCTTAAGCTATATACAAACACACATAAACCATGTATGCCCTGTTTTTGTCTAGGGGACCTCCCAAACACAAAAAAGACTGTGCAAATTGAACACTTCTTTGCCTGCTCCTCCAAATCCCTCTTAAACAAATGTAGGCAGCCTGAAAATGCAAGGTGTAGGTGAGGTGTCTGGGAAGGAGACACCATTAGATGTACATGGCAAAAGAATAAATGAGCAGAAATAGACAAAGTCCATATTTAAATTAAAAGCAAATTGTCTGTGGTGAATACTTAAGTTAAAAATGTTACAGGTATTTGGAACCAATAAACCTTTGTTGAGAGAAAGCCAACACACTGGCTGTCATCAAAGAGCTCCAGGCTGAGTGATCTCCAGAGAGTGTCACCAATGCCCTGACTGCTATGGAGATAGACAAACTGGTTAGTAGGAATGGGAAAAACAGGCAAGAATTCATAGATCTGATACCTCCAGTCGTTGTCTTTATGCTGCTTCTCAATTAATTTTCCTTACCAAGCAAAAAGCATAAAAAACACTGAAACAAAATGAATGAGACTATTCATTAGCCAACCTAGACAGATCTTTTAAGGAAACAAATTGAATGAAAAGAAACAACAGATCGGGGAGCTGTTAGATGTTAGATCCTACTAAGCAACTGCTTTAAAAAAAACCACAGGCGTACACTGAATTGGAAAACTTTGAGGATCTTCCAAAGGTTCATCACCTCCTAAGACACCAAAACTACCCCAAAGGGTCTCAGATAAGGCACAGCTGTACCTCTTTTCAGGGAACGTCTCTCCTGAAGTAACATTGGGCTTTGCTGGCTCATGAATGTCCCAAGTACTAATTTATGAAATGCAAAGGAAAGGTAATAGGCAATGATGCTCAGAGAAGGCAAGAATGTTGGTTTTAATAACAGGAGAGGTACACAGACCCTAACACATTTCTTTTTGCTCTGTCTTGCTACATGACCCAAGCACCCAAAGGGACCATGACAAATAAAATACTCCTGAAACTAATAGTGACTGCTAACTAAGAATTCTTTTCTGTATTTTAAATGCAAAAATAAATGTAACAAGGTTATGTCACTGCTCATTCCCTTTATCAATAAATAAGGGCAAAAAGTCTTCTATAAAGAACCACATGATTTAGTCATCTACAGTCTGACACAACAACTTCTTGCCTCTTCTGTTTTTCAGGGGCATTTTTAAAATTCTTCTCCCTTAACACAAGATAGTATTTATGTATGCAATTTAGAACAGATGCTGTTTCTGTTCTTCAGTTTTTCAGTTATCCAGATAACCTCTTAATTAAATATCTGCATACAGTACCCTGAGAATTTAATTTATACTGTAATCACATATTCCTCTCCTTTGTTATTTTGCTTTTACTTACTCAGGCATGTGGGTATATTGCATACGGCTGTAAAAAAACCTGCATAGCTGAATTCTGTAAGGCAGATTTTTGAAAGGAACCAAAGAATTACTAAAATATGAACAGTACTGATTCTCAAAAACAATGCACACTGAATATATATATATATAATAGAAGTTTATTGTATTAATCTTTAGAAAAGTTCCATATTTCATAGGTATGCCAATTTTTGTGCTTTAAGATAGATTTTGTATATTTAAGTATTATGAATAAACATTTAGCATTTGTATATTGGTATTTACTATGAATATATTAGATGTCTTACTTAAAAATATTAAATGAACCACATATAAAATATAACTAACTTTAAAACTGAAAGAAATTTGGATTAAACACTAAAGCAGTAATGTATCTAAAATAAAAGATGCTATACTCAATGGATTTGATATGCAAGTTTTTGAGGGGGTTTGGTTGGGGTTTTTTGTTGTTGTTGGGTTTTTTTGCTTTATTTGGTTCATTGTTTTTTTTTGCTTTGTTTTGTTTTTTTAACTTAGAATGTGATCATTTGCAGAGTTTTCCATAATGTCCATGCAGATTCCAAGATGGAAAAGAATGATCACCCCAACCAGCACAGTGAACTCCCAGCAGATCAGATCAACAGCTGTGCTGAAAGGCCCTGGCTGGTGTCTCCCAGCACCCCATCCCGCCTACACATGGGATTATGTCTGAACCACGCAGTGGGTCACAGCAGGAAAGGGTAAACCTCAGCACTCTCTTCAGCTGCCTTAAAGCAGGGATTAGAGAGGGATTGGAGCTCCCAAGGGAAAGGACAAGACCCACAGACACGAGCTGGCATGTGGGAAATTTTTGTTAGAAGAAAGATTTCTCTCCATGACAATGCTCCAGTGTGGGAACAGGGCATCCAGAAAGACTGCACAATCTCCCTGGCTCTGGGAAGATGCAAAATTGGAATGGGCTGAGCCCTGAGCAAACTGGTCTGCCTCCACCTGCTCTGAGTAAGGGCTGGGTAAGATAAGATGTCCTCATGTCCCTTTTGAGCTCAACTGCCCTGTGACACCATTCCATGCTCCTGTGTATGGGCATAGGGAAATTCTGCAACAATGCATCAGGTAATAAGCATTTAGTCAACACCGGTGGTCAAGATTGAGATAAATCTCTAAACAACAACTTTAAAACCTTTTCCTGAAGTGTTTCCTAAAAGTGTCATATTTTGCAAGTTTTTATCACCCAGTTCCTACCTCCCATATCACCTCTCCATGGTCTTTCCCCTACAATTTCTTCCCTGCTCCTGCAGTCAGGTTGGTGAGTCTGATGTGGATCCTCTGCCCTGTTCCTCAGAACACATGCATTTTGACCCTTGTTCTGCAGTGGGATCTTCTTCTGAAATTGCCCCTTTTTAACCCTTTAGTGCCAGCCTTCTCTGTAACAGATTTGCCAGCAATCACAAAAATACAGAAGTACCTTAACTGTGAGGGAAATGAGGCAATCAGATTTTAAATATCATATTGGTACAACTGGAAAAACAATTTTATACTTTCAACACTGGAAGTCCTTCTGTAAGTAGTAAGTTCTTCTGTAAGTTTAAGCTTTGTGAAAGGCTACAAAAAAAGGAGAAGAGGCATTCTCTGCACAAAATAGCATAATTCTGACAGTTTCTCATTAAAGTGAATCTTGTTATTACTTCTCATTAAAGAAACTTCATTCCTACTCATGTATTTTATTTTCTCTTTCCACTACTGTGCACAGTTCTTGCATTACATTCAGAAACAGGATGTCCTAAAGCCACTAAAAATGCACATCCGTCAACAACATTTAATTCTGTGATGAATGGAACTCATCAACTAGTGTAGGATTTTCCTATTTGACCCACTTTTGCTCCTGTGAGCTATTGGACAATCATTTATTATGACACTGTAATTTTCATGTAATGTAATGATGGATTCCTAATCACAGAACTGCCGTCTATTACCTGTTTTTAAATGGCATTCTGTAAAAAAGACACAAATAGTTCCCAAAACACAAGAGTCAAGCACAATTCTTCGTCATGCATCAGGAAACATAAACTTTGTCTTAGAAGAGATTTTATTATTAATTTCTGAAATATTTATAGCCTGTATAAAAATTCAGCATCCCATCTCTAAGTTCAAGTTTACAGAAATAGGACTACCAATAAAACGATAATCTTCCATGAATTTTGCTTCTATATAGCTCTTTTTGCTGGACATTCTAATTAAGAAAGCAGTATTTGGACTATGTTTTTAAGATTTGTACTGATATTGCTAGAATGGAAACATATTAATTTTAGAAAATGGTGCAATCATTTAAATTTACTTTAAAATTACAATGAAAAACTAGTGGAGAAATCTTATATTTCAAAAAAACACATTAGGGCTTCATTCAAAGAACATTCAACGTTACAGACAGCATATTGTCCAAATCAGAAGACTGATTAGCACTAGAAAAGTTTGTATTTGTATTCTGTAGGTTATTAGCTATGACCTGATCAGATGCATAATAAACAGAAGCCTATCTTTAGTCCAAAGTGAACCTTACTTTCTCATAGTGAAATGCTACAATATATCAGGAAAGGCTTAACCTACTCTCCTCCCCATCTGTTGAGTAACTAAGTGGCTTAGCAAGTTAGTTCTTCCCACAGGCACAGTATCAAATATCTTGTCTGTATGCAGTTCTCATTCCACTTCGTTAGACACAAGACTCTAAAGATTGCTAATGATCTGTAATCCAGCTATAAACAGAAAGAAGTGGATAATCTCTTTAGGAGGTACTCTCTTAAATGTTAGCAGATGACTAGATTGCAAAAATATTAAAGATTGAAAGCTCAGTGAGCAAAGGTTTGTCTGCTTTGCCTTCCGTTCTTAAACACAGGGCAGTGATACATTGCTTACAATTAATTAGCACTGTTTCTTATGACACATTCAAGTAAGAAGTTACCCAAGCTATGGATCAAATTTTGCCAAGAAATAGAAAGAAGGAGTTTCTCATATTTTTTCTGTCTTTATATATAGAGCGGACAAAAGATGAGAATTCAAGTCACTGCTCTTCTGAATTATCCAGTGCATGTCTTCCCTCACTCCTCTCTTCCCCTGGCTGTTTGGAAGAGCAGGGATATGTGAGGTTGTGGCTGATGGCAGTATTCTTCCTAACCCTTCTGCAGTCTCCTAATCTGCATTTTACATTATCACCGCTCAGAGAAACACTGTGCCTTTTCAAATGTCACCATGGCTGGCTGCTACCATCCCAGCCTGACGTCAGAGACACTGGGTGGGGGAGTGAAGTGTTCCACATAAAATTTTAAGCATCTATTTTGCATCATCACTGATGCACTTTCTCCAAGAAGCACATAAGAAAAACATGAGCTTTAATTTTTTTTTCACTGGTCCATTCAGAAAATGGTTCAGAAGCAAAGAAAAATCTTAGCAATACCCATCCAGCCTGAGTAAGCAAATAACAGTGGATAGTGGGATAAACAGCGAGGGCAAGTATAAAGGAAAGTGAAAACTATAAAATAAAAATTGAACATTAAATCAAGAGACAGAATAAAACACTATACAGTATTTTTAAACAGATTAAGAATAATCTCTTTAATCTCATATTGGTAATGTAAAGATTGCCCCTGGACAATACTTACAAACAGACCCTTCTGCTTGAAACATCTAGAAAAGTGCAAAGGCAGCTCTTCAAAATTTTCCAGTGTTTGCCTATATTTCAGCATGAAGAGTCCTTTGAGTAGCACATACTGGTTAAGTGCTCATACACTTTCCCCTTGGCACAGCATTTCTGCTCCCTGCATCATTACAGCTTTTCACAGTGACTTCTTGGGGCAAAATCTCCCCTTGTGCAAAAAAGCCTCTTCCCAAGATGCATGGGAAGAGCACAAAACATCAGACTTAAAAAAACCAGGTCCTCACACTGTCTCTCTCAATTCTCCCATTTACAGTGTTCCTAGTTATTTTTGCCAAGCTATAAAAAATACCTATTTCAGAAAAAATTTTGTATGAAGAAGGAGCAAGTCAAAGTTTATTATGTGCCTGAAGGTAATTTCAGAGGACTAAACCAAACCTCTTTCATTTTGGAAAGAAGTATCTACTGTCCTAGGCAGATACTAAACAACGTAAGTAAGCTGAATTAGAGTTAATTAAAACTGCTACTCTGGAACTTGTGACTGACTGTCTCAGACAGGCTGCTAAGCCCGAGTGCAGTAGAAATCCTTGTGCTGTAATTAAGACTCAGATCCATTAGTGGAAGTTTTGCATTTTATTCAAAATGTTCTGTACTTACCATGGTACTCTCTCCCTGCCAAAGTGGCAACAGAAGACTAGAAGCAGATCTGCAAGCCCATGACAAGAACCAGAATAACCCACCCTCTAACAAAAGGGTCTGACAGAAGTAAATCAGACTACTTCTGCTTTTAGGAACTTCTGCCTACTCTACAATCTGGATGTATTTGTGGCTACCTGACTTGCAGCTAGTGTAGATTTGCTGTTTAAACCAATGCTGAAGTCTCAGCCAGCATGGCCAGTGTGGTGTTCCTACATCACCTCCAGCTCAAGCCAGGGATGGGAGACAGAAGGTGGAGACAGGAAGGTATTTGTGAGATACTTCTCCTGTCTAAACATGAAACTGTCAGTTTATCACTCAGTGATGGGACAAAGGACAACATCTGTTCATTTTCACCTCATGACTGATACACCAACATCCCTTCTGTAAGACAATTCTCAAAAAGCTTTCTTTGTATACTTCTATTATTCATACCCCTTTTCTGGCCCAGACACATAAGCCCCTTCCCCTTTCCCTACCTCTCGGCTCTCAAAAACCACTGCAAACATAGGTTGGTGACCTGAGATGCCACTGTTGATTGCTAGAGCTGGTACACACAAAAGGGATGAGGTTTCAGGCTTTATCTATATTAGTATATCACTAAACCTAACAATTTAACAGTAGCAATGAGTGCATCCCAGTGTTTACACCACACTCAGTTTCATAGGGCAGACATAGCTTTGCAGAGAAATGTTCCTACAGACATCAAATAGGCCACAGACATTTAAAGGAAACAAAGAAATATCAGAAGTCTACTTAAGACCTCTTCTAATAAAAAGGAATGTGCGGGACAGAAAGTCAGATTGAATACAATTAACTTCCATAAAAGCTCTATAAACAAAAACAAAAGCTGAACATATGCAGAAGGAAGAGATGTCATAAAAGCTAACCTTGAACTGAATACTGCTAACAAACTAAAGCCGACTTCCATTACATTTATTATATGCTTCAGTGTCTCTAAAGGCCTTTTCACCCTCTACAATAGTCTACTGTAATTGTCACAAGGTAATCAGATCTGTTGAGTATGCAGGAACTCACTTGCTTTCAAAATGTTATGGTGCTTATAAAGGATTTTATTCATTAGACAGATTAATAGCCATTCTTTGAACTCTCCTTCACACAAGTCTGTGCTGAGTGCCAGTTCAATGCTGCCTGCAGACAGTGGAGAAGGGTTTTAGGAACTTGCCTCTGAGAAGAAAAGCAAGCTTACATGAAAAATCTTAATGAGAGTTGTAACAGAAAATAAATTCTCAAGTTAGCATGATTTCCTTAATTATTAAAATAAACTAACCATAAAAATAAATTCTCAGTAATAATACAAGACGAATCTAATTAGGACCTTACTCCTTCTCCATTTCCCCCAGTTCAGAATCAGATCATTCTGGTTTTCAAGTTGATGTCTAGCAAACTTCTTAGGTACCATGACCAAAATACTGCAAAAGAGTGTGCCACAGACAAGTATGTAAATACCTTGTGCATGACACAAATATAACCTTAGCAGAGATAATCTGCAAGAGAGCAAGCAAGGACATACTTATATCATATTGATACACATCATGTGTTTTTTGGAAAGAGTTGTTAATGGAGGTTTCTTGTATTGATATGCGATAGTTACTGTCTAAAATAACACACAAATGCTTTGCTGCTTTTATGTTTAATGTTTATATTCTAGTCAACAAACTTGTAAAATTACATTTTTTAATCACATTTAAAACTTACTGGAGGTCACAAATACAATACATTTTCATATATTCAAGTATATAATTCTATATACATTTTTATGTTCATCATGTTATGAAAAAGAGTCTGAAAAATAGTTTAGAGTCTGTATATAACTATCCCTCACTGCAAGCAGGCTAAAGTGCCCATACGCTTTGAAATCTGTATTGTTATAAGCGTATTTAAACAATTCATGGAAATAACAGTATTTGGAAGTTTCTTAGATGTTCTTAAGATGCTAAATTCATTTATTCTAAATTCAAACCCAAATAAATGATGACTAATATTAGAACAAGCTTGAGAAATGTTATCCTCAGGCTGTATTTTCCCAGGGAGGTTTACCCATCTGAAAATGATAGCTTACTGCAGGATTAATTTTCTCCTCCCCCTTCCTGTAACCTGTAGTATTGTTACACTGATTTTAGTTCAAGAAATAACATTTAGGGAAGCCTGGGACTCTTGTTTTAAATTAAAGAGTCTTGAAAGATCAAGAGGTAACAACACAAAAACCTTCTCCATTACTGTAAACCAGCAGCTTTCAATTTAATAGAATGCCATCTTGGAATGCCATCTGTGGTTTTAATCAATTAATCTTTCCTATGGTTCTCATTAAAGACAACGGAACAGACACTATGTACATCACCCTGGCAGAATATCACTGATTGACATCAGCCGATCAGCCACAGACTTGGCTCAATGATTACAATCCAAGCTACCATCCAAATAACAAATTCATTTAAAATTAATATAACCATAACTATGTATGGATAAAAATAAAATATCTGGCTAATTTTTGACTGAACTGTCTGTGACAAAAGCAGCTATCAGAGCACCAACAAATATGTAAATGAACATGAAAGCAAAACTCCAAGCTTTTACACCATAAAGCTTGTATTAGAGGTTTGTATTTCTACATAATTTTTGTGATAATCTGGCTAGACTCCCTTACACACCTTGTGTCACGACAAGAAAAAAGGATTTGGTACTTGCAACAAAAAGCAAAAAAAACCATAATATGGACTTCTGAGATGTTTTGTCCAAATGCAAGGATCCTTCCTAGTAGAACAAAAGAAGCACAGTCTGAGGTGCTACACTGTGGTGTTAGGCTCATCACATGCTCTTTTAAAATTATTTGACTACATGGTCTCATTTCCTCTTCTTAAGGGATAATAGACAGCTCTGCACATAAGAAGTAAACCCAAAGTACTGAAGTAGACAGCACTCAGGGTATTTTAAACAGATAAATCACAGGACAATTAAATTCAAGGCAACAGCTATGACTTCAAGAATAATTAGAGCAATGAGAAACAGAAATTTTGCTTTATATAACATGTACATGAATGACACCAAAACTTTACTGAAAATTTCCCACATGAATTACCGGCCTTTCATGAAGCAGGAAGTCTATTCCTACAAACTGCTGAGGGAGCACAGGGCTTGCACTCCTGGGCAAGGAGGCTGCAGAAGGAGAAGGGTTGCTGGCTACAGGAGACAGAAAACTCCTTATGAAAGAGAATTTGGGAACACAAGCAGATAGAACACCTGCAAAGTACATTTTCTCCCCTGCTAAGAATTCAATTCAGTCAATGAGAGACTTCCCAGTATGGAAAGGTTGCTTACTTTCTGTTTTTAAGTCTGTTCTAAATTAGATCCCAACCTGAAAATGTTTTTCTTCCTTGAGCATGGAGAAGTAAAGGAAGTCCACTGATTCCTATTCAAGTATAGTAACAGATACTAAATGTCAGAGATGTAATGAAAGGTAGTTTGCTATTTTAAAAAACACAGTTAAAAGAAAACCTTTCTCATGTATAGAAGCATTTAACCTTGCAAACAGTGTTCTCTTGCCATGTACATTAACTGCACTTCATTGAGAATTTCATTTAATAGCAAAAGAACCGAACAGTGGTATTTACCAAACTAAAAATCGTATCACAGACTGGGAGGATCCTGTCAGTTTCACACACCAATGTAAGAAGAACCACAATTATGCAGAATAACCATTTCAGCAAGACAACTGCAGTTCTCCCACTGTTGTACCTGCTGTCCTCTCCGCATCCCTTTCCCACAATCCAATTTCTGGACACCTTTTCTCTTTTAATGCTTTTCTTCATACAGTGGGAGCAGCTCCCTGTCAGGGCTGCTGCTGGGGAACACGCCTGGATGCCATGCTGCTGGCTGCCATCCTAGGGATGGACTAGGACTACAGTTCCTTGAATAGTGGCCAGACTTACCCATTTTCCAATGGATAGCAATTGGTTTTAAATCAAAGGTCTGCACAAACATGCTGTTCAATCTTAGAAGCGGTAACAAAACATAACGTTGAATAAAAAAGGTTTGGCAGATGTCTGTTTTACCAAGAGCCTGTATCAAGATGGCAACCCTCACTCCCCTCTAAACTTCAGCAAGCCAATGATGCCACTACAAAGGGCTTTCCACAATCAGTAATACCTTAACTCAGAAAAAGAGGTAATTTTGGCTCCAATTTTCCATCTGCAGTTCAGCATCTCAGGAGTGTGCTCCAGCTTATCAAAGTCTGATGACTCCCATGGACATGGTAAACCTCAAATAGCTGACAAGTGCCATAGGTCTAGCCACTGTTTCTCCTACCCACCCTTCCTCCAAAATCTTTGTTGTTTAAAGCCAGTATAGTCATGCAGTAAACAACCCACTAACTAGGCTGACAGACATGCTAAAATGTCTAGAAGCAGCCCACGCTTGTATTACTGTAAGAGCTGCAAAAATGCTGAAGGGTCGGCTGGCTGAGGCGAGGCTACACGCCCCACATTTTCTTTCCTTCTATTGTCAGCCATTAAAAAAAAATCACAAAACCAGAAACACATGCCAGAAAAGGATGAGGGATATAACCGGACTTTTAAGGTAGATAAAAAAAGAACAAGAAAGCATAACGCACAACAGAAGGAAGCAAAGCAGCAAAGACACCTCAAAATATTTGACAATGAACTATATATGCATTTAAGGAGACAATAAGAGAATCAAGCCATCAGGTAAATGATGTGAAAGACTGATACGTAATTGCCAAAATAAAATATGCCACTAAACCTTTGGCAGGAAGGCAAGTGGAATCTATAAATTGGAGTCATTATACAAACAAGTAACTTAAACACTAGAAATACTGAATAAAGACAAATAACAATTCTTTGTGACAGTTGTCACTAGATTACAGTGATCATATTAGCACGCAGAAGCAAAACTACAAAAACAGTTGCCAAAATGGCCTTTATTTTTCAAATATTTTAATTAACATACCAGTTTGGGGAGCTGCTTAAGTCCATTCCTAAATTAATTACAATTCTGAGCTATGTGTACTTCAGTGCAGGCAAATCTCACACCTCTCATTATGTCAATGAAATAACAGTGGCACACTTGAAAACTAATTTAGAAAACTAATTTCCAGTACAAACAGAATTAACCATTTGGGGGAGTTTCCTTCCCATACAATGTACATTTTATATATCTGGCTTTGGCTATGCATATGAGTCCTGTATTTTCCCAAGCAGACTGGATTCTTTTTCCCTTATCTGAAAACACTGAATGAATTTCACATATATTTGATTGTTTTCCCTTCACACACAGAAAAGGAACATGCCATGACCTCTGCTGCTGCTCTTGAAAGGCATTTTTTACAAGCTAATTGTTGTACAAGGCATTGAAACTTCATGTTCTAAAGTCTAAGTGTCTTACTGATTAGTTAAACTTCATTGCAAAAGCAACTGTGAAAACCTATTGTGGCAATTTACTAAGGGCAATCTCTAGCAAAAAGAAACTAATTTTTTGTGCTTCCTGTACATCCTGTATTTGACTTCTGCTCTGATGTTTGTGAAAAGTAGGAGTTACCACAGTCAAGCAAAACAAAACAAGACTCTGCATATCGATAAAACATCAATGGATATACTCAACGCTCCTCTTCCCTAATAGTTTTGTTAAGTCCCTAATTCTCATGAAAAGGCTGTAAAGAAAACCACTAAAGCCATCAAGCCATTTTCTGAGGCAGAGGGAGTTTGGTTACATAGAAGGAAATTCTACAGAGGAATTACCTTAACAGCTTCAGTTATACTAATATCTCTTCTGCCTTTTGGGGACTTAACACAAAAATGTAAAGCTGCAGAAGTATCTATGAGGAAGAAAACGTCTACAGAAAGAAATTCACAGACACATCTTGAGGGAATGAATTCTAGCACAGCTTTCAAAACTGTTGGTTAATGCAAACAAGCTTGAAATTTGGTAGCTTTACTGTTAACTCAGGACATTGTTGTTAATTTCTGTACCATTTTGTGTTTTTTTTCTTTCCTGTTCGCTTGTTCTTTAAATAGCATTTGGTGGCCTGGAAAGATACTGAGTCAGATTTCCTGAAAAGGGACTGTGATTTTAATATCGGCAGCATCTGATCCTGTGTGTTTCCGGCAGATAGAGCAGAAACACCACCTGATTTCTGCAGTTGTGCTCTGGATGTTAAGAATCATCTGAAAGCCTGAGAGAGCAGGAATTTGCTGCTTCATCCCAGGTAAACCAATTTCCAAGTGTCTGTAGTAACTAATTCCTCTTTTTGCAAGGTTACTTTTTATTCAGGTGAGTTCAGTGGCTCAGTCCATCTTGGTAGCTCCCAGCATGCAGTTGCAGCTCAGCAAAGGTGGACCGAAATGACTGCCAGAGTGGAGGGAGAGAAAGGAGAAGCTCCTCCCAACTGTATCAGCTGCACAGCATCCGCAAAAGCAACCCAACCAGTGCCTCCAGAGCCCTGGGGTCCCAAGGGGAAGACCTGTCTGCATTAAAAGGATTGCTATTTCTGGAGTACTTACAGAACCCTTACACAATGCTCTCACCAGTTGTGTGTTTTTCTCCAGAAACTGTAGCAGTGTGTGCTACAGCACACCTGGAGAGCCAGGGAAAAAGCTTTTTACAGTACAAAATAAACCTTAAGAGGCCATGCTGCAGTAGGGTCTACATTCATGGGTCAACACAGTGCCTGATACCTAAAAACCAGTGACAATGGCAACACAGAGATGATGACAGATTTACCCAAACCCTTGTGTAAACAGGATTTGGACGAACAATGTTAAAGTGACTTATGTGACTTGATAACAATCAACACTATCCAAAAGATGAAATACTGTAGCATTGAGTGACATTTCTAAGTTCACACACAGGTTACTTTCCTCACCTTTAGTTAAAATATCAAGCATTTGGAAGGTATCCATTTCCTTCACTATTTAAACATGGTGTTAAAAACAACTGAGTATCTAACTGGTGGTCTTTCAAAAACCCAATTGTGAAGCAGCTTTACAAGTGATTATTTTTGACAGTTAAAGTTACACATAAATTGCTGAGATGGTTACTGTGGCAGGACATGAGAGAGATCCTTGACAAAACTGTTTTGCTTCCCTTCTGCTCCTGTCTTCCCTCATATGCTTTCATCTACATTACTTGTACTGACTCTGCAGTCCTCCACCAGTCATCCCATGGAAGTCCTCATGCCTCTTCTCTGTTACCCTATATTTTCCTTTTCTCCTTATATGACATTACAGGGGAAGAATGTTCACACCACATCATTTCAGGTTAGGAAGCTTGCTTTCCTACTTGAACAATGGCTGTAGCATCTCCACCCCACAGTCGAGAAGAGAAGCCTCATTAGGAGCAGCACAGGGAACCCACGCACTCAGAGAAGGCTGCCAGGCAGCCCCAGCCCAGCAGGCAGACGAACCTGCTTTCTGATACCTGAAGGCAGGCAGGCAACTGCCCACGCTCGAGCCCACTCTCTGAGCAGTATTTATATCTTCTTGAACAAATAAAACCTAAAAAGGGAAATACTGCTGAAATATAAATTTTATTAGCTACTGTATAACCCTTCAAACAAAGCACTTACTCAGCAGTCTCACCACCTCTTCTGTTGTCCAGAAGTGTGAACAAGCTACAGCAGGAGCACTGTATGCGAATTAACACAAGGAGGATATTTTAAGTGTGGCAGGTTCTGCACCGGCCACTCTAAACCCAACATGTTATGCAACAGCAAGGAGAGCTGTGGGGCAGACAGAAGGAAAGAGCGGTAAGGAGCTGTGGTGGCTGCACTGCAGGCAGGAGTTGCAACCAAGATGAGTGATTTCTATGCAGACATGGACACTGTGTGTTGAACATGTCTATGTTTCTTCCACAGGGCAAGACGAGGAAATCCAACTATTCAGTCAATAACACATATGCTCCTCCAAAACTCACAGATCTGTATGGTAAGTGATCTGTCAGAAATTTATTCAAAACAAGTTAAAAGGCTGATTATAAATTATAAATCATGATTATAATGCAATAACAAGAAAAACCAGTTCATATTCTTCTGAGTCCAAAACAACACACTCTGACTCTTCTAAGCACACTGAAAGAGTTTACCTGGACTCTTGGACTACTACTGTAAAAGTAATTCCTCTTTCCTAGTTTTTTCCCTCCCAGAAAATGCTGAGCAAGCAGTGGAGCATCTTACACTTTGACGTTAGAATTTTTTTTTTAGTGTAGCATTTGTTCCAAAGATTTACCTAATTTTTTAAAAAATATATTATCTAATTTTTAGTTTAAAATTTTCATCTCTTCATTTACAGCAGGTCTAAACTGAAATCCTTTTAATATCCAGTTATACTAATTTTCAACCAGGCCTTTATAGATTTCCTGATCTCAGCAGCTTTTGTGTCATTCCTGGAACTCAAAACCTGGTAAGCCAATTTCTGTTGGTTTTCCACCTTGACACACTGTATTAAAAAATTGCAGCTTGAAGCAATTTTTCATAGCTAAATTAATGGCTCCTGAACAGAGCTTAAAAGGAAAAAAACCTGCCACAAGCTACAGCATAAATATCAAGGTTAAGTTCCAACAGCATCTAAGACTTTCAGAAAGGTTTTTCCTCACAAATGGTTTGACCATATTCTCAATGTCCAGTGATTCCCAAACCCTGTTTGGTATGCATGTGCTAGTTTTAGACAGTTATCACCACAGGAAAGTGATTCTTTAACATCACCATTCCTCCTACCACCGGTAGTATATTTTGATACTTCAAAAGGCAAATTTACTTGAAATTCAAAATCAGAGAGAAAAAGCACATTGTTTTATACAGCTGTTATTGTCTTCACTGACAATCAGACATGTTTTTTGCAACACAAATCACAAGTTTTACATTTCAAAACACAAAGAAATAAAAATGTATTTTCCTCCACATGATCAACTTTTTTCCTGTACTAAACAATGTAAAGATCAATAGAGAATAATGCTTCTCCATCCACCCTCCCTCAAAAAGGTGATAAAAGATTTACCTTGTGGTGAATACAATTATTCATGTTGAGTATACAGGACAGGTTTAATTTAAGCAAGATCAGATTATTTAAGCATTAACAGCTGTCGGGCTTACCCAAAGACATTTTCTCTCCATGCACTTGCATGCAAAATCATTAAGGAGAGAACAGGGCAGGTATTCATTATGGTTGGATTCCATAAATAGCAGTAAACACCAAGCTTGAGTTTAATACAGAGAATTCTGTACAAGCTATACAGAGATTTTCCACTTGTTTTAGAGCATAATCTGCACATAGTTCTCTACATTTGCCCAAAGGATACCATCACAAATTGTTCTCTTATTTAAAAGTTTCACTTTGTGCTTCAATAAATCCATGTAGATACACTTATTCTACAGTGCCTTCCAGGTATTTATGTATAATATACAATTCTCTGTGTGCATGAGCATGTACACATGTTTCCTATGCCTAATTTCTCCATGCAACTCTTGGCGTTCCAATTAAGGTCTTCCAGCATTAAAGAGAAAAACTTCTATTGTTTCATGCAGTATTCTTTCAAATGGCCTCAAAAGGTTATTTAGTACTTCTTTTTCCTAAGCACATAAGAATTATTTTTGAAAATTACTATTCTCCAAAATTCCTGGAAGTTTTCCAGCAACAACCTTCTTTTACTTCTCTTTTCAAGGACTGCATTATTACTTTCCTTTGATACCGGTTTCTCTGCTATAGGCTTTTTTTGTTCATTTCTCCATCTCCAAATAAATTGTATCAGGGAAGAGAACAAACCCTCAAACTCCTCAGAGGAAATATTGTTTGAATCTAGCACCTCACCGCTTGAACACATCCCCCAGGATCACTGGATAGCACTGCCACTGCTCTGGGAGTCAGTCACCCAGGCACGGCTCACCGGGCTGCCCAGGAGCACGCTGATGATCCACATCCCTTCAGCCCTCCACGCTCCCATGGCTGACAAGGGAACCCAGCACTGACTCACAACACCAAAGCTCTCCCTGAAGGTTTTCTTTGTCAGCAGAAGGTTTAGAAGAGCGTTACGTACTTTTCAATACAGTATGTGGATAAAATGGTAATGTGTTATTCCTTATTTGGAAAAATGTCACTGAAAGTTTCTTCTGCTTCCACTGTGCCATCCACATCATTTGAAGTATTTTTCCATTTAAAACAATTAAGATATCAAGATAATAATACATCATTACAGTGTCTACCAAAAGCTATTAAGAACCAGTTAAATAGCAAAAGTCGGGGAAATACATCTGATTCATATCAAGACTCACTCTTGTATCCTAAATTAGAATGACTGTACTTCTAAAGAAATTCAGAAGTTCAGAATTTTTCCTTCTTCTGATATACATTTTGAAGAACTCATATAAACTTTTCCCAGAGAAAGAGCAGAAGATGTCAACCTTCCACTTGATTTAAAAGAGCAGCTCTGGACAAAAACAGATAGACAGATCTGGTTTTGCTTTTTCAATTACTGGAAGTAGAAATGTTCTAAAAGAAAAGGATGTGTTTCCCAAGTGCTTAAAGAGTACCTAACACCTCATTTAATTTATTTCAAATGTGACTTACAAAGCTAGCTGTAAAACCTTAAAAATTATGAATAGCTGCACTTTTTGGGATTAATTTTGCATCCTATTTAGCATCTACTTGTTTTCTCAATTTCTAATTTCCTGATAACCACAGTGACACCAAGCTAGACAAATTTTTCATTGTTTGCAAATTCTTTCTTTAAATTGAAAGTTTGATTTAGAGGTACCTTCTTTCTTTTAAAACAATACATAATAACATCTCTAGAGCTAGTAGAATGCAGTTTTGAAACAAACAAACAAAAAGTTACTGAACTTTGTTTTGTTTTTTTGGGTTTTTTCAAAAAACAATGCAGAACTTCTGATAGCAAATTTTTCTCTCTAAAATTATCTTCCCTGTCAGCAAAATAGTCTTTCTTAAGAACCTAAGGCACATACAACAAACAAAGAAACAAAATGCAACAAACTCCCCAAATTCCTTCTGCATAGGAATGAAGCTGAGGCTTGTGTGATGCTTCCACACAAGCCTGATGAAGACCTGCTGAATCTTGCAGGTTGCTGCCAATAGGATGCTGTTCTCTTTCTTTCCCCCTGGACTGTGTAATTCTCATTATTTCCTTTGCATTCAAGTTTGAAACTATGCAATTGTGTGATCAGTAATCATCAATTCAGAAAGAAGTATGACTTAACAAGGGGATAAATCACAGTACTTGACAAACAGCCCATTCTCTTTCAAGGTCCTGATCTATTGCCGTTTAGGAAGCTGAACTGGTTTTAGCAGCTCCAGTTACTTCCTCCTGCTAAGCTGCAACTTTGGAGCTGGACATACTGAATATACTTCCCCTTTTCTTAGCTACTCCTTCCATGTTTTCCAGAAAGTTCTCTCTTGGAGGCCTGCTTGCTTTAACACTTCTAGGGAACAGAAGAGCAAGTGCCAGTAGCTTGTCTGCTATAATTTCTGGACAATGACAGCTGCACTGTTTAACATCAAGAGTTATCACCAACCTGTCTTCAAACTTGTACTGTACCTCAGCTCTAGGGAGGGTTCAAGACAGAAAACACGGTCGTATAGCTCTTGCATGCAACTTTTTTCAAGGTTCTGATAGCCATGAAGTTCCAAATCAAAGAACTGACAAAGATGTTAGGCAGTTCAAATACAAAGCACAAAGCATTCAGTCATCCAAGGTAAGATTTGAAACATATTCCAAGGAATTAGCAAGATGTCCAGAAAGAACAAAATACCCCCAAGTAATGCACAACCCTTACTGTCAAATATACTCATTATATTAGAATGGTCTGAATTGGAAATAAACCTGAGGAGATCCCAACATATATTTTAACAAAACATTTTAAATTAAGTTCTCAAGGTAAACTCAAGAATATTATAAAAGTTCACTTCTATGCTGCTCTTTCTGACAATTACCGGGAGTTGAATTCATGCAACTTGGCCAGAATTTACTACTGGCAGCAGTAGTGGAAGATGCACCCACTTTCTACTAACATAAATCCATGGTATGAGTCCAGCAACTGGAAAAAATTGCTGCTGTCACTGCACTTTGGAGTCATGAGAGCAGCCATTTCACACGGTATACAATACATACTATATAGTAATTATAGGCACACACAACCTCAGGCTATGTAGTTGCTTCTTAAAGCATTTTCTCCAGCAAGACAAAAGTTTAGCTTCAGGTTTTTTATAGCAATCATGAATTTAATGAACTTTTGCTCTGTGTTACCCTTGAGACAGGGCTGAAACAGCAGCAAGCTGCAATTACACACTCCACTCCTCAAAGTCTGTATAACAGAGCAGTTGCTTTGAACATCTTGAAACAGCCAAATCACGATACAACATTTTAGAACCTTTATTTACATATACTTCTAATTCAAGAATTGTTTATTATTCTAGGGACACATCTTGCAAGCATGCTGGTCTAATGAGACAAAGGTATTGTTAAACTGGGTCTACAGAAGGATGCAGGTTCAGCAAACATCATCACAGACTCATCACCCATTACACCTAATAAAATGCTTATAATGGTCATTGTAAATCTATTTATCTTGCACAAGCTTAAGGGTATCTCCATCTCCCTGTGAACAGAATAGTCAGTCTGCCATTTAATAAACTATAGTTTTTTATGTATTCAGTTAAGGACAGAGAATCTGAGCTAAACACATGCAAACTAAAACCAGCTGGATACTCCAAAACAGGAAGTCTTAATAAGATACTTTTTAAAATAACATAGTTTGTTTAAAAAAAATACCCTTCCTGAAAATACTGTTGTAATACCTTTCATTTAAATACACATGGGTTTTTCTAAACTGGATTCCTCTTGTTTTGTTTTACATTTAAAAAATATCTTGACCACTTAAAGAGAGGGGAGTGAAAACACTTTTTGATGTGCCGATGGTATTATGACCATTTTGTACTGCTGCCTATTTCAGATTCCATTTATTACCAGGGGTCATAAAAATCACTTTATGTAGATCAGCAAAGCTTTTCCTTCTATACTGCTTCAGCAATAAGTTTGGTACCTACTGATTTTTACTGAAAAATACATCCATATAGTACATTCTGGTTTATTTGAATTTGCAAATATTCAAGACATAACTGAGTAACAGATTATTAACATTTTTTCCTTTTATAAAGGCCCAATACTGAGAATGTATTCCCCTCAGTAAATTCCTGCCTTCCTAAATTACATTTTTTCATGATACAAGTACATAACTTCACTGTGTAGGCTGCAAATCTGGTGGGGGAAAAAACATTTTTTAGAAATGTCGAGTACTATCCGATTATTATTTTGTGGCAAGTTTTCCACCTACATTAAAACCCACAGATAGTAAAAGTCAAAAGGAGCTGTGTTACACACCAGATTGGCTCCAGAGGGAAGGGAATTAATGCTTTTGTACTGCATTTAGTGGCAATTTTTTAACTACTTTACATTTCCAAAACTGAACCTGGAAACAACTGTATGTTAAACTATTTGTGCCGTATTAAAATAGATGTTTCACAGCACCCATGTTTTTAATTTTCCCTGTGACTCTGGATCTGAGTATTCCCAAATGCTCTACATACATAATACTATTTTTGAAGATTAGCGCTTGAAGATATCTAAAGAACTCTTTTTTTTTTTTTTTTAAATCCACATCAAATACCGTAGGTCCCTGACATAAAATGCAGATGTTTGAAAATGCAGTTCCTAGTCATGCAGCTAGTTCAAAGTATGCATGAACCTGCCCTACAGGACCTTATTTTTAGGGGATCTGGGCTAAACCATCTCTGAGAGCAAGCTTCAGGGTAGATTCTTGCTTTGACTTCTATTATACAGTGTGTTCTCCTGGAAATAATAGCAGCTTTTTCTTCAAGGCAATTATACATGTTTTAAAAAAAACCCCTTATATAAGCCTTTCACAACTGAGGAAAGAGTAATTAACTTGCATAATTGTTAGTTGTGACCTGTAGTTTCAGTAATGCAGTTCAGCAGGGCCTTAAAATGGTCACACACAGGCTGCTAGATAGGAGGCACAAGGAAAGGATGCAATCATGGAGTTTCACCCTCCTTTTCATGCAACACATCCCTGCCACTGCAGTAAATAGAGGGCAGATGTAAGTGGAGACAACCTTCAAGAACAGTTCTCAGATATCAATTTTATTTCCATAAATTTTATTCCTCCCCTCAAGACAGAATATTTCTCCATGGTATTATGGTTGGCGGAGCAGAGGAGGAGGAAACATGAATTAAAAATCCCATTAGAGTGGCATACATATGACTCCATACAACGAGATACAGGAATTTCCATAAGATGTATGGCTAAATAAGCATCAAGACAGGCTATAAATACAAGTTAAAATGTATACATTAATTCTAGACAAAAGACAGAAAGTTTGAATTAAAAAAAAAAACAACCAACCAAACCAAAAAAAAAAAAAAAACTGAAACTTGAACTAAAATTGGAAAAAAAAGAATAGCCCTGTGAAATCTTTGTGGAAAAAAAATTCTTCTGTCATTATTTCAAAATTGACAGATGGTTAGTTTTTCAGTTTGCGACTCGGAAATGCTTTGAGCATGATGCTGTACTAGTTGTATTACCTCCTCTCCACTGCACCTTCACACAGGAAAGGCGGCTAATATGTCAGACCAACTGCCCTGGCATCAACCTCATCCCTAACCTCACACATCTCAATTCTACAACTACATTCAGTAACCTCCTTTTGTTCCTTCTCTTTTCAGCACATAAAATTTGCTTTATTTCAAATGACATCTAAATGTATTATTTAGGTACCAAAGCAACATATGCAGACACATGCTCTTCCCCAGTAGCTCTTCTGTACAATTATTGAAAATGTAGCAAATAAAAGCAGCTCATCTTGGAGGTCACCTGTTTACCTACCTTTCCTAGAGAAAGGTGCAGTCCTGCCTCCATTAGTGAAATCGCCATTCAATAACTACCTTAAAAGATCATCTCACATAGACTTGCTACAGCAACACCAGGCAGGACTTAAAAGCAGGGCTATTCTCTTGCACAATACCCGACTGTGGTGCTCAGCAAACACTGCTTTGCATTGACAAAGTCAATCTCCTCATGGAGCTCATCCCTGTAACTGCTGTAGTGCACAGTTACCAGGATCAAAGACTCCTAATACACACAGGGTCCCTGATGGGCACAATTCACCAAGAAATCCAAGGCTGCCTCAAATCTGAACCTGTATCACCTCCACACATCACCATGCTAACATATGCCATCTTAAAAATAAAAACATGGCATGTTAAATGGCAGTTCTTTATATTCATCTCTGCTGTATGAAGACCACTGTTAAGACTCCTCTGCACTGGACCAGTCTGAACAGATAAAGACATAGTCACGGAATTCTGTGAGGGCACTCAGTCATAGCGGGGGACAGCAAAGCACACAGTTATGGCACTTCCCCTTTCCCCTGTCCTCCACGTACCCCTTGCTGCATCCATGCCTGGAACCCACCCCTCATCCTAACCTCCATTCTCTGAGTGAAGCCGATTCAGAACCAAACTAAAAAGGAGCAAATTAATGCAGAAAAACCCCCACTTCAAATATAGGACTGTATTTCCAAAAGCAGCCTTCCATTTTTAGAGCAACAGCTTTTAAGTCCTCCGCTTGAGACATCTTGATTGCTACTTCCATGAAAGCTGAATGCTTCCAGCTCCCAGGAAAATTAGCAAGTGAGGTGGGTGCTCAACATCTCAGCAAGCCATAGCAGTGCTTTTGCAATGGAAAAATGTTAAACCTGAATCCCTTACAATTAGGAGGTGCTAATCAGTTTTAGAAACCATGTAAAAAAAAAACCTATTTGATCTAGGAGAAAAGAAAGATAAATTAACTCAAAAGATGTAGAGGAATAAGCAGCATTTGGAAATGCATTTAATTCCTGCATCCCTAGACTCCTGATTTTTCATAGCCTTGGGGATGTGCCAGCATGTCGAAAAGATGAAAGTTAACATTCTTCCAAAGGGGTCACACAGATGACACGCTACTAAGCATCAACCAAATAGTAATTACAATGATGTTACATTTATTTGAGAAGATTTTTGATTAATAGAGCTCCTTAAAAAACTGTTAAGATATTTTGTTATGGTGACATTTATACATTGCGTGCAAATTGTGCTCTACAAAAGGTCTAAAATTTTAACACACCAAAAAACTCCACTAGAACTGGGTATTTAGGTCATTTATATTACTGCAGTGAAGCATCAGTTATTTCGTCTGATACTCCAAGCCATTTTGTAATTTGCCAAGAGTAATGTTTTCTGTCAGGAAACTCTGGCAAGTCAATAAGCACAGGATTGATTTGACTTGAACTGGCATCAAGGTTAGAAATAGAGAGGGTGAATGTGAATCTTCATTGTACAAGTAAATACCCCATTACATGGATGGGTGGCCATGCTTCCTGCTCCTTCTTCTCACCAAGACCATTTCTTAACAGATGCAAGGAAAATGTGAATTTCTACTTGTCAATGAAAATGTCTATTTAATAAATGCTACGTGTATGCTGGACACTTAGCAAAGGGTTAGCAAAGAGTTTCAAGGAACAGGAGTGACCACTGAGTCAAACTCTAAATACAAGCAGAAAGGCAACATTTGGTTTACATAAACAGAGCACAAAACAGAATTTCTTCTACTCGCCCCTTTCTCCCCAGGGGGACAGCTTCGTCCCTGTAAACTCCAGGGCATCCTGGGTTTTTCCCACTTCTGCCCTCTATAGCTTTTGGATTCTTGCCCAAAACTTGTCAATAATATTGTTCATAAGTAAACAAAATTAATAAAAACCTATCTGTCACTTCAGACCTTGACCTTCCCCTTTTTGGGGAAATAAAGGATGGAGAGATCACTGACAACATCCTCTTCATGCCAGTGTTACGACCAGAAGAATTCAGTCATTGCTGGTGGTCTAGGGATAATTGATTTTTTCCTGTCCCTGATATGAGCACTTAGAGGTACAAAGAGTTTTGGGAAAGACATGAAGGGTACAACATTCAGCATCTTTTACAATCTTATGTCAGTAATAGCAAATAAAACCAAACACAGGAGTTTGGAAATCTAAATCCCTACATGCTAATAGGTAGCTAGAACTACAATATTTATTCTAAAAGCTACTGAATTGTCCATTGCGTAATTTAAACATCGGCAACTAAATTTGCTCATCTGCTTTTTTGGGATACAATTTAACTGTATCCATGTAGGATAGGAGTCCAGAACAATGAGAACAAACAATTAAACAAAACAATTGAAACAAAAACACAGCAATTAAAGAACCCCAGAAAACAAGTAATGGTATATATTTATAACAGTTGGACTACAAAGTCTTCATTTTCATGACCCTCAAGACTTGGTGGTGTGTAGATGGCTGCTATTTTTCTTTTGCTTCTTGTTTCTTCTGTCAGTATCAAAAGAATGACATCAAAATCCACCAGTATTTTCTGTCACTCTCAGCTAGTGATCACACCGATCCATACTGGCATTTCAGTTAGCAAAATTACTCCAAAACCCTTTCATTAATGGACAACAAAATATTGATTTCTCTCATGTAGTAGTACTGTCTGTACTTATAGTTCCCAAGAACCCTGCATCCATGCACTGATAGGGGAAAACAATGATGTCCTAAACTATAAGAACATTGACAGTAGCACAGTAATATTTTTAATAGTCTTCAAACTGCTTTCTTTTGAACAAGGCAAACAAAAGAAATCTATTTGCTTAGAGTTTTCACGAACTGCACATTTTGAAATTTCAAGTCAAAATAAGATGCTACGATCAAAGAGCAGCTGCTTGCTTAATCCATCAGGAAAAAGATGCAAACAAAAGCTTAAACAAGCAAAATGACAAGAATTCAAATGTTGAGGCTAGAAATTTTATTCACTGAAAAGGAGAATGTGCCTTTCAAGTAACTGCAGAGAGGTAAAAAAATATGCAGACATTATGATGCTGACGAATTCCCAGATTCAAAATATTTCATTGACAAAGCCATTAAAATCTACTATACAGCAAATATAGCATCTTTCTGGTTATTGGAGCTACTGTCACTTCACTGCTGCTACAGAAACTGTCAGATTGTTTCGGTTATGGAACTGGGAGAGTGTAATGTTTTTTTCATGGTTTGTGCAACTAATTAGTTATTTAATACAACCAATGGTGCAAGCAGCCAAGTGGAACAGGTCTTATTTACCAAATTTAATGAGGTAATTTGTTAGGAAAAGTTACTGTGAAACGCCTGAATGAAGAATGAATTAAAATTACAGGGTGAGAAACCCAGGTTATGCTCAGCGCAGACATAAAATATTAACCAGACAAACTGAGACCTTTCCCCAGGCTGGCACCTGAATTCGAGAGCTGGGTCCATTGCTAAAACCTGGGAAAAAAATACTTGTAGCAATAAAAAGTTTGTATTTGAATTGCTGCAAATATAGTTACATCAACAAGAACATGATACACACAACTCATAGTCATTTCTGCTAGCTCCATTGACCCTTTATGTTGTCAGCACAATGTGAAGTACCTGCCAAAATACAGAACGAATGCAACCTAAATTAATGGTTTAAAAACTCTTGAATTTTGTGAAATTGGCACCGTAACAGGAAAGAAACCTATATGGTGGGAGACACAAGTCTTTTCATCCACAGGCACAATAATTATAGAAGCGCAGGAGTCAGGAAGATGATGTGATGAAGATCTCCTTAAATTAAAAGGCACCAGAGACACTGAACACTGATAACATGGCATTTTGATGTACGTTGCACAGTGGGACTTTCCAAGTTATATTCAAAAGTACAGGCAACAATGCACCACTAAAAAGGTCTCCCAAAAGAGATCTAAGTTTGTCCTAGACATTTTTTCTTCCCAGTGCCCAGTCCTGAAATCAAAGTACCATGTCCAGCACAAGCTCAGCTTAAACCTAATCAGTAACAGAGGTCAATAAACAACATTTTTAGCTATTAGACAGTGTCTGGGTTTTGAGCACTGTGAAAAAAAGAACAAATACCAAAATTTCCTCAGTGAAGATTATGCAGAATATAGTAAAAACAAATTATTTCCGCCTATATAATTCAAATGAAAAATTCAAAAACAATGTGCAATTTGATATTCCTTGGCAGAAGATCTCCTGTGATACTTGGGTCTTCTCATATCTTGGCTTGCTACAACTAAAGCAGGAATCACTTGGCAGCAGTGAATTATTATACACAGAGTCCAGCTGTGCAGCCTAAGCCATAATGGAAGAGAAAGACATGAAGAATTTAACTACAGCTCCCTTGAGACACTAAACAGGCTGATTTAAGCCCAAATTGATTAAAACCTTTTTTTAACTGAAACTAATAAAATATTCTGATATTTTAAATCAAGGCTTAATGTGTCAATGTTGCCTGGACAGTTCTTTTAAGCTATACACTGTTTTCACCAAAACTAATGGCAGATTCTTTTTTTTGGGGGGGTAGAGGTAACTTCCATTTTCTTAAGAAAGGAAATACTATTGTCCAAAAAATTCATCATTTCATAAAAACATACTATTAGGCACAGTTCACATAGCAAAACTATGAAGTCTTTGATACATAGTAAATACTTGGGATTATGTCATCATCTAAAAGTAGATTAGCATACTTTAAAAAGTGGGCTTTCAAAATTATTCGCCCTTCTAAGATTAATGCTCCATCAATTTAAAACTAGCACTAATTAAGACTATCAATAAGAAAACGTGAACTCTGTCAGAAGAAATCTGTCTTCCACCAGAAAATATAGCAGATGAAGCACAATCTGGACACTTTAGAAACCTACCAGCAATTAACAGACTATTCCAGACTGCCTCTAGATTGATCATGTTATTAACTGGCATGAACAGTCACACACTGGGCAGTATTATGGCTCTTACTGTTCAATATGCAGAATTTGTAGACTTTTGGAGCACACAAAAGAAAACGGATTTATACTGACCCTGCTTTATTTTTTCATGTATCTTTTATTTTTGCATTTTCTTCTATTGCCAGTGCTCCCTATATTGAATGGAAACAGGGGCTTAACCTCAGAGGCATCTGTAACTAAAAAGGTCATCATCCCGCCCTACTCAGCACTCCTGGAGCACTGTGTTCAGTTTTAGTCCCAGCTAAACCAAAGGACCAAAGGACCAGGAAACCTCTGTGTGACAAAAGGCTGGCAGAGCTGGGTTTGTTCAGCCTTGAGAAAAGAAGGGTTCGTGGAGACCTTATCACCACGTGCCAGTATTTAGAAGTGGCTACAAAGAAGACGGAATGGTGACATTTTAGGAGCCACAGGAAAAGAAGAGAGGTAATGGATACAAGTTACTCCTGGGGAGATTCTGACGGGACACATGAGGAAATTCTTTCACAATGAAACCAACCAGTCATTGGAATAATCTCCCCAGGGAAGTGGCGCATTTCCAAACACCAGACACCTTGAAGATTCAGCAGCACAGGATGCTGGACCATCTTGTACAGACTGTGCTTTTTCCAAGAAAGGTTGGACCAGATAATCCTTGAGGTCCCTTCAAACCTAGTATTCTATGATTCTATGACAATTCAGCACTTAATTTATTCAGACATACAGCACTTTGCAAGAGAAGGAAAAGAAATCCAAGTATGTAGTAATGTAGAAGAGCATACCAATAAGAGGAAATCCTGTCTCACTCTTGAAGCACACTAAAACCATCTTAACTTACTGAAGACTGAAGAGGTGAAAGGCTTGTGAAATACTTGAGAGAAAACTTCCCCCAAATTATTAACACTAATTTAATACTAACTTTTTTCTTACGTCTTCTCAAATGTTATTACTAAATTTTAGAATGTACATCTACATATACTTCCTGTTCAACTACTCTGGTGTTTTACTGAAACAAAAACAATTAATAGCTCCCATTACCCCAAAGTTCTGATATTGTGCAGAAATATGCCATTAACACTCTGCGTAATAATCCCAGTGTTGTGACTGTTCTGAAAAGCCATCAGCTTTCAGGACAGTCTGGCACAACATTACTGTCATTTCCCTGTGCGTATTTAAGATAACTAATGAGATGGTCATATACTAAAAGATACCTTTTCAACAAAAACCTAGTTCATGCTGTAAAAAGTCTTCAAATGATGCTCCTATGGAAGTCAACACAGTGGAAAAGAAAAAAAATGCCTCTTTCAGTGTCTGCAAAAAGCCCCTCAGGCAGTCCAAAATAGAAGGTTTGTAACTCCTAACAGTGAATTGTTCTTGTTGCTTTTTTCTGGCTGTATTTCTTAACTCTCTGTAGATTCTGATTTATTTTTTTGCTGAGATAAGTAGGGTACAAGAACTAGAAAAGATAAACTATCTTTTCAACACAGCCTGACATAAGAGCCGTAAGGTCTTACGACATAAGGTTCAGAATCAATAATGACATAATTGGAAGAGTCCTTGTTAATTTTGAGTTCTTAGGTATCCAGATACTGAATCTAAAAATCCAAGATAAAGAAGATGTTTTTACAGTCTGCATTTTTGTTTTAGTTACAAATGCTACTTAAAACAGAGCCCTAATGCATTTGAAGTTTGACTTAAGAGAATACTGTAAACTGTTAAGGAATAGCAGAGTCTATGCCACATGACCTGTCACATCGCAGTTAGTTTTCTTTAATTTCCAGTATTTTAATAGCTAAGGACAACTTCACAATCAATGCAGAGAAGAAACATGCTCAAACTAATTCTCTTAGCTATTTCAGACATCTCCCTTGGGATTATATTAATTACACTGACTATACCAACTAGATTGTCAGTGGCCATAAACCTTAAAGTCACAGCCTCACATCAGCTTTTACCTACTTTTCTCTTACATCTGTTCTTAGTGAGGTAATGCTCAAGATAGATCACTTAACAATCTGGCAGGTTTTTTTTCCTGTACTTCAATCCAGAACACAAAACTAGGTGGCTTAGAACCACTAAGAAATTAAAGTATTAGGTCTGGATGAACTTCAGAGGTGCTTTATTCACTTCTGCCCATAAATACAAGAAAACTCTGAAATATCAATGAAGAAAAAACCTTACTTCCTTCTTTACTAAAAGGGTTTGTTTTTCTCATTATTCAGGCTTTCCTGTGACCTGGAGAGACTGTGAATCAGCTGCTCATGGTGGAAAGCTGGCTCACAAAGTATTTGTCTAGAAACACTTAGGGGGAAGCACGCAGCAAAAATAGGCAAGGTGCCTGGCTGGCCACTGAAGTATTTAGCTCTGTACTCTGAGGCAGCATGCACTGGTGCAATCACATCAAGAAATCTTAATTCCTGTGTTTCTTGGTTCACTTTAATTAATTACTCTGGCGGAAAGCAGGATAGCTCTACTGCAGCTTTTTCATGAAGACTGAGCTTCACTGTGCAAACAGAACTATAACTGGTATCAGTGTTAGAGTTTGTCAGTTCTAACACATTAGAAAAATCCATATCTCTTGTGTGATAAACCTGCTAAAATGAAGTGAAAAAGCATTTTTCTGCAAGCAGTAATTCTTCTGCCACTGGTTTGATTCAGAATATAGAGAGAAGCTGAGACATTTCATTTAGGACATTGTAACATGAACAGAAACCACGAGGTCCCTTCTAATTCTCCTTCGGGGCACTTTATAGTCTCTTTCAAGGATTTACTGAAGTCCTCCTTAATACTATTTATATGCCTTCTATCCCTTGAAGATTCAAAGCACACTGGTCTGGTGTCCTCTGTCCAACTGTCCTCTGCATTCCATCCTAAATTCACTCACAGTTCTCTTGGGTCCCATTATTGTCAGCTCTGTCCACCAGTACATTCAAGTGCAAAGTCAGATTTCTTAAATGCAAGATATTGGAAGTCTAAGCAGTCCCTCAGGTTAGGTTTTCCCAGCAATTCACTATCTGTAGTAGAAATACCTCATTGTATCTCTCGTAATACACATTTGTTTAATACATGGCCACATAACCTCAATACACTAATTGTACTAGTTCTATGATCAACAGCTAATCCAGCTATTTCATTTTTTCTCCAGAACTTCCAAGAGGTGTCAGTCATAAACCCAAAAGTGCATGATTTTACTGCCCTTCTGACTGACTATAACCTCATATCTGTTACACCAATCTTCAAGGCTAACTATTTCTTTTTTTTTATATTGCTTATACCTCCAAATTTTACACAATCAGCTACCTCCACAGTTGCTTTTTTGGTGGGCATCACTAAATGAAAACATTCTTCAACTCTCATGAATGTCTATCCAGTAGTTTCTCACTGGCCTGACTGCTCTACACACTGACATGACCTGTTTGCCCAATTCACCTAACTTAAAATTCTACAGTGCTGGCAGGAAAAAAAAACAACACTGTTATCTATTTAGACCAAAGTTACAAAAATACTCCACGCAAGTTTCACAGACTCGCAGAATGGCAGATGTTGGTAGGGGCCTCTGGAGATCATCTGCTCCAACCTCCCTGCTCAAGAAGGGCCACCCAGAGCCAGTCACCCAGGACCACGTCCAAACTGCTTTTGAGTATCTCCAAGGACAGAGACTTTACAATCTCTCTGAGCAACCTGCACCAGTGTTCAGTGACCAAACAGTAAAACAGTTTCTTCCTTAGGTACGCACAAATGACACATCACTGGCTCATGGTCAAATCGGTGTTCTCCAGGTCGCCCAGGTCCTCTTCTACAAAGCTTGGTTTCCAGATGGACAGCCCTCAACATACTGGGCACACGGGGTTGTTTATCCTGGGGTGCAGGACTCTACACTTCTTGAGCTTCATGAAGCTCTTCACCAATTTCTCCTGTTGAGATCCCTCTGGATGGCAGCATGACCCTCTGGGATATCAATCACTCCTCCCAGATCTGTGACGTAAGCAAACTTCCTGAGAGTACGCTCTGCTCCATCATCCAGATCATTAATGAAGATGGTACACAGGACTTGGCCCAGTATTAACTCCTGGGGTGCACTCCTAGTTACTGTTCTCCAATTCAGCTTTGTGCCTCTGAGCTCAACCATTCAGTCAGTTCTGAGCCGACCTCACTGCTCATCCAGCCCACACTTCATCAGCTTCTCTGTGAAGGTGTTATAGGAGACAGCGTTGAAAGCCATAATGAACTCAAGATGGGACAAGATGCATCACATTCCTCTCATCGACCAGGCCAGCCAGTTCATCACAAGTGGTATCCAGCTGGTCAAGCATGACTTACCCCTGGTGAATCTATGCTAACTATTCCTGATGACCTTCTTGTTTATTTTAGATGTTCTTAAAGTACTGGAAAATATCCCATCTGCATTCAGGACTTTAGCAGATAAAAATTAATATAGTTAAATCTGCTATGGTGCAAAGCCTCAGCAACTGGAAAACATCATTTCAGTGTACAGCATGTTTTCCTCTGATTTCAGCCATCCTTTTTTCTCCCAAGTAACAGAGGAGTACAAGTCATGCAATCCATATGTTTATTTTCTCCCAGAGGAATATGGAAAAAAAATGAATTGATTCTATGCACACTTTCCATCAATATTCTAAGTTTTTAAGAGATTTTTTATGAACTCTAATAAAATTCCCTCTTAAATCCTATCTCCAAATCTTTGGTCTCTAATTATCAAAATCTGAGCAGGTAATATAATATATAAGTATACTACTCAAACAAGAAAAAACTGCAGTTCTTTTCAGCTAAGTACATAAATCCAGCTAGTTTTCTCACAAATAAATAGTTTTCAAACTTGATAAATCTTTGGGGAAAAAATCCAATTAGAAATTCTGGAACTTTTTTTACTCTATATAGATTTTCAGGATGAAAATTCGTTACCTGAACTCTGGAGTAAACATATCTAACAATATATGAAAGCCCTCATCACCCGCAGGAAATGCTTCAATGACCTCAATGTGTCAAAAAGAGGGAGAAACAGATGAGCATACTGAAAAAAAAATACATGAATGAGAAAAGAGTAGATCAACTATTTACTATACCATGGAAATAAAATATTTTTGCCACAATTCAGCATATACTTAAAGTTATTAATTACTTTTTACAAAAATGACTCGTGTCACACAATGTATGATTTTGCTATTAAATAAACTGTCAAAAAGGATAATCTTAAATACAGTGGAAGACAAAAGCACAGATAGTTCTGCTCGGAAAGCATGACACCACAATGAAATCTGGTGGCAGATTGAGTTTTCTTTTATGAATAGTTTAATTTTCAGGAAAGGTCCCCTGAAATAACAGATAAGTGTTTACATTGAAAATAAAACATTATTCTGTTTTTCAGAGTAATGTTATTCCACTTCCACATATCAAATAAAACCTACAACCATGGTTTAATAAATCTTGATAGAATAAATTACAAGAAGATATTAAGAAAAATCAGTGTTTCTATGTTGTGACCACAAAACTGGAGACAACTAGAGCTTGTTACATAAGTTAAAAATTGAAATTGAGTGTGGAGATTAACAAAACGCCAGCAAATACACAGTGAAAACTAAAGAAGAAAGTAAAGGGAAAAAAGCAGTCTCTCTTTCTTGCTTTTTTTTCATTTCTTTGCAACTGTGCAGCAACTATGCATGACTGTACAAGAAGATATTTCTGAACCACCATCACTTAAATGCTGCTGCTACACTGATTCAACAGCTGCATAAATTAGCCTCAGCTATTAGTAAATATTCATATTTACTTCATATTTATTTTTCTTTTTTCTTTTTTTCGTTTTTATTTGCAAGCAGTTGGTTGCAAGAGATATTTACATCTTCTTCAAAATATATGATAAGGTTAATTCTCTTTGTCAGGTTTTCAATGACTGAAATGAAAAATGAGTACAACATTCTACTTGAACCTGAAACCCCCCCCCTGAAATTCTGATACTTCTGAAACAAAGAGATTAACATTCTTCAATTAAGACAGGAGAAAGCTTTCTTCAAATTCATTTGCAAGCCGTACATATTATTTCATCAGTTCAGAGATTAGATGTGGGGGTGAACCGGTTTCCAAGGCAACTGGACTAACCATGGGGAAGTCATCAGGGTGATAAGTAACTCAAAACATTTAGGAGGCACCATACGGAAACAGAACAGAAGCTGCTGAACTGTAGCTATTTAGATAAGCCTAAGATTTACTTATTTTACACAAAGTGGAATAGGATTGTTTAGAAAAGTGTTTCTAATGTTTCAGCTGCAAGTTCATTGATGGTGGCGGCAAACCTGCTGTGGGGTCAGAGGAGGCGACACTTCTCCCTGATCAGTACAAGCAGGAGCAGAAGATGAAGCTCTTCAGTGCTCCTGCAGCTCAGGCTGCCTCCCAAGCCTCTGCTGATGGCTATGAGGTATGGCAGTCCCAGGACACAGACGCTGGCAGCAACAGGAAATCTGGGAAGTGTTTAAAACAACTGAGAGGGCAGAAGGACAAGTTTTAAGCCTCCACAGGTCCCCAGTCTAGTTCACTACAAATGCCACTGAAGATAGGTGAGCTCAACAAAACTGAACTTCTGAAGCCTGATAAGGTGGGGGGATTTTCAGGTTTTAGAACTCTAGGCAATGCAATTTCTAGAAATACAGTTAGGCAGCAACACAGAGAAATATTTTGCTTATTTACATTTATTGCATATGTGCAGACTTAATTATCCCTAAATACAGTACTTAAATACAGTGCTTCACATTTGCAGTTTTTTATTTGGGTGTCGTGATTCAGCAAATATTTAAATTGACTGTGAAAACTAGAAGGTGCAAGTGTTTCAGCCACAGAGAAACCTGTAATTTAGAGTAAATTAAAACATAACATAGAGAAATAAAAATAGCTGGCCTTACATAGTGCCTTCTAAGTGCCGTTTGATTTTTCCTCCTGCACAAATTGCACAACCCAAATTGCACAACATATATCCGTCTGCAGTATCAATCCATGCTGAAATTTGAATTCAAGGCAAAACACAAATAATATACATTTGCAGGCAAGGCTTTTAACTGAAGGTACAAATATACACACAGCCAGACTGAAAAAAAATTATGCTTTTGTATGCAAAACAGGCAAGTTACTCCCAGTCTGCACAGGGAGGAGAGGACCATTTTCTTCTGCAAAGGTGGAAGAGCAGCTTTCTGGAAAATGTGCTGAGTTGCTGCGAAGCATCTGCTGTTTCCTAGATGGGGCAGAAGCTGTGACTGGCAGCCAGAGCCCAAGGACACAACATGGGCACATGTGGGTCAAATTTTTCTGTTTGTGTCAGGACCTAGATTGGGTAGTTTATTTTATTTACTTTAAATACATCACTGTGGCATATTATAAGCAATGGATTCACTTGGATTTGCTTTTGTTATACTAGAGTGTGGGAAACTATTTTAATTTTCTTCTTCAGTGCTCCAAATAGAATTTCTGAAAGCTTCTGAAAAGATCTGTGAGGGAAAAGACCAGCTCATAATATCTGAAATACTTCTCAGAGCTCAACCCTGTAAGCTGCTTCTCAGCTGAAAATGCCATCACCTACAGCAACAATTCAACAGGTTTTTGTAAGAATATAAGTGAAAATAGCTTTACAATTGGTGCAAATAGTCCTAGATTACATAAAATTGTCATATGCTGTTACATGTTTCTTCCGTACAAATGTCTTACTTTTCAGTACCAGAAAGAAGTTTGATATGGCAGCAAGATAGCCCCATATAATGGCAAAAATATCTTTTGCAGATTCACAGACAAAATGCTCCACATTATATAATGACTCTTAAAACTACTTACAGAACACAATAAAGAATACATTTTCTTAAGTTATTCACAAAGGGGGAGGTGGGGGCGTGGAGAGCAACACCAAGCCCCAAACTTTTAGCTTGGTTAAGGGAGTCTCACTGCACCAGGCAGAGGTGCTAACTTATACGGCACACTAACAGGAAGATTCTACTGTTCTACATCTGCCCATAATTTAGCAAAACAAAACAAAAAAAAACAAAGCAAAGTCTGTAGCACACAATAGCACAAACAAACCCTCTAGGTCTTATCATCCCACGAGGCACTTAAAAGACTGGAAGTCCAGAGAGCTTTGCAATGGGATGGAATAATTATGTTATCTTAATATCTCTGCATCAAGCCTCTCAGCGCCTTCAGTTGTAGGTTAGCACAGGAAGAGTCACCGTACTTGCTGTGTAAACATGCTCTAAACTACCACAGGAAAAAGAAAAAAAGGCAACCATCTGTAAAAGAGATAAAGCAAGTGCAGTTGCCTCTACAGAATGGCATAAAGATTAACAGGCCACCACCTCCAAATGTAGGAGAAAAATCTGATCCTTCAAATGTAGGATTCTGAAAAAAAGTCCACCAGAAGTCTGTGCTCGTGTTCTCTGGTATACGGAGAGCTGGCATTTATTTAGTTGTACACAGGATCCTAGATACTCAATCTAATCCTGAAAGGAATTTTGTCTTCAAATTGGAAGTTTTCTAAACTACATCCTTTAATTACCATAAATAAAATTCTGTGAAAGCACCAAAGAAGTTCACAATCTCTTGTTGTGAGGAGTACATAATTATTAGCAAATTCTGTAACCATCCCTCAGCAATTAGTGTTTGGAGAGGCTGTCTCAGGAAGAAAATTTACTTGGCTTATTTTATGTAACACATAAAATAAGACAAAATATGTGACTACATTGCAAAGTAAATTAGTCTTTTATTGGACACCAAAGCGCTACAACTAGACTGCTTTTTGTACCAACCTGTCTTAATTTTAATTCCGGTACACCTAATTTATGCTGCTGCCTGCAGCAATACATACACATATGCCCCATGGCAGTCCCCTCCTCCCTTAAATCTCTCATTTCCAGAACACAGCTTGATAGCACTATAGAAATGAAAGAAGAACAGATTCTGCAAACTGTAATTTGTTTCCAACTTCTATTGGCCAAGCATATAATTACATCTATGACAGTATTTTCTAGCAAGTATCAAAGTCACGTTGGACTGCTGCAGAGAACAAAGTCAGCACTACTATAGAAACATTAGGAACTCAAAGCATGGGTTGAAGTTGCTTTCCTTTCCTTCCTCTATATTAATTTCAGTTTCAGTTCTGCTGAAGATGTATCACTGACAACAAACCCACTCCTGTCAGCCAGTTACATGGGTACAATTCTGTCCACAGAACACTACACACCTTTTCATAATTTCTGAAACCTGGTTTCACAGCTAGTAAAGAACTATGACAATGTGGGAGGTGTGTTTTGGAGATGCTGTGGACCACACACAAGTTCTCTCAAATCAAACCAGTGAAGGGAGAGAGCAGTGGTGCAAGCAGGAGGCAAATGCTCCAACAGAGGTGGCTCCAGCCGCAGGCTTGTTCCCCAGATTTCACTTGTACCTCAACCTCATTCACCTGTAGCTCAGTGAGCACACGTTATAAACAGTGAATATTTCCTTTTGAACTATAGTATTATGACATCAGTTCACCGTATCATAAGATTTCTCAAAAGCTGTTTCACAATTTTTATGTGCCATTAAAATGTAAAAGCCTTAGTTCTACTCATCTCTCTTTTACTCATCTCCATTCCATAACCGAGCACTATTTCATACTCCTCTGGCTGTTTCTCTTCCTACTACTATCTGTTGTGCTTATTTATATTCATTATGCAGACAAAGAGACATTCTAGCCACAAAATGAATACCTTGATAAGGCCCTGCCCATGTCTTCAAGACATGAATAAGAAAGTCTATCCTGCTTAGCCTGGTTTTAAAATTACTCTAGTTTCTTTATTCATTGATGTTTTATTTAACTCTCTCCTTATCCTTCCCCTTGAGGAATGCTCCACATTTAAATTGCTTTAGGGTAGTAAAGTTAAATGTTAGTCTTTCTTGCCTCCCAATCACCACTTTCAAATAGCATAATGGGAGAGACAACTTAAAAAAAATAGTCAGGTTTCAACTGATATTGAGACTGAAGAAAACAGAATGGAAAAGCATCCAGAAGAGGAGTCTGGTTTAAGAAACAAATACTATCTGTTATCACTAACTGGGGACTGCAATTCAGAAAAGGACTTACAGCCTTATCAACTGGTCAAAGGAAAACACAACATTTATATACTGACTAAAGCAAAAACATGAAGTTGAACACTTAAAACCCTCACAGAATCCAAACAGAAATGAAGTTGCATTGGGAGTGATGCTCTACAAAGTAAGCACAAACATGAACCAAGGCCCTGCCTAGAGTCAAGAATCAATTTATTAAGTATTGCAGTCTCTCTGACTTCTTCCAGCTCACAGCCTTAGTAGGAGCGTACACAGTAAAGGTGCCTCCTTTACTCAGGGCTTAAAGCCTACAACTGCCTCCTGAAGGCAGGCGACTGTCGCATTTGATCAAAAAAACAAGATCGATCTCGCTCTCTTCCTGAAAGCTTATCCAGGAGGGGAAGAGATGACAGTGGAGCACTTCATATAAAAGGCCAAGTGCTTATAACCCTCATTCAATATATCTAATATTCAATTTCCCTTACATCCAAGAATCTCTTTTTAAACCTAATAGCTCCTTATCTGTTTCATTTTAACAAGTCATTCAGCACATCTCAGATCTCAAAGCTGCCCTCAGTGCCGAAGTGGAACAGTCTACATATTAAGCTACACAATCTTATATTCCCTTGTGTTCTTTCTCATGCTGAGACCTGCAGATTCATTCTGTACAGACAGTACTTTTGGTCCCATGTTTAACTGAAGGGATGGAAGAACAGAATGTAACGTACAGTGTAGTGTTTAAGTAGACGTTCTAGAAAATTATGGAGGTCTGAGTATCCTTCCTTGGTACATGTTTCAAAGATGGCTAACCCTTCTCCAAGTTCTTTAATTAACTGTATGGAAAAGTCAAAGCTTTTTATAGAATTTTATTATAGATTTGCAACACACTTGAAAAGCTGCCAGCTTTCATGAGATGATATACATACACTCCAAGATCAGCAAGTAAGAAATCTCATTAAGTGCTAGCAAAGTTTTTCAGTGTATATAATTGATCTGCTTACAGACGTATGATATGGTCATACAAAGGAGACTCACTGACTAGTGATTAAACTCAAGAACTGATTTCAACTACACTCTCTTTGACAAAGCTGATGCCACTTGTTACAACCTGTCACTCGAAAATGCAGGATTTTTTTCAGTTATAGATCAAAAGTACTGAAAGTTAGGAACTTTAAGTCATTTTATTATTTTAATTAAAATACCTTTGCATCTCTTTGAATACTAACATATATTGAAACTGTTTCCAGCAAAGCATCAGTTCATGGTTTCATTGGAGACCTACCTGGAGCAGACATTTTCTGACACAGTTCTTTTAGGTGGACGAAGAGACCATCCCACCAGCACTTAGTATAATTAGACAGCAGACTACACGTTCAGTGCACTTCTTTAGGCTCCCTGCATAACAGACTGCAATTCCCAGGGCTAGCAGCTTTGGGAAAACGAAGTCAACGCAAAGAATAAAAGCCCACAAACCGCTGCTATCATCTTAGCTAAAAATACTCTACAATCTCACTGCTAGGCTTTTAACACAGGTGGCAAATGCACTGGCAAGTCATGCAGTGGTTCCCTCTCACCTCCTAATAATCATAATTATTAAGAAAAATTCCTCTAAGTCATTTTGATTTGATAAGCTTTCTAACATTGTGCCATCTTATTTTGCTGCATTACACCACTCTCTGAAGTGGTTTGTTCCAAACTTTCCCATTCTGTTGAGTTTACTTGCCGCCACAGATCTGTGAGAAAAGGAAGCACTGTCTGTCAGTTTTGCAGCTCTACTGATGCCAAATGCAACATAAGAGCAGAAAAATTAGTATCTGTGCGCTTCTTCAGGTCATTGCCATAATCATGTCTGTCCAGCTGCTCTAAGGGCATGCTGATACCTTATTTTCAGTTCCAAATGCTCTAACCAAATGGTGCAGAATATGACATGTGACTCAGTGATGTTGCCATGATGGTTTCCAGCACCATCATCTGCCATTCTTAGGCAGTGTATTTTGCATTCTCTATTACAGTGCAGTTCAGTTTGATAGCCCACCATGGGTCCTCAGGAAATCTTGCATGCAAGCTCAGTGAATTGAATCAGAGTCAGTGGTGTAACTCCTGGAAAGCCACTATCCGTGCTACTAAACCAAATTACTGATTGAGTTCATGACCACAGCATGACAAAGACCTGCACAATGTCTGGGAGTCCCAACAATACCTTCTTTCTGATGGCGACACTGATGTCTACCTACACCAAATATACAAATATGGATAAGAGCAGAAGCAGCTTATTCAAAGTAAGATATTTCAAACAATTTATTGTACAATTGCATTTTTTTCACTTTAGGAGCTTCATAAAATCTGATGTCTGAAAGGGGTATGAGAGACAGTCCTCCTTTTGTTCTCCTGTTGGTGGTTTTTTCAGATAGTGAGACAAAAGATAAAATTTTGACCTTTATTTTCAAAGTAATCCAAGAGAGTCATTAAATGACAACTATTATTCAACAAATCACCAAGTGATGTTGTATCTTGGAATTCCAATGGTAATAGAAGACAAAGAATTTGATCTAGTATTTCATGACTATAGTACCACTCTTGTTTAAAAGAGAACAAAAAATACCTAATACCAGAGAGAAGTCATGCCATGCTTACCCTTAGCAGACCTTTTTGCTACAGCTTTCTGGCAGGTTTACTCTGCAAAATTCTTGCAAAAATTCTTGCAGTGAAAGCAAGCCCCACACCTTTGGGAGCATTATGTCTATCATGTAAGAATGAACTACAGAGTCTTTAAGCCAAAAATTTATCTTTCAAGGCCTTTTGATGAATTACCACTACAATACTTTATTAGTCAAGTATCTGCATACACAACTAAGTTAGTTCTTTTAATTCTCAGTTTTCTAGGTGTACAAGTGTATCTTCTAAAAAGTGGCAGCAGCAGATTTGCCCACAAACTGGCCAGATGAAGCAGATACTCCACACAACACACACCAGAAAAAACACTTTCTCTGCTCTCAGGTGTCAGCCACAGTTTTAAAGAAAACTGCGACAGAACATATGGCACATCTAGATTTCGTTATCTCACACACAATAAAGAAGCAAGCTATCAAAAGCAAAGCATGAGATCAGAAAGATCTGTGGAGAGAATAAGAGCCACAGAGTGAACAGCACTTAAGAGTCTCTATGGATATGAAGCTATGTATTTCACACATTATTTACTTATTATAAATAATAAAACACAATAAACAAAATCCACATATAATGCTGCAACAAAATAAACTCAGTGGGGAAAAAGTACTACAGTAAAATCTTTGCTCTTTTGAGTAGTGATTATGCTCTATGTAAAACAATGAAAAAAATTATAAACTGACAACTAAAAAAGCTTCATTTTCTTTTCTATTTTTTTTTAATGTAATGTAAAATGTCAAGTATGTAGCCCTAGAAAACTGAGGATAAAAGAGGAAATTATATCCTAGGCCAACAGAAAACTGCAGTCCTGGAAGTGTCCAGAATCAGTCGGGAGAAGGTGGGCCAAACTGGAGAAGAAAGGCTTCAACTGCTATTTCGGATAACGCTATACTGAAGGACTGCTGATGCAGACCGAAGTGGCTTGCTCTTAATAAAAGGCCACAAACTTGCCCTACAGCTTCTTTGAATCTGAAATGCTGAAAGTGCAGTGCTACCAAGTACCACTGGCTTACGAAAGCTCGAGCAGGACCCAGCCAGGGAATAGTGCTGGGTGCTGACCAGGCTCCCACCCCATCACCCAGCTGGGATCAGGGCTGGTGCTGGAGCGCTGGCGTCTCATGGCTAGAGTTAGCTTCCAGCAGCACAGTTCGCCCCTCACCTACAAAGTCAGTCATTTCAATGTAGATGGTTATGAGGTTGGTCAGGAATAGCTTCCCCTTTTAATGGTCAAGATTTACTGGTAATGACTGTGTCATGCACTTGCCATAAACCATGGAAAGTTTCAGCAGTTATTTTGGATCTACAGCTGTTATGCCTGGAGAGTGCTTTATGGATCATACAGAGAGAAAGAGAGGAAAAAAAAAGGAAGAAAAAGAGCCCCTCTGTTTCATGGTATTTCTCTCCCTCCCACCTTAAATATAAACATGAAAAAAATATGCAAAACACCAAGGGAACAGTTTTTAGTCAACCTACTAATAGAGAGGAGATAAAACTGAGCAACTACTTCAGAGGAAAATGCTGGGCAAAGGGTAATAAAGAGCTACATGTAGTCTCTTCCTATCAAATGTCATACTGAAACACTCTCATTTGCATTAGCACACTTTGCTGCACTGTTAAATTACCTTTTTCAAGAGTACTCTAAACCTGTGGATTAATGAGTTTCCTCTGGTTTGTCCTTGTGAAAATACAGTACCAAAAAAATTTGAGTATTCTGTTTAAAGACAATGAAATCTACTGGGCAATCACCCAAGACAACATTAATGAGCAAATATCTGTGGGCTTCTAAGAAGGCAGAGCTAATAGGTAAATATTTGAGTATGTCAGATTCTACACATCTAAGGAATCTAAGCATGTCAGTAACTAAATATGTCACAGTCCATAATAAAGATGTCTGCAACTTTATAAAGACGTAAAGACAACTACAAGCTAGATAAAGCATTGGGATATTTTTTATCAAAAAGGCCATGATCAAGATGAATTAGAGAGGAGTTTGACAACATTGCTTTTAAACAAATAATGTGAATAGTAAATTTGAAATACAGATACTTTATCAAATAAAAGTCCCTAGGTCTACATGCAGAATAGATTGAATATTAAAAGATATCCTTTCAATGTGAATCAGCATCTTATGCCCTTGAGATTATACACCGAATACTAAGGCAGATGGAAACTGCAGAGTGGACCATCAGAAGGTACAGATGTGCATAGACTAAGAAGTGCAGCTGTATGTGTAATAACACAAATGGATCTCATAAATAAATTCTGAATTCACACCTTCCATTGACTTTATCATATGGAAGTATCTCTGTGATCTGGCGGGTCTCTTGAATCAACTTTAATAAGTTTTGCACAAGCAAGTCACAGAGTGGCTTTCTTCTTCGCAGCTGTCCCCTACAAATGAGTCACTAGTTATCCATGAAAGTTCTTAGCCCATAAATCCTTTCCCACTACTCAAGTCCTCCCAGTCAAGTGTATTTTACTGTAAGATGCAATGAAAAGGCTTCCCCATTTTCCGTCAAAAGCAAGTGTCATTAGTGTGCTCCAACTTTCTGAGACAGAACTACTGAAATTTTTAACAAGGTCTTTTATCTTATCAAAGGCAGATCCTAATTTACTCTGACATACACCACCCTCTGATAAATCCATTTACATGTATTCCATTTGCCTCCCTACCTTTGATTCTTTTAAAAGTGTTTGCTATTGCTGTGCTACAGAAAAAAAGAAAAAAAAAAAGGAAAAAAAAAAAGATAAAAAAAGAGAGAGAGATTTTCGTGGTTTTCAGGCTGCCAGAACCACCTCTTCTCTACTTTCTGAAAAACAGCATTTCCTCTTCGGCAGTTAAATACTATCTCTATTTTGCTAGAGCTCTGTTTGTTTTGAAATGTTTGCTACAAGATTTTTCTAAAATAAAACTTCTTTGACCCAGCCCCATACAAAACTGAGCACTAGGAACGTCTAAGTTTCTTCTTAATTTCCATATGAATTCCCATGGTAAGAATTTCCACCTGTATACACCTATTTTGCTCTTAATCCCAATTCTATGTTCAATATGACCAACTGCACCAAAAATGAAGGCAAAATAGTAACATAAACTGGGGATGATAACTGTGATTGTAACTTCATGTTCACTGCATAACACTCACCTTCCTTTCTTGTTTCATTTTTAAGGGATAAATAGCTTTTTACTACTTGGATTATTTTCCTCTACAAGATCAAACTCAGCTTGACTTCTGGCACCTTCTTACTCACATTTAAGGCTTCTGAAGCCTATGAAATTCTTCATTTTTTGAACAACCACTTTTGCCACTCCTTCCAAGTTTTTGGCTAGCTTATGATGTTCTTTTTAGCTGGCTTTTCTTCTGATTAGGTCTGCAGTCATTCTGCTTGTGTATTCTGCTTTTTCTTGGGATGCAAATCCTACGCACTTTTTAAATTCTGAATCAAAGCTCCCTTTGCTCTGTTTCAACTAATTTCAAACCATTTCCCTATAGTTTCTCAGTCTGCATTTTTGACATTCAAAACTTTAATTGGAAATCCCTTTCAATCTAAACCACATAAACCTCTGATGGCAATTTTTCAATCCAAACTTGGTTTCTGCAAAGTTTGCCTAGAATGCACTGCATGCTTAGGAAACCCAGCTTAAAGCAACACTGTTTCTTTATAGTTCAAGAACTGTGTGTGAACATGGCATCCAAGAATTGGTGATCTTTAGAATTAGGAGTGAAATTATGACCTATACAAGAGTTAAAAGTCTTCACAGCACATTGTGGTTGGCAAGTAACTTTATTCCCTCTACTGTATTCCAATAATTCCATGTGTACTTAATACAAGAAAACTCTTTTGCACCTGAAATTACTGTGTGTGAAAGACTCATCCAGTGAAGGTATAAAATTCCAAATCAATAATACGAAATATCCACGGACAACGCAAGGATCTTTTAATAACCAAAATAGTAACCTGTTCTGGAATGCTTTATCCTTTCACTATTCTTTATCTGAGAGCATTCAGTCTTTGAATCCTTAATATTTACTTCTCATTCCTTTCCCTGATGAATATATATAAAAGGTTCTGCCTTTCATATAAAGATCTTTCATAACAAATGTAACTGAAATAAGTGACCAGGTCCCAGAAATGCTCTGTATATCCTATCACCAGAACAAAGAACCTGCTCTTTTATATGGTTAACTTTTACAAATAATCAAAGTTAGCATGACAGTCCTTGCAGTACAACACATTTTATTACTACTCAAATCAGTAAGATTCCCCATACTTGATGATACCTGAAAAAAGTATAAGTTCATTTTATGCAGCAGAACAGACACATTCCAGGTTACCCAAGCAATAGCTCTGTATGTCAAACTACTTCACAAGGTAAGATCAGTGAAAGGAATTATAAGCTTGCTGCCCATTTTACAGAATTCGAATACCAGCATAAAGATTTAGTGATATATTCAGCACTACAGGAGACAGGTGCTAACCCTATTTAATACCTAGTTTCATGCTTTAGCCAAAACCACCATTCACTCCTAATGTTGGAAACAAAGCATAGACTGTGGCATCCCACCCTTACAGGGATGGAGCACCCAAGATGCATAGGTGGTCATAGCTGAAAGAAACAACAAAAGCCAGAGGGTCCACAAAAGCTTACAAAGTTTTATTAGTAAATTATGCACTTGGTATGAAAATTGATATTAAGTTCGTGGGAGCTAATGGGGGAGGGGAAGTGAGGAAAAGGAGACACACAGAGACAGAGACTGCCAGTCTTGGCTCCAGCGTTGATATAGCTGATGGGATGTCCAGGGTCCTACGGTGTGCACCCCTGGGCTTCAAGGGATACCTTTTTATAAGTAAGAATTTCCTGCCCTGGAGATAAGTTTCTTGCTTGCTATGCAAATTAGTGATTATGTGCAGTCCAGTCTTCTATATCTTTCTGGAAATGGGTCAAAGGGGTTTGGAGGTCTTTGGCCGCCTTAATCCCCCATTAATGGGTCAACATTTAGTTCACATGCCATGCCATCTCATCCAGGTGCTTTTGCTGTACTGTGTTGTGTTTATCTCCAAGAGCCAGAACAAGGACATTTGCCCCAGAAACATGCTGCCCTACATCCATATGGCCCCCTTCTCCAGCCACATCCTGCTCTTTCTTACAGTGTATTATTACCAACAGTCCTTGACTCCACAGGTATCTGGCTATTGGTGTTTGAGACATACACATTAGCCTTCTTATCTTCTAAGCTTCTACCTGGGCACAGGCACTGGACTAGAGAAGCAAATTTAAGGAAAGGAAAATACTCTTTCAGGTATGTCAGAAAGAGTTACACATCTTTCTTTATCTGTAAGCTTTCATAATCAACCCATTCAAAAGTGGACAAATTTCTCAGATTCTGTAATCATTTCAAATCTAACACAGTCTCCAGATCTTTCTGAAAGTCCTGTCTTCCCACACTGGCCTTAAACAAGTATCCTAGCATGCACTGGTACTACTTTATTTATAGAATCATAGGCTCACTGAGGGTGGGAGGAAGATCTGGAGATCATCTAAATCAAATTCGGTATTCACATAAGTAAAACATAAATAGAAGCGGTGGCAAGTTTGAAGCCATGGCCTGTACAATGCTTGTAGATGGCTAACCTCCTCTTATGACTCCTATGATCCAAAATAGTTCATCAACACTTTGGCAACAGGTAAATACAATACTAAACATTTAATCAGGCAAAGAAATTCTTTTAAACACTAAAATTCGAAAATGTTTTTAGCATACTTTATTTTGACGCTTACCAGACAAAGAACAATGGTATTTTTGAGTAAATACTTCCAAAGTAATTAGTATCAGATTGCTTCAGATTCTTCCTCTGCCATTACTTACATTCCTGAATATGTTTTGTTGGGGCAACCCCTGGTATCAATATAGGCTCAGGGATGGACAGATAGAGAGCAGCCCTGCAAAGAAGGAGTCGGGGGTGCTGGTGGATGAGAGGCTGGACATGAGCCAGCAATGTGCGCCTGCAGGCCAGAAAGCCAATTGTACCCTGGGCTGCATGATAAGCAGCGTGGGCAGCAGGTCAAGGGAGGGGGTTCTGCCCCTCTGCTCCGCTTTGGTGAGACCCCACCTGCACTGCTGCATCCAGCTCTGGGGTCTCCAGCACAGGAAGGACATGGACTTGCTGGACCAGATCCAGAAGGCCACCAAGATAGAGGAATGGAGCATCTCTCCAACAAGGAAAGACTGAAAGAATTGGGATTATTCAGCCTGGAAAAGAAGGGCGACCTAACTGCAGCCTTCCAGTACCTGAAAGAAGGCTTACAAGAGAGATGGAGAGGAACTTTTTACAAAAGCATGTAGTGACAGGACAAGGGGGAATGGCTTCAAACGAAAAATAGGTTTAGATTAGATGATCTTTAAGGCTCCTTCTAACACAAAGCATTCTACAATTTTAGTGACAAAAATGAGAAATAACTAAAAGAAAGATTCATTCTTTGAACAGATTTTTAATGAGAAAAATCACCATATAGTTAATAAAAAAAAATTCAAAACAGCTGTTAAATACAAATGCCATTTATACTCTACACTGAGCTAGAGTCACAGCACTGGTAAAATGTCTTCAAAGGCAAGAGAGAGAGAGAGTTCCAATCCCTGAGAATCATCTGAACAAAACATGATCTGAAAACCTGAACTATTGTGGGATATGAAATTCAGTCATGCTGCATGACAGAAGAGAGGAAGCACAGTATGAGGTACAGACACTACTGATTATAATCCCTTCATATTGAATTAGCTGAAGCATGAAGAGCCATTTGCTATATACCTTCCTTTCATGTTACCCTCTCTCCCACCTACCCCAAAACTCAGAGAAGTCTGCAGAGATGTCCCTTCACCATGAAGAATCTTTAGGGAATGCTGAAACCTGAGGGAGCAGCTTGGGCTAAAATCTCTTGCACCACCACAAGTCGCCTGCTGTCTGCCATACGGTCTAATCACATACTACTAAACCCCTTGGCAGGTAAGACCAAGTCAGAGGAGCAGAAGGTTGCAAAATGAGACTCAGCAGGCAACACCAATTGCTGCTAACAGCCTTAAATGTTTTAACGCGTATCTGGTGCCAAGAAGCAGGCACTACCAGAAGATGCAGCCATCAGCTATCAAGACAGCAGAAATTCTGGACTTAGAAAGAGAAGAGTTGAACATTACTCTTCCATCCTAAGTTTATCAAGGATGGAGGAAGCATGGCTTAAGAAGGACTACTGCAAACCTTGTCCAATTAGCCTGCAGTGTTTGGAAAGTGGCATTAATAATCCAATTCTCAGGAAACCCTGTAAAACTCAGTGAAAGACCAATAAATCACCAAGCTGCTGATTTTGGTTTGGGGTTTTTTTTTGGTAGAAGAGTATCCCTGGTAAAACCAGGGTATTTTTTTTCCTCATCACATTTACTTATCTTTTTCACCTCTTACACTCACCTTGGAGAGCTTCAATTCTATCCCTGAGCACAAATACAATACCTCATCACAAGAGCAGGCCAGTGCTGATAAAGCTCCCACAGCTACACACAACTGGTCATGTCAGTGATGCCAACTCCAAATACCTAGAAATTCTCCAAGCCTGCAGTGGCCCCTAGGCAGTCACCTACTCCTAAAGGGGCTTTCAACAAAGATGAGATCAGCAAATATATTCCATAATCCCAGACCAGGGCGAATGGCCCACAGAGCAGGGGATCTCTGATAGCGAAATTACAGACTGTAACAGAATACAATTTCCCGCCTGCATTGACTTGAGTTTTTCTCTTTACACTGAGTTTCTCAAAAACTGGGTCATCTTCCTGCTTGGGTGACATGCAGAATTCAGTCTTTATCGGTTTGATGAGTAAGATTTTATTTATTCATCCTTCTGCCCTTGTTTCATTACTTCTCTTAGTCCCCAACATTTCCCTTAGAGGGACAAATGTCCCCTAACAGGTCTACCTGAAAAATCATATAGAAAAATAGGCCAAAGATGTTTACACAAACCTGTTGAGACCTTCAAATAACAACTTTATAGCAATAATTACACATTGATTTCACAGGTTACACATTCAAATGACAATTTTGTTAATTATTTCAGAGCATACCTGTAGGAGGAGACTGAAGGTATAATATGGGAAAATCAGCACTAAATATCTAGTTTGCATTGGACTTTGCACACCACTATCTAGCAAAGTAATTAAGTACAAATCCCTTCATTTTAATAAAATCAGTTTTCAACAGCTAAAAAAATACTCTTACATTGCTTTGCATTTTCCTCTCCCTCGAACACGCCATGCATGAGGTGACATTCAGCAAAGTATTAATGAAAACCAGTTATGCCCACTAAAACACAAAATTGCATAGAACAGAAAAATTCTTAAGCAGTTGCTCCTTGTTCAGTTAGCAAGCATCATCCCCGTGTAACAGATGGGTACAGAGAGTGACGGGGTAAGTTCAGCCACTAGCACGGTCCAACCCCTGTGCCACCTGCACTGCCCTCTGATACCTCTCTGCTGGGCAGAAACCTCTTGCCAGAGCCAGTTCACAACCTCCTAGCAGTATGCTGAATTGGCAGCGCTGTCGGGGGAGTGCAGGAGTCCAGAGACTCGCTAGCCACAAGGACCCATCAGGGCATTCTCCAGCTGCCCTTCCCGGGTCCCTGCCCGTGGTGGTGTGGCCAAGCAGTGACCTGATGTCACTGGCACCCTGGCCCGGCTTACGCCACCTGACACTGCCAAGGGAACTACAGAGCATTGCAGAGAAAAGGGAGGAAGGCTTGAGAAGCAACTTTTAATTTTCCCACAACTTTTGTTGCACTTCTTCCTCCTAGTGCAAGCCTTCCAGATGGTATCACTTCTGCTTCCCCACATGACTAAAACATTGCATACACTGGAGGCACCCGAGACAAAAAAGCAGGGGATCTCCCAAACCTCCCAATTCCTCCTACACTGTTCACTCCCAGAGCAGCTTTTATTTTGTTTTATTCCTATTTACAATAAAGATGCTAGAATAATTAAAGCAATGATTCTTTTACTTTGTATAATCTTGTTGAGTGCTTTATGCTTAAAACCATGACAAATGTACTCTTTTATCGTTTAAACAAACTACTTTTAGAGCATTTTCCTGATTGACTGTTATTATTAGTGTATAATATGTAATCTGAACTGAAAATAGCATGAAAAACTTGCAGAGAAAAGAATGTATAACTAAACAATTGAGAAAATACCCTTAGAGCACTTGGCATGACAGCACAATTCAGACAGATGCAGCAATATACTGAAGTAAGAATGCCACTGTTAGCTCCTTCAGAAACAGCAGAAAAATTGGATAATCTCAAGAATAAAAGCAGTGGAGTCACTTTATGAATTATCATCTGTTGGAACCATCATAAACAACTGCAGACCTTTCTGAAGGGAGAACATCATCTTGCCTGTTACTACAGCCTAAGAGGGAAGGCAGTGTGAGAGGGTTGACCTCCACGATGCTTTGCAATAAAAATCTTCTCTACTTCACCTCTCTCCAAAAATTCAAGAAAACTAGCTAGTTCATTTATGGGAATAATCTAGAGGGAGCACAACACTGTGAGACTTTTTGGTTTGCGATGCAAGTCTGAATAAAACACTAAGAAAACAAAATTTAAAAAATACACTATCTTGTCTTGGAATATTTTGTCTCAGTGTAAAAAATGGTCTTTCGAAGCATGAAGAACACAGGACCATTATTTTCTCTCCACCCCACAATAAACATATGTGAAAACGGTTGCTTCATTCAGATGAAAATTTTATAATACAATATACATCCTACCCAACGTTAAACCACAGGCAGTGTAGATGCAGACTTTGTAAATCACATTACTTCAACAGGGAAAATACTTCCTTAGGTATTTCAGTCAACTCTCTTCACCTTTCTGTAGCACCGAGATACACTAGAAAAACCTATACTGTTTTAAAGTTTTAAGAAAGTGACAGTACTACTAAAAAAGATTATATTAATTGAGATGTAGAATATTAACAGTCCTCTACTACAGAATCACACTGTATTTCATGACACAGTCTTTAAATACAAGTACTTTAAAGAATATTGGCTGAGAGTTCAGGAAAAGCCATTCAATCTAAAGAAGCTGTGATTTCAAATGAAATGAAACCAGCAGCACAAAGGTCATCAAATACCCACATCAACATTTCACCATGTGGTTACAGTTCAGTCATAGAAGTAAAACATGCTTGTTAAAATTCTCAAACTTCACAAACCCAGCTGCCATTCTCAATTTCTCCTAGTTCAGTCAGCCACCAAGAAATCTAGGAAATGACATGACTTCACGAGAGCTCAGCTGCCTTACTTCATTTAACATTATGTTCACTGGTTGGCTGCAATAAAAACATGTATCAAAAGATCCTCTGCAATCTTTTCAGAGAGGAGATCAGGTGTCAAAATCTCCTTCAAATAAAGTTGCATTTGAAAATGAACCAACTGCAAAAAAAGAACATAAGAAACTTTACCTTTATTGGAGCCCGGCTAAACTGTATTTTTCTGTTGGCTGGGATTTCATCTTCATCTGGCAATCCACTAATTTCAGAATATTCCATATCAGGTTCGTAACAGTTATTTTCATCACTGTCATCTAGATCATCCTGTTCTGTACCTGTCTCTCCCCAGTCAGAATTATATCTGGATCGTACTCGATACACATTGTAGTCAGAGTGCATGTATACGTGGGAACTCTGAAAATTATTCACATCTTCATGCACATCTTTATCACTTGCCTCATCATAATGGGACTCGGCAGCATCTAAAATCCCATCTGTGGCAAAATCACCACCTGAAGCTACATTTCTTGTTAGTTCTGCAGCTTCAGATCGATCAAAGATACCATCTCTATTTTCTGACTGTTCCTTTTGTTGCACCAAAACTCCTGTCTCTGTTTTTGACTTACTTCTAGCACAGCGGTCCACAGACCTTTCACTGCCAAGCACACTGGCCAAATCCTGCTGACCTGTTGCAGAGCTCTCAACAGAATCAGCACTTGCCTCTGTGCTCTTCTTTTTTTCTTCAGTTGTTTTTGAACCTGCCAAAGTACCTGTGGACACTTTCTGTCTTGGTGTTGAAGATGTGCTGGTTTGCTGAGAGCTCTCAACAGACATCACGCCTGTACTCTGTTTGGCTGGGGGAGACCATGTGCTGGTCTCTTTCAAAGGACTGAAACCCTCAAGGTTTGCAACTGGAGAGGAGATATTTGTGACACTAGATGAGAGGTTTAGTGGATAGTGACCAGTTACAGAGTACTCTTCGTTGTTTTCCGACTTTTCTACAACGACTGCATTGTGTGAGTCAGTGTTTTCAAAAACTGCGCTGAGCTGACTCACAGTTGGAGAGACGGTCTCTGTCCTTGGGCTAAGGCTGTCCAGTGAATCAGTGCTGCCTCTGTGAGACTTGGAGCTGCACCACTCATCTGGAAGCTCATTGGAAACGATTTTCTCTTTCTTTGGGGAATAGCGATTTGAATGTCCCATTTCATGAGCATTTCGCTCAAACATCTTCCGAGTTTCAGTGAACTTGGAATAGGAAGGACCATCATGGATAGTATCAAATCTACTAATCCTTTCTGAGACGGATGATTCCAATTTTACAATTGAACCATCCGCTTTTTCTACAAATTCTTTGGGCCTAATTCGCCTTTGAGGTGATGGAGGGCCGCTCTTCCCCCTGGTTTTAGGGGCAACTCCAGCAGTTTCAGTGGGCTCCATGCCCATCTGCATAAATATGTTCTTGATCCTATTGACATTTGAGCCATATTTCCTTCCCCTGTTCTGCGAGGCCTCTCCTTCCTCTTTTGCTTTTTGGTCTCCATCTGATTTTGGTTTGTCAAAGGTGCTTTTCAGCGCCTGGAACTCAGTTCTGTAAGCATTTCTGTGAGGAGAGGCACTTCGGAGGGTTGATCTTTCTCCTGAAGACTCTGTTTTCATCATGTTTACTCCAAGACCACAAAACCTGCTTGCATAGTTTCTTCAGTACTGCTCTCAGTAGTTTGTCACAGCTGAGATTCTGCTTGAGGAGCGTTTTTCCTCAGGGGCCACTGCACTTCATCTGGGCCATACTCAACAGAAGATCTGGAAGCAAATATCTGAACACATGCAGTCAATTCCAACAAAGCAGCACGATCAAGGACTCAAGAACCAGGACTGATTTAACCTGCAATAGAAAGGAGGGTTTTCTGAACTATGTCAGACACTTGTATTTTAAATGTCACCATTTCCACTTACCGTGATTTGACACATTTACCAAAAAAAATACAAAACCCAAACAAACAAACAAAAAACAATGCTGCACAGACACATGACAACTTGCCATCACAAACGTTTTCAAATGGACTTGCAAAATTTACCATGTATATCATTCCATAGTGAAAGAACAGATTATGACACCATCCACACGTATAGTAGTATGGCACAAATATGCACGCAAAGGAAAGGCAATGTGACATGAAATGTGAGGCATTGCAAGACAATCCTCTCTCTAAGAAACATAACGTTAGGAATACAATCAAAGATAATATGCTCAGAAAGGCAAATTAAACATCAGCTTGAGGGAATACGAAAAAACTGCACCCAAAGTTCACACCCTCAGCTGACACGGTGAAGATAGTGAAATCCCGTTAGAGAAAGTTGCCCCTTGTCAGCGGTTTCAGCGTCTGGAAGAACCTGGAGGTGCCCGAGGCGGACATGCAGGACCGGAGCCAGGGGCTGGACCCACTGCCACCCCCGGCCCGGGGGGCTCGTCCCCGGCCCCGCCGCCCAGCGTGGGGGGCTCGGCGCTCACCCAAGAGCCAGAGCCCTCTCCCTTGCCCTCCGTTCCTCGTCCCCAGCCCTCGCCCTGGCTCTGCCCGCCGCACACGGTGCCGCTCCCCCCGCCCCCGCCGCTCGCCACGGGCGGCTGGAAAGGCCACCCGGCATCGGCTCCCGGCGAGCCGCGCCGCTCTCGCAGCAGGCAATAAACCTGACCGAGCGGACGGGCTGCAGTCCCCGCGGCGGCGGCTCCTCCACGGGCGGCCGTGCCGTGCCCTACCCTGCCCTGCCCTGCCGCGCCTCTCCCGCGGCCCGGAGCGCGGGGCCCCGCCGGGCAGCACCTTGCGGCGGGGCAGCGCCC
>WBMV01004320.1:426777-460661 GCA_013396655.1 Campylorhamphus procurvoides | reverse complement strand
CCGGGCCGGGCCGGAGGGGAGCGGAGCGGGCAGCCTGCCCGCCCCTGCGGGAGGGGCACGGCCCGAGCCCCGCGGGCCGCCCGCCCGGAGCACCGGGAGCCTCGCATACCCACCCACTCCCCCCTGTACCCCCGTGGGTTCGGGTGCCCTGGCTCGCTGCCTGGCTCCCTCCGTGCCGAGCCCGGCAGCCCGGCGGGCACGGCGCTGCGGGCAGACCCCGGGGAAGCGGGCGCAGCTCCGCCGGCAGCGCCTGTTCCAGCGCTGTCAGGCACGGGGCACAGCGCATCGCCCGGGGAGCGCAGCCACGGCCAGCACAGCTCTGCTGTTCGTCAGCTGGGCGAGTTCACCACAAAAATGTTTCGGCTTCATGCAGCGGATAAGAAAACTTAATTGCGGAACATGAAATCTCTAGGTAATTTGCAAAACTGGCAATCCAAGAAGGTAATGACTGTTAATCACGTAGCAACTCCTAAGCAAAGTTCATTAAACTAATTGCATAAATATCCAGAAAACGGCCTGGGGATGTACACTGCAAATTCCGAAAACTAATTATTATGCACACAGATAAAGACAGCGATGACTGAAAATAAAGATATGAGGTGTATATGGAGCCATTAATTTTAATGACACTGAAACACAGGTGCTACATACTAGAGTTCACAGGTGACAATCTCTAGTTATTCTAATTTGCACCAAAGGGATGCAGCTCAAAACTGTTTGCCTCAATGAAGTTGAAATAAACAAGCATGTTAGTGTTAGTATTGACAGGCACACAACAAATCTTGTTAGATTGAAAACCAGCCTTTTGATAAATAAATACACAAGAGACCAGGAACAGAAGTGGGGATCTTTCAGTAGTGTTTTTCCCACTGCTGGCAGCAGCCTCTCCTGGGGCATCTCACGGCCCCTGCCCACTCTTGCTGTGTGCGGGCAGAGGCACCGCAGGAGGGCCGGGGCATTCTGGATGCCCTGCGGGCTATGCCAAAGCACGCTAGCACAGCAGGGAGAAAGAGAGATCTGATGAGATATCGAATGAGCCAGGATATAGGAAGCGCCCGAGCTTCAAAAGCAGTCACGGAAAGCTACCTGTCTGAGACCGTTTCCCAGACCAGAAGAATAAGGGAACGAGTGTTCCACAGCTGCTTGTGGTGAGGAGTCCTGCAGGTGATTCCCTGCACGAGGACTGAAAACCTTGCAAATAAGGAGGACATTCCCTATCAAATTCTGAGCATCAGATAACACACCGTATCTGAGGCCCAGCCCCTCTGGCAGTGCCTTTCTATTGGTATAATTGTGTAGACATGAAGCTGTAGGAACACTTAAGAGAGGTGCTTGACTTTTGAAGATAAAAATATATTAACAGAACTTGAAGTGTCATTGAAGAAGAATAGAGAGGTAAAGCAGAAATTTAAACATTTTATTTCCTTTATGAATTTTGGCTATGTGGAATTAGAGAGCTTAGCATGTACCAGATAGATATCTTTAAGAGTTCTATAATTTATACATATAAGCAAAATAATACAGATAAGCAAACATTAAAAAATAAATGAAATAACTGAAGGAATTTTAAAGAGACTCATTCATACGTAATTATCTAAAAATAATTAGGAAAGTATCCATTACCATACCTACATAACCAAGCCATAAATATTTTTAAATCTACTTTCTGACACAAGTTGTGCAAACAAAATGGCCACTTCTATCCCATAAAATACATGTTAAGCAATGTACCCAAGAGAATATTCATATTATTTCATGGCAGAACAGTGCAAGCTACCTCTGTATTATACTTTAGTAGAAAGTAAGGAATTGAGATGACTCAGTGATGCTGACAGAAGTAGCATGCATTAAATCTCAAGTTTTCCATGACGAGAGGCAATGTATTACATTTATGTTTTCCTTACATGTGCTGTAAGTTGACTGCATAGATGTTCAAACAGATACCCAGCTTTGACACACAATCTAATGCAAAATTATTTTAAGTAGTTTTATGTTTCTTTGATATCATCTCAGGTTCATAACAGTCAAGATGTAGAGAAACTACAGACAATTTTGCCTGCTCCATCAGGGACAGTTTTGACCCTATTTAGAAATTCAGTTTTGGTCACTGACATCTAAGATATTTAAACTTAAATTATAATCACTTCTCAAAAAATTTTCAATCTACATCCTTATTTACACAGTGCCTATGTAAAACAATATTATTATATATGCTAGGATAATAAATTGTGTTTTGTTTCAATTGTTATGTCACTTTTCAATTAAAATCAGAATTATGTGTCCTTTTACATTTTCAGTACTTTTGTGATAATCCATATGACTAGAAAGTATTTTTAGGCTTTGCTAAAGTATGGTTTGTATTTCTGTTCATTCCTGAACAGCATTTAAATGCTGCACAGCATACATTAGAGAAGATAAGAGACCAAGAGTTACACTATGTTGGTATAAAATCATAGTAACTTCACTGAAGTTATAGCATTACCCCATTTCCCAGCCAATGGGAATTTAAAATTTGTTCAGCTTAATATTTACATATGATAGACTGTGGCTATCATTTTACTTGCACTGCAGTAGCCGCTCCATTCAAAAGGTCCTGAATTTGCACATGTTACAGGGAGAGACCCAAGTTGTTTAACCTTATGGAATCACTTTAAATTATACTCTGGATCTTTTAAAACCAGTTTTGGTGCAGTCCTGCAACACTGAAGACAGTTGATTTTCTCTTTATTCTAGATGTGTGAATTATATTTATTTACAAACAGGACTTTTTGTATGTCACTGATGGGTTGTTTCAAGTCACTTCTGTGCTTTTAAGCTGCTTGGGTTTTGAGATAGTGATTTGTTTCCACAGCAGAGCAGCAATGCAAGTTTTTCCACATGGCTCAGGCAAAAGAAAAAAGTAATTCCATCATCTGTCTCCCGTCAGTGTCTTTCAAATCTTGCAAGATAATATCTGTATGTACACATAGAAATGGAAACTATTTACTTCATCTGATCTTTGGCTAAGAAAGCCCCTATCTGCTATCCTGCCAAACCACTAGCAGGGAGGAGGTTTTTCTTCCTTATACATATTACAACATAAACAGAATTGAGTTCTATTTTTTAACACTCAGCCATGAATTCTTATACATCATCCAGCTTAAAGAAAAAGATCTGGGGTAAACAAGATACATACATTTTGGCAGATGAGGAATGTTCGAATCAGAGTTGCCATGTACCAGAGCAGCAGGAAACTAAAATAAATGGCAAACACCTACAATAGCAAGTTGATAACCCGTAGTTTCAAACATGAGCAATCTGTAATTGCATAAAGTGTAATTCTTTTATATAGGAAGCCATTATTAGTTAAAAATGGTAGCTCATTAATATCACTAATTTGGCAACTTCAGAAGACTGTGCTGTTTTTACATAGAATATGTCAAACTACTTGAAAGCTCAACAATAATGTCAAAAAAGAACTTTGTCCTGAAAGATCTGAAGAAAATCTCTGCTAATGATAAAAAACTGCGTGTTCTAGCAGTTTATCAGAAAGACAAATATTAGCATATGAAGGCTTAAACTCAGACTAGTAATAGCCTTTTCTCATTTAGTGTGAGGAGACTCTCACATCCGTTCTTAAACATTCTGCTTTTAAATTATTCAAGAAATGCATAGCTATGACTAGAATAAAATAGAATTTTCAAGAGGGAAAAACATGAATTATACACTGTGTACAACTACTTTCTTTGAAATAGTGGTTCTGCCTGCATTAAAAGCAGAATGGTCGAAAGAGCTGTATTTCACACAGCTTTCCCTCATGAGCTCTCAGCATTGAACTCTGCATTTATAGCACAACACAGACAACTATTAGTTACCAGCCTAGCTAGAATGATGGCAGCCAGTTGCAGAAAATATATGATCTCACAAAAAAAGGAAAAAGTTAAATGTTTGATCAGTTAGTACTTGCTAAGAATCAATCCTGGCAAATCTCATATTTCATGTTAAACTATTCAGATGGGGAAATTGTTAGGAAACATTCCATAAAACACACTAGGTGACAAAATGAGTAAGATCCTCCAAGATGTATAGTACCTGTCACATACTTTGATTCATCAGATAAGTATCATATATGGCATAGAAAACTCCTTTCCAACATCAGTGAGAAAGAATCAGACTTGGAAATGTTACTAATTCAACTATTTCAAACCAGAAAAGCAGAAATAAGAGATATTTGAGAGCCTCATGCTAATTTAATAATTATCTCATCATTTTCTTATTGTAACAAAATTAATTTTCTATTGAAGATGAAGTTTTTCTTAACCATTTGTATCTAGAGGACAGAAAATAATGGCGTTTGGCAGTCTGTGCAAAAGTATTTGCTCAGAGTATTTCTTGTGCAGTGAATATCCATCATTATTCTTAAAGAACACAGTGAGCCAAAGTGGAAGAAGAGGGAGAAGTATACTAGGAGGGAGAAATACACTTGATGATCAGAGCTTACAAGTGTACTTGGCACAGTCAGTAAATAATACACAAGCAAATCTGATTACTAAGTTCAGAAATCTCTGACAAAGCAGATAGCATTTTGGGCCCTGCAGAAGAGAAGACAGCAAGTTCAGTTTTTGCCTGTTTCATCTGACTGTTCAAATTCAGTGGTACTTTGGAGCCTATACTGCCATTCTGAAAACAGCAACAGATATCTTCTTGGAGGAAGATAGGGAGGCTTGAGTTCACAAAATACAGCACACCACTGCTGCCTTGCAGTGTGCAATCTGTTGGCAAGGGGGAAAAAATTATGTGGATTGCTCCACCCTGAAGCTGATGCTTATGCCTCTGTTTGAACTCACATCTTAGTAGTCCGTATCCCAAGCCCTCCTGGTAATGTGAACATAGGCTGGTTATGGTTGCATTAGTGGAATTGGTTGCTCCTTTTTCCTTTATAAAAATCTAATAATTTGAATAAATAAAAATGAGAAAACAGCTGTTTAGCTCAAAACAGCAATGTGTCACAGCATGTAGAGCCAAATATAGTTTCCCATGCCTTGGTTGCCTGCCATATACTTTGATTACATTTTCCCCTACCTTACAGGTGCTGTCTTGCTAACGCACCCCCTGTGAAAATTCTCTCTTAAAGCTAGATTTCATAGTTAGTTTAATTTAGTGCATAAAATCATTAAATACTTAATTACTGTATGGCATGAGATAATGAACATAGCCCAGCTAAAAATATTCCATTATTTTGGAAAAGCTGTGCTCTCTGCCAAAGGATAGAAACAATATCACTGTGCTGCAGTCACTGTAGAAATACAGGTTGCCAGCTAGAGGTGTCTGTAAATGAGAGTACTGTGCTAACAATAAAGCACTTGTGTAAAGAGAAAGAGAAATCAAGAAGGGTGACCACTTCATCACACCATTGAAAAGAAAAATGAGAGCAGTGCCATCACACTGAAACACAAAACATAAGAATGAATGAATCAAAGTCTACAAATTTAACTATGCCATGTTTAAGAAAGGGAAGGAACACTCATGTTAATCAGTATAGCATTATAGATGAATAGGAATAGATAAATATTTGCATTTAACAGGAATACATAAATATTTGCATGTAACAGCAATTGCATGAGGCAGAAGAGACAAGCTTTTGAAGGGTCTGGGCCATTGCCCAAGACAAAAATACCCAGCAGCAGCTGGCATAAGGTAGCCAGATTTGCAGAGGCAAGACCATCGAGGCGCCAGGGTAACAGGAAAAAAGACGACGAGCCCACGTAGTGACTGAGGGGTCTGAAGTCAGACCTCAGGTGTGCAGCACAGAACGCCCAAATTCGCGAGAGACGAGCGGCTCTTCGGCGCCCCCTGTCGGGGCAGAGGGGCAGTGCCGCCCTCCTGGCACGGCCGGGCTTGCATTCTGGAAAACTGCTTTATGTTATGAATACTCTGATGCAACTCATATTTCTGGTAAGAACAAAGTAGATTCCCACTCTCAGAAGGGAAGCCATGCATCTTTGGAAGAACTTGAGAAGCTGCAATTTGTATCAGCAAGTGTTTGAATAGACCCGCACAGTGGGTTTAGGTAATGGATTCTTAGTTCTCCAGGAGGAAAAGGTTCTGCCTAAACCAGAGGCAAACAGCACTCCTGCTACCAAGGCAAGGTATATTTACATACAACCCATCCATTCTTTTTCACCATTTGGTCATTTGTATCTTTACTGCGAAACAACGAAGAGACTGAGGAGCTCCAGGATGCATCTGTTGAATGGCACTCGGGACTGAGAGGGCCACAGATTATTGAAGTGCCCCCTGTTAAGGGTAACAATTTTAATTTCTTCAGGCATGGAGTCATGCACAGTTTAGCACAATAACAAGATCACTTAGTAAATAAGATGATAGTAGGGTTTGGACCTAAATATTTGTACGTGCTAGCTTCTGGACACCAAAAGCAGGTACTGCAAGCAGGCTGCCTGATAGCCCAATACAAGCAAACATACCAAAGTGAAAAGTATACAGGAGGGAATGCAAAACCAAGAAGAAAGAGGATGCAGAATTTTAACTGTTTTACCAAGGGCTTTACATAAATTCAAGTTATGATAAAATTCTTTATAATGAGGTCATATTACTAGTTTTTCCTCTGTATTGTGTGGCATTGCTCTACGTAATACATCTCTTACAATTGCCCAATCTCTTTTCCAAGTGCTGTCTTGTCATCTAAGAAAAATCGGTGCAAAGAAGGTGGGGAGAGAGGGCTGGCCTGAAGGGTGAAGAAAGGAAAGTGAGATTACAGACGTCTAAGCTAGTTTAAACTAAGCAGTGTGCATTAGCTTCATGCTGTGCAATGTGAAAGAAAGAACACATTTAGGAAGAGATGGTGAGGAGGTGAAGGCAGAAGGAGAATGCAGACGGGTACAAAACGGCCAACAACCTCTGATCCGAGAGGGAAGTTGTAAGGAGCACACGAGTAGCAAAATAACTTGACCCTTGTGATTTATCTAATTTGGATGTAGTGGAATTTTAAGATAGGGAATAAAATGTCAGAAACAAAAGAAAAGGTAGATGCATGTGTCCATGCCTCTATATAGGCAGCTTCAAGAGTTCCACCAATGTCTTGACTATGATGCCTATCAGACATGAAATCAGTGTCTTTGGTTCATGTAGGTTGTATGGTAAACACCATCTAATCAATCCTCCAAAATCCCAGCTGTAGGTAAACAGTTTGGTTTTGTATTTCTTGTAATTGGAACAGAAAAAGAAGTTTTTAAAAAGAAAAAGGAAGGAAGCAGCTCAGGCAGAGCAACGAGGGAATGATTAGCTTGCATGGCAGTGCTCTCCCCAGACTGTGCAGAGGACTGATGAAGGGCAAAACCCCAGAAACAGGCGAGTAACTGGGGTGGCAGAGGGGGAGGACAAGAGAGCATTTTCCTAGTCTCCTGTACTCAAGAACTTACTCAATCAGCTTTGCACAACTGCTCTATAAGAGCATATACAGGCAGTGAAGAGACTAATCTCATCAGACAAGGCGATTCTTTTGTTATTTCACTGCAAGGAAATAAAGTAAATGGATATTTAATATAGCATGAGGTAGTAGTAACTCATGGTGCTACTACTGGTAATGCTCAGTGCCATTCAGAGAAGGAAAAAGAACACAGTGCACCAAATCTTCAGAAACAGCTGAGAGAGTGGGAGTTTAATCAAATCCAAATTCGCTAACACTACAGCTCGCCCATGCATGATGTTCTCAGCAGTTCAAGTGATTTGGGGGGTGTGGGGGGGGCATCTGAAGCTATACATAGATGCATGCCTGCAAAGGGGTACCACAGTACTATTTTACTATTTTTGTAAAAGATAAGAGAATGCTAGGCATAAGTTTAACTACCATCATTTTTCACTTCCCACAACTGCAAAAGCTGCCAAGTCCCTGCCAGATGCCTGAATAAGATTTGTGGATTGCTGGAGGGAGTCTGTACCAAGTGAGTTTGAGATTTTACTATTTCTCATTTTCATTGCTCTCCATCCTCCCCGGACAGCAGATGGTGGCATTATCATGGATGGATCACTTGTTAACAAGGATCTTCTCATGATTTCTCAATATAAAAATCACCATAGTATCAGAATACAGGATATACCTGGTGTATTACCTGCTTTACGTTTAAAAGGACAACGGAGGCAACTGACCAGATGGAAAAAAATCTTTTCCATTGCAAAGAGAAAACACTGGATGAAATTCTGCCCTCTTAACTACTGCAAATTTACATTTTACCAAGACACCAAATCCTGGTTTTTTTAAATCAGGATGAAGATTCTTCAATCATCAAATTATGCTACAACTTTCTTGAATTTACCACTCAGTAACACTGTGAACCAGTAAAGAGAATGGAGAATGTCTTTCTGACTATATTGAACCATCCTGATCACTAGAAAAAGAAATGTCTTCAAACCTCTCAAATGGCATAAAGCACGGGATTGTTTGAAAGCTAAGTTTAGGACTTTAAACCTGTACTGTAAAGGTAGAAATATGGCAAATACATGAATAAGTCTAAACTATTTATTTTTAGGCAAGCTTTCTGATTTTCACCCAGAGCATTTCCTATTATTCTCAAATGCTCAAAACACTTCCTATTTACCTTTTAAATAGATTTGCTGAAGCTTGTATCCACTGCTGCTACAATAGTGAAATTACTAAATAGTCAGCAGAACTATCTGTTGATGATAAAACAAAAAGTGGGAAAGAATGGAAAATAGTGGGGGGCAAAGCAGAAGAAGATATTTTAGGGATATATAAATGTATATGTTATCACTTGGACATTTCTTTTAATATGCTGAGCAAAACTGGGGTGTACTAGTAACAGAAAGGGTAAGTAAAGCATCCTTCAAAGGACACTGTATATCTCATGTTACTAAAGAAAAGAGAAAAAACCTATTATGACCAAAAGTCAAGCTGGACAAATCACTTTAGGATCTCTGAGTGCAAGTAATCCACTCCCTACCTGCCCCTAATTTTTGTAGGTCTGTTCATACAGATAAGTTTTAGAAAAATTGTTATACTATTTTCCACTTTTATACGTAGCACATACCCTTTCTGCACTTGTGGTCTGCAGTCTGGCAATCAATGCTAGCAGGAATTTCAGGGATTCAAGATCTCAAAATTGAGGCCTTTATTTTTTTCTGCCTTCCTTCACTAAAACCCTTGCTCTATCAAACCACCTAATCCCATGGAATGACTTCTGCTACATTGCTCCCTCAGAAAAATCAACCTTCTGCCCTCTTCTATTCTTTCTACTTCCTCCACAAACTGTCTTGGTAGATATAAACCATGTGATTCAGCACTGAATGGAAATCACTAACCATGTAGCCTTGGTTAACATTTTGCCTTTTTCATTTCATTTGTAGTAAGCTTGAAAAATATAAACTCGAAATCAAATATCCAACCTTCTGCAATTAATACAATTACTAAGATACACACTATTTCTCGGACTAAAACTACCTGCAACACTTTGAACCACAGAATATATGATCACCCATGATACATACCAACCGTGCTTGTAGTCAGAGACTGTAATGCTAGAAACCTTGACTTTGATCATTACTTCCATTTCAGCAATAACTCAACAACCAGGTCCTCATGGATGCAACATCAAAAAGAAAATTAAGAACTTCTTGCTGATGAAATGAGAAAGCTTGCTAGGAGATAAATCAGTAGGGCTATGATCTTCAGGCCACATAGGTGGGGAAGTTCATGAAATTTTTTCATAGGAATGAGTCATGAATTCTTCACTAACTGATTCATCTGTAACACAAGAAATTTTAAAGAGGACACATACAGAACTGTCTGTGTTCTTCATGGAAGGCTCAAAATTGGAGAAAAAAATAGACACTCCACAGGAGAACTGTATTTTTTTAATTAGTGTGGTAATCTTGGCCATGATTATGACAATGTTTATTTAACTTTTTGCATTCTGAGATCTGAACATAACTCATCACAAAACAGACTGTTTTTAAAGTAGGAGTAATTGTTGCAGGCTATACTACCTTAAAATATTCTAAAAGTAGAGATTCATTTTAATTAGAAAGTTGCTCATGTCTCATGAAGTACAACTTGTTCTGTGTTGCTTTTGGGGAAGGGAATTGATTTTGTGTTTATTTATTTATTTTACATACCTTATGTAGGTGTAATTGATTCTTTTATTTCAAATATGTGCAAAATTATGTGTATAAAGTAAAAAGGTAGTGGGAGGTTGTATTTTCTTAAAAAAAAAAAAGCAGAAGTCTTAAATATTGGGCTGTGCTATAGTTATTTGTATGTACACTTTGAAAGCAGATATATTTAACCAATGCCAGGCAGTAGGAAATTATAGTGATGGTACTTATTTTTATGTGCATATTTCATTGTTTAACCAAGCCGTACAAACAAATTCCATGAGTCCAGATCAGAATTCTACACAATTTTTTACCTCTTTTCAAACTTGTTGAATGAAAAGGATATAGGCCAAAACCAGGAGTTCTGTTGGAGAGTAGTGGCCATGGAGGTAGCTACAGTATAGTGGAAAACCCCTCATCAATAATAAAATCGAGGACATACCCTTCTTCACAGTAGGATGTAGAAACTCTCCTTTCCTCCCCCCCCCGCCCCCTTCTTAGCTGAGCTAATCACTGTTCATGACAGGGGAAAGCTAACTACTAAGCCACTCCTGTGGCATAATCTTATCCCACCACACATGCTGTGGTCTTGCTGCATGTGGTTACAAAGGGGAAAACAGAATGTGAAAAGCTTCTGCACCTCCCACAGTAGGATGTCATGTTTAGACAGAGAAAACAAGGAGAAGGTCATCTCCATGCCCCTTAAGTACAGAGTCTATAGCTTTGCTTGCCCAAAGAAGGGGAAGAATTCCCAGGATTGTTCTTTTCTCTTTACCCATGCACACAGGCAAGGGTTAGTTACACAGGGCCACTGAGGGATAAAGAGATGAAGAGGGGAAGCAAGCAAATTATTTTTCCCTTGGGCCATTGATTTGAGAGGTCAAGAAGGCCTGATACATAGGGGTACAACTCTCCCAAAACACAGTCATGAACTCAGTCTTTTAAGAGCTTTTGAGGGAGTGCTTCTGATTGACCCTGTCTGGACTCCAGCTGCCCGACAAAGCTGCTCTATCACTCCCCTCCTCAGCTGGACAGAGGAGAGAAAATATAACAAAAGGCTTGTGGGACAATACAAGGGCAGAGAGAGATCACTCAGCAGTGACCATTGTGGGCAAAAGAGGCTCGATTTGGTGAAATTAGTTTAATTTATAAATAATCTAACCAGGCTAATGAGAAAATAAAAAGCACATCTTAAAACACCTTGCCCCACCCCTCCCTTCTTTCTGGGCTCAGTGCTTACTCCCAAATTCTCCACATACTCCCTCTCCAGCTTAGGGGGACAAGGAGCCAGGGTTGCAGTCAGTTCATCACAGTTTGTCTCTGCCATTCTTTCCTCCTCAGAGGAAGGACTCCTGTCACTCTTTCCCTGCTCTGGTGCATGCCCCTTCCACAGAGTGCCATACCTCAGAAACAGACTCCTCCAGGGTGGGTCCCCTGTGGGGTCACAACCCTGCCAGCACACCTGCTCCGGCGTGGGCACTTCTCTCCATGGGGCCACAGGTCCTGCCAGGAGCCTGCTCCAGTATGGCCTTCTCATGGGGTCACAGCCTTCTCTGGATATCCACCTGCTCTGTCATGGGGTCCTCCACAGCCCGCACGTGGATATCTACTCCACTGTGGACCTCCATGGGCTGCAGGTGGACAGGCTGCCTCACCATGATCTGCACCACGGGCTGCAGGGGAATGTCTGCTCTGGGGCCTGCAGCACCTCCTCCCCCTTCATATTCTCTGGTCTTGGTGTCTGCAGTCTTTGCTTTCACATATTCTCAATCCTCTCTTATCTGGCTATAATTGCTTCCACCAGTAACTTTTCCCTCCTTCTTAACTATGTTTTCCCACCGGCTCTGCCATTGCCACTGATGGGCTTGGTCTTGGCCAGCAGTGGGTCCACCTTGGAGCTGGCATTAGCTCTATCAGACACAGGGAAAGCTTCCATCAGCTTCACACAGAAGCCACCACTGTAGCCTCCTGCTACCAAAACCTTGCCACACAAACCTAATACACTGTGGGAACGTTTTGCCTCTTGAAAAGAGCACAGTATAAATTCCTGTCATATTGCTGTGTAAGTCACAGTCATGTTACCAAGGACAAAAACATAACCCCACACGAAGCTTAACTACTGTATCACCAGGGCATCTGCTTTTTTCAGATACAAACAGTATGATGCTTATGTAGTAAAAATGTCATATATGTTGTAATATCTGCCTAAGCTAAAAAGGAATGTAGCAGTAGCTGGAAATAATGATAAATGGGTTGTAATTCTTGAGCTGCTTCCCACCATTGTAAAAGTTGAAGTTAAACTATTTTGATGTCTAGCCTGCTCTTTTCACTCTTACCTAACCTTACTTACACTTTCAGGTTTACTTTTCACAGATTAAAAAGCTTGCAGAAATAGAGACTTCTTGTTTGAGGAACTACTTAGTGGTCATTAAGTTACTTCTTGCCAAATTCTTCAATAATTGCCTCAAAGGTTTCTGTAAGGTAAAGTATATTTGGCATGCATAATTGGAAGAGACAACATAAAACATACATTGCATCTTTTAAATAAACAATTAAAATATTTTTGATTTACACAAGACTACATAAACAAGTAATAACTTTGCTGGCAGAACTTTCTCACTGGGTCATTAAAATAATTCTGCTTTCATACTGCTGCCCTTCCCTGGGAATCACTTTTTTTTTTTTTTAAACTTTAAAATGACTGCTGTTATTCTTGCAGATAAAAACTTGTCCCAGTATATTGATGTTACACATGAATGTCACAGTAAGAAGCTTCTTTTAAATTACTCTTATGACATTCTGAAGAGTGCTTTTTCTAACCTAGCTTACATTTTAAAAATATCTTCAAGCTTTTAATCTCATAATGATGTTCAAATAGTGAAACAAAACATAGATGACTGACAGTCAAGAATAGTATCAGAGAATAAGCACACAGTAAACAGATTTTTAGTGATTCTAAACTGTGTGATGCTTGTATTTCTTCAATGAAAAGCTTACTTAATGAGAAAATGTTCGTCTTTCCTTGCATACGTAAGAAAAAAATGTATATCAGATAGTTTTGCCTTCTGCTGGGATATTACACTTTACAAAGGAATGAATTTTCCATTACTGTTTTTCTACCAAGATTTTCAACAATAAAAAGAGCTGCATCATTAACCTAACTTGTATCAAATTTAGATCAATTCTAGCAGTGAGGCTTACCACACGCAGTTTGAGAAGAGTATGGCTTTACGTTCCAAAGTCAGGACTACACAAGTCCTTCTCTAACCTCTAGAAATAGAGGCTGCCTTTGATCAGGAAGAAGATGCCTGCTGCTTCACTGAAAGCTTTCCTAAAGCACCTACATTTGTATAATAAACAGAGGGAACTAAGGATTCAACATAAAAAGACCACAGCATACAACCATAGCTACTGGAGAAAGTCACGGCAAATTTGATGTGATTTCAGACCAATTTAGCAGCACACTAATCTGCACAAAACATTTATTTCAGTGAGCGTGACAGCAATATTTACAAAAAAATCAATGTCTCATGAAGGTCTGTAGATTAGTCTAATTAAATGAATTAACCTAACTTAAAGTTTGATTTTAAGTTTTCTCACGAAGACAAGCCTACTTAATTGGAGCATTGCCCACATTTATCACACTTGGACATTTTGTTCAGAGCAGACATAACATTTTTGATAATATACAGGATGTAGGATAAAGCTGCAGCAGTTTGTCACGGGTGGGCTGATTCTCGCCCACTTGAGTTAGGCAGGTTTTGGAGGACTTGTGAGAACAGCAGAGAGCTTCTCTCATGATTAATAGGCATGCAGCATTGTTTGATCTCCCAGGAAACGATGCTGTTTGATTTGGGCATGCTGCGATGAAATGGCAGTTGTATCAGCCCTGTTCTTTGTTCCACTGTCTCCTATCAGATGTTTAGGAACCAGCACCATTTGTGCTGTTCCATATGATTATCATCACATTCTTCCTCACTGCACCACCCAGACCTTCAAGATATACTGTACCCCTGATGCCTTTTTCTCTAAAAGAATAAGTGAGATTTATGATTCATCAGTGGTAACAGTCTTCAGTTTCTCCTCTAATAATCATCTTGCCTAGTATCTATGGTCAGCAATTAGAGATCTGGCTCAGAGAACACAAGGGAACATGGTGTTAAGCAGCTTACCAATATTAGCTTTTGGTGGGTTGTTACATGCCACATCCACAACAAGCTGGTTTTACAGAATGTAGGAAAGAAAGAGAAGGATAACTTCATGTTCATGGAAGCATAACTTCAGTTAGGTCAGCTGGTTACAGGAATGACGAATTTTTGTGATACCCTTCACTTCTAGAAGTTGATGCAGGCATACTGTACAGAGCTAGTACCTCTGTACCTCAGACAAGCAATAAGAAGTGAATAAACTCTTCTAGGCATTAAAAACATGACATTATTTTTATTTGTGTTTACCTATGATCACCAGACCTGTAAAGGGCAGTAATCTACATGAAAACATTTTAAAACATACAGTAGGAAATCTGATATTATAATTCAGGAACACAATGAGCACTACTTGACACACCTAAACTCTTGCCCCATAACTCTTGCTTGCAGGGTCATTTTGTGCACGGCTAAGGATGACAAAATAAAGTGACCCAAAGACAGTGGAACTGTGCTTCATCTGCCACCCCATCCTCCTGCTGTATTCTTTGACATTGTTAGTAATACAACTGGTTTTTTATCTCCTAAGCTCACCAAAATACTACTTTAATGTAGAAAAATGCTTTTCACAAAAAAATGCAAACATTTTAACTCCATTCACAAGCTATGAAAAAGTATTTAAAAGTATTTTAAAATTTAAGTCCTCATTTTTAAATACAGTAATTGTCTTCAGTGTTTATAACATAGTTATTATTGCTAAATGATAGAAATGGGATTTCTTAATCACTGTATTAGATCATTAATCACATCTATATTTGATATATTATACAATGCAGAAAGAACAATATTCTCCATCAGGTTCTATTATTTCAACTAATAAAAAAGGTTTTTCAAAACTCTATAGTAATACTCTGTGCACTTTTCCTTTTACTCTCTTTATGTTTGTGGAATAGAGATCAAAATAATTACAAAAAGGTGTATATTAAATACTCAAACCCACTGGGAAATCAGATGATGGTAAAGAATGTCAAAATCAGTGTAAAACGTATTTTTACAAAACACACCTTGCCATTTTCCCTTATATAATTCAAGTTTAAACTGTGCTATATTAAAATTCCACATATTGGTCAAATTCATTTTCCTTTAAGGAATAGATTTCTAGTCTTTTCTATGCATCAGCATTTACATAGAACCAGAACTTTGCTGCAAGGCCTGTGGAACTTGCTTTCTTCTCCTTTAGGAGGTAATCTTTCATATCAATATCACAGATCTAAAAGAGAGCAGACATTTCTCTATCCTTTCCATATTTTTTTCTCCTGGAATGAAACAGTATTTCAGGAAAATAATCCAAATGACTATGACTATGGAAACCAAATAACAGCCGGCTTAGCAGAACAACTACTTGGACTTCAGAGTGACTTTATTCACTGCTTCACATCACCCTTGAAAGAGTCTTCTTCCTTCTGTGAAGTTGCAATAAATAACCTCTGTTTTGGCTAACACTCAGGCATGGTAAGAGGGCACTGAACATTGTGCAAAAAACAGGACAGTTCAGTTCTGGAGAGAGGTCAATCTTAGCACCTGCAAAGCCTTCCCCAGGCCTGGTTTCTGCAGGATCATTCAATAGCCTCTAAAATTTTGCATTCATGACACGTTCTATACCTCTGCCACACATGAAATCAACCCACCTTTTCATGACTGCTGCTCCCTCCTCATCTTCCCTGGACTATGAGTGTTTAGATGTAATAGAGAGTTTCCCTTCCTATCATTCAGGAAGTCTATAAGCACAGGAGAATATAGTGGTTTTCCCTTTCAATACAGCAAGTATGAACCTTACAGGTATACAAAACAGAGCTGGCCTCCTTCCAGATGTCTTTTTTTTTCCCCTCTCCTTCAAAACATAATAAGCTCTAGTGCCTTCCATTAAGCACTGGAGAAGTAAATCTTTGCCCACTGGTAAAAAGGAAGATTATTATTTGACTGTTTCAAGACTCATCAGTTCTCATTCTCTGGTTCCCATGGAAACTATCCCCAGTGAAGTTTGAGAGGGGCTTTGTGTGCAGCAGAAATTACAATAATTATGGAGAGAATTAGGTTTTTGCAGCGGAAAATCTTAACTAATTTCAAATTTTGTCCAGACCTTTGATAGCAAATCATCCACTAGTTTCACTTTTGCCAAATAATAAAGTAGAAATGAGTATTTTGCTGTTTTAATTTTTAGTTCATGAGATTTTTAGGGAAAAGTGGTACTGGAATAAAGACTTGTATTTTATCTGAACAGAGACCGACGTAATCAGCATAATATAAAGAGTACACTAGTGAAATAGTAAGATTGTTTCACTGAACCTCTACTATAAATTAATTTGATGGAGGAAATAAACTGGCCTAGCATCTTCAACAAAAAAATACAGAAGAGGTTACAGTAAAAAAATGAGAGAAAAAAAGGTTGACCTACATACAAAATTTTATATGTATGAGCACTCTGTTAAATTCTGATTCTTGATGAATGAAAAGCAGTAGGTTCAATAATGACAGTATTTCCTAAAAAAACCCCATATGCTTATAACTGAATCTAATTATCTTCTGCAGAAAGAAGTTATACAGATTTAAGATATGATGGATGACTGAAAAAAGTGGTTGTAATGATGAGCAATATTACAGATACATGATTATCTGGTAAAGTATTATAGAAATTATGATTAGTAACTTTTTTAATTATTTTTTGACAGATTTGGAAATAGAATAGGCAAAGAGATGGGAAAGGGAGCAAGGGCACTAACATGAGGCCCTACTCAGTTAAGGCTACATTCAACAGAGAACTTAACACCCATATCATTTTTTAGCAATTCCAAAACCATAAACCAGGCATTTACAAGTGCCTACTCCAAAGGGCACCTTTCTAAAAATTCTACTCCTTGTCAAGTAGAAAATGAAACAACTTGGCAGTTGTGTCACTTGCCTATTCTAAGTGAAGACCCAAAAACTCCAGCTGCCACTCTGGCCCCCAAGGAGCCGCAATACCTGTATTCAGAACACACAGCCTACAACAGGAGCCCAGAATACTTCACAAAATGAAGAAGTGAACATTTTCTTTTAAAATGAAGCCAGAGAGGAAGAAATTGCTCTAAGTGTTTATTTTCATACAGGATTCTGCTGGTTAGAGCATTCACTGGAAAAAAACAGGAGACAGCCGGGTTAAAGGTCTCTGCAGCAAGAGGAGGTTCTTCTGCCTCCTCTCTGTCTCCTGCCTCAAAAAACAGGCTTAAATACCAGGCTGAAAGGTAGATGTAGCAGGGGAGTGGAACAGAACACATGAAAGAATGTATGTTTAACCCTGAATAGTTAGGGGTGTCACCGGAATAACAAAATACAGATCGCACCCCGTGGACTTATTTTGGAATTGTGTTTCAAATGCACAAACAAGTCTGCAAGCTGGAAGCAGACTCCAGAAATTACCCCTCCCTGCCAAGAGAGCCAGCCAGGAGTCATCCTCCTCCAGGCCCCAGGACTCCCGCATTCCTCCCAGCCTACTCACACAGCCTTGGCAGCACCTTCTCTCCCCAGCTGCAGCCTCCGGGCAGCCTGCTCACTTGGGCACTCCCCTGGGATCTGGAAGATGCAAATTCAACATGCCCAAGTGAGCAGCAAGCCCTTACAAACTTCTCAGTTAATGCTTATGCTACTCATTCAAGTGTAAAGGGGTGTGAAGAAGAGGGAAACCACCACGGGTTTGGTGATGTTTTGTGTGCTGTTTTTTTTTTTTTTAAATAAATGACCCAGAAGGATAAAAGCATAGACCAGAGCTCAGAGCTTGCATGCACTGGCAGGAAAGGCAGTGTGCCAAGGGAAGGAGGTGCCTATGGCCCACAGAGAGCTAAATGCCAAAGCTGCAGAAGGAGGCAGGATTCCTGAAACATTCCTGTTCTCGCTAATTGGCTCAGGGCAGCTTCCTGCTGAGAGTGCTGACTCTTTCAGGTCACCCTTCCCCATATGCAACATCCATCACCACAACTGTTTAACAGAGGCAATTAGGGTACCAAACACCTGAAAGTTATGTACAGGAGCCTGTTTGCTATTTCTTCACTCTACGGACCACTGTTTTCCATTTGTTAAAAATAGATAAAAATAAAGCTTTGTATTCCATCAGGGTGGCAAGGATAAATGTACTGAACATTAAGATGCACAGGCATTCAGTAATGAGAGTTGTAGCACAGGGTAAACCTTATGGAGATAAAATCTCGGTCTGAAATCTTAACTATGCAAGCAATAAACCTAACCGAGAAGAGTAATATGAATGTGATACAAAACTATTAGAATATTGAGTTGGTTAAAATAGACTGACCAACCAATATTGTCAGAAAAAAATATCCTACAGGCTATGCTAAAATCACAAGCTTTCTGCAAAAAAGCCAAAATCAGCAAAACTCTCAAAATTCTCTCCCAGTTCTGTGGCCTACATGAAGGGAAGACAGCAACGGCATAGGTCAATACTTACCCCTGCAGTGCAGCACAAGTAAGAAAGGGGAAATCATAAGGAACTGGCACAACCAAACAAGATATAATTCTTTATCCCTGGACTGGGGAGGGGAAGGAGCTGATGAATAATTACAGAAGTGAAAAGCTTTGGCATAAAACAGAATAGGACTCAGACTTTGACCCCACTTCTAGCGCTGCCTGGAGAAAGACATTTCTGCTCCATGAAAGCTGAGATTTCAAAATCTGGCTTTAAGCCAAACCAAGACAGAATTTCCAAGCTGATGGTTTTTAAACATGACTTTTGAAAAATAAGCGAGATGTTTGATTTTCCATCCAGTAACAATCCTGTAATACAAAAGCAGCATTTGCTATAATACCACAGAATTTAGACTCTAACATCAGAATTTTCTACTTTTGTGAATGCAACTTCAGTTAAATTTACATGATTTGGTAAAACTTTCTACAATAACCTATTTTTTGATTTGAATTTCTCTGTGAAGTTTTTGTCCTTAACTATTCACAAGTAAGGTTCATGATGAAAATGGAATCACAAAAAAAAAGCAGGAACTGGACTGAAAGATAAAATCAGAAAATAAGTACTAACCAAGAGAAAATATGGATCTTAAGGCATGAGAATGAAAGTAACATGAAGGCAACACACCTTCTTTTGTCTCAAGAGTGTATCTATCCAGAGTTATGCAGAGTTTCAAAATGGTAGTGATTGCCATTTAAAGTACACTAATATGGACAAGACTAGTGGACTGTGTGTATAAAGCCTTAATAAATCAGTAAGACAAGAACAAATATATTACTGTTCATCAAATTAAATAGCTCCTTTCCCATTTTTTTGCCTGTCTCTGCTTTGTCACTGTGCCCCAGGAGCATCAGCACAGATTGATAGCAGAGCCTCATTCCTGTAGACAATGGAAGTCCCAGAGCTAAGACTTCCTAGATTCCTCTTCCTTCAGGCACAGAGATTCATTAGAAAAGTTGCCTGTTTTTTAACTGAATCACATACATGCTGTCTTTTATGTAGAAATATATGAAAAAGAGAGTAGGTGGATAAAATGAAGTTCAATCTGGGGGAACCCAGAATTTTTGAACATTCACCACTGTGAGCTGTTAGAAGCTGCAGAGCTGTTCAGCAAAGGCCCCACTTTGGAAGCCTAAGGTTGCCATCTTTTGGAATTGCATGTGAAGTGTGTAGTTCCAAGCAGCGCCATTTCATGAGGTCAGGAAACAGCAGTAGCTTAGTAAAAGAAATTCTGGATCAGATAAATCATCTATACTGCTAACAAGTCTTTACCTCAAAGTATTTTAATCAGTAGTAGCATCCAACTCTAGAAGAAATTTCCATGCTTTCTTGCCATCAGTACTTACATCACCTAGATAAGTTCAATAATGGTTCTACAGGTCAGTGTGAAGGACCCCAAATCAATCTCTGTCTTATGTGGCAATGCCACAGCACCTACTTTTTGAAGGGAACATATGGAAAGGCTTTCCACTTTAACCTCCACCCAGTTCCCCTGCTCTGCCTCCATGTTCCTTTAAAATCTGTCCCTCCTCAACCTGCAAGTGATCTGGCCCAGTGCTTACTTAGGAGCTTTCCCATCTCCCTTCCGTTACGGAGTTACTCCTTCCCTTGTACGTCCCACCCTGAACTCCAGCCTCCCCTAATCATGTAACTTGTTTCGCTCTCACAGAACATGCCATCTTTGCTCTTCTTCATCCAGTGTGCATCAGATGGGACAACAGGCAGCTTATATTCCTCTCCTAGGCCCAGCTGCCTTCTTTCCAGCTCAGGATCCAGAAACTGTCAGCAGATTAACTACACTGTTTTCCAGAATCATAAGATTCAGTTCTTCTCCTCAACTTCAGCAGGAGTTGTTCCTGAACCTAAAGAAATTTTCACTTAAAGATACTATGCAAAAGTCATATGCACCACCCTAGTGATTGAAATAATATCTGCATAAAGCAACTTTTCTTACTAACACCTCATGGTGGATATGCCTGGTACAGTTGGTGACTGAGGAAATTGGATACAAATGACATGGGGACCATATAATCCAAAGTTCACTGTATTCATACTTCAATTCTCTGACTTCTGTTAAGTCAAATTTTGCAAGATGTTGGTAAAGATGGCCAACAGCCTTCTGGGCTATATTAAGAAAAATGTTCCCAGTAGGTTGAAAGAGATGATCTTTTCCCTCTACTCAGCACCAGTAAGACACATCTGTAGTACTGAATCTAGTTCTGGGCTCACCAGTGCAACATAAACATTAAACTGAATGACAGTGAAGGGCCACGAAGGTGACTGAGTGACTCAAGCACCTGTCATATGAGGATAGGCTGGGAGAGCTAGGGCTGGTCTTGGAGAACAGAAAGTTCAGGGGGATCTTGTCAGTGTGTGTAAATAGTGGATGAGAGGGTGTAAAGATGGAGCCAGGCTCTTTTTAGTAAGTAGTTCCCAGTAACAGGATAAAAGCAATGGGCACAAATTGAAATATATGAAATTACATTTCAACATAAGAAAACACTTTCTGACTGTGAGAGTGGCCAAACACTGGAATCCTGGTCAAAGTAGGGTCTAATTTCCCACCAGTTCATAGCAACCATTTGCTTTCCAAATATATGTCTCCATGATTCTTTCCTCTCAAAGGCGTTCCTCTGTTAGGACTGGCATTTTATTCTGTGATTATACAGTCTCAACCACCTTATCCATATCTAGCTTTCCTAGATACCATTGTAAAAGCAAGCAGGGGTAACACTGATCTGTTGATGTAAGTTTAAGAGAGTATATTATCTATCACTTTCATTTTTAGATACTTTTTCAAGAAGGTTTTCACTGTTGAGGACATTCATTTCACTTAAGTTTAGCCATTTAACTGCCAGAGCCCTCATGGGAAGACAGATAAGCATCATCAGCAAGGCATTCATCTTACCTCAAGAGACTTATCTTAGTGTGATACGATCTGCCTCTCTCTATTTATTAGAAAGTGAGCATAGAGACATAAAATTTAGCCAGCTGAGATTATAACATAAACTTACATACTCATCAGTAAACAACTTTGAAAATTTTTATTTAGATGGCCTGGAAAAAATCCCATCTTTTGTTTTTCCCCAAAGAATGTCAGAGAGAAATATAAGACCTCTTAGAAGACATCATTCGTAAGATTTACTTACAAGATTATGCTTTACTAGTTGCAGTCTTTCCTCACAGAAGCTGAAAGGTGACTCCAATGTGCATCGATTTCTTGTTGTGCACTTATCCTGCTGTCTGAGAAAACAACCATTCTTCTCATTACAGACTGTAAAACTGCTATGAAACAAAGAAAGCCCCTCAACTGAGCTGTTCCAGTCTCAATTAAACTTGCTTATGATCTGGTTTAGGCATTCCTAAAAGATCCCTCAGTGATTTGTAACTTAGACAATATTGAAGTGGCACCAATAAGCTTAAAATTCTGTTGAGGACTCTGAAGGTACGGCTAGAGCAACTCCAACAGTTCTGGTAATTAATGCTCCTGTAAATGGCATTCAGTATTCTGACATTTATGTTTGGATGAGAAAAAGACCTGTTAGAAGTAATAATGGATGACTGTTGTGATATAGAAAATGCTGAACTCCGACAGTCTGTGATTAACAACTTAAACAGCCATGCAATTAACATCCTGCCTTTTCAATATAACTTAAGTTACCCAATGCCAGTGAGAAAAATGAGTTTTATTCCCCAACAATCTGACCAAGGCTGTACAGTGTCCTACAAAATCGGCAGCTAATATTGAGTAAAAGAGATTGAGAGAACTTTTTGTTTCTTTTTTTGTGAAATTCAGTCATGCAGAGAGAGAACAAGTGTTTACTATTCTTTCAGAAAAAAGAAGCATTTGTGATGATTACCAAGAAGAATTCTCTTGCTCACTTAATGATGCACAAAATCGTGGTCAAGGCTTGGAAATATTTTAAGTTGCATTTGAATTTCAGTAGGAACAGTGCAAAAACCCCTTTGTCATCTCCAGGGCTACTCAAAGGAAAGTGAATTAATTTTGGACCTTTCTGTGCATTTTAAGTTTGTAATAATGTAAGTACAGCATTGACAGGTATTATATCTCATCTTTGAAAGGATGGAATAAGCGAAAAGGGGCACGCAGGATTTAAGTTTGATTTCAGCAGCTTTAACTCATATCTAATTTTACTCACTAAATAGTCTTACCAATCTTTACATTTAAGTAGATACAAAAGAGTACAATTCCTCATAAGAAATGTAGAAGGCAAAAAAAACCCCATCAAACAGCCTTTTGAACATAAATATCAATTCAAGATTTAATGGCATCTTAAAATCAAAGGACAGCTTTGCCAGCAGCACACTTCTCAAGATTATTCTAAAGAGTCTGATTTTGAAATATAATTTATGTTGTTCTTCTTGATATGAACTCATAAACCCAAAGCTTTGCTAAACTGTTTAAGACAGAGTTCAAGTTACAGACATTAAAAAGGAGGTGGTGACATGAAGTCTTTCATTTCTGGCAAAAATCACAGAATCATAGAATTGTTTAGGTTGGAAAAGACCTTTAAGTTCATCAAGGCTTGCCATTAACCCAGCACTGTCAAAGTCCACCAGCAAACTATGTCCTCAAGCACCACATCTATACATCTTTTAAATATCCTCAGGGATGGTGACTCAACCACTTTCCTGGGCCACCAGTTCCAATGCTTGACAACTCTTTCGGGTGAAGGAATTTTTCCTAATATCCAATGGTACAACCTGAGGTCATTTCCTCTTGTCCTATCCCATGTTACTTGGCATAAGAGACTGACCCCCACCTGGCTACAACCTCCTTTCAGGAAGTTTTAGAGGGTGATATGGTCCCCCCTGAGCCTTCTCTTCTGGCTAAACAACCCCAAATCCCTCAACCACTCCTAACAGGACTTGTACTATGTACATGTAAATATTCTCATGAATAATGGCTAGTTGAACTCGAAGTAGTCAGTTGAAGTAAAACTAAACATAACTTCCAGGGCTTTATTTCTTTAGTAATGACAGCAGTCTTTGAATCAGTGAGATCTTATAGAGAGAGAATCTACTGTGTTTCGGGAATGTTCCCACTCCAGTATTTAAAGCTTTAAGATAAATCTTAGCCATACTCTGGCAGTCACAACTTCCAACACCTGAAGTCAGTCAAATAGAAAGTTGATCATGTGAGCTCTTATTGCAAGCTATGGCCTGTCTTATCACACTTACGCATACTTGCTTTACTTCCTGCATGCACAAAACCCCACGCATTTGGCCTATACAGGCCAAATTTTGCTACATGATTATCCAAGGTTCTTTGTACCTAGTTCCAAAGTATAAACAGGAGAGAAAGGCAGAGAAATGCTAATTAAAAGCCATAATTTGCTGTCACACCTAGTTAAATACCAGGATCTTCAGTCTGGCAATTTCAATGGAAATATTCAGCTCTGTTCAACTGTGCTTAATACCTGTGTTCATAATCTCACAGCAGTTGCCCCCATTCAAAAGCACTTTTCTGTGCTTTTACAGGCCCAACATCCTCCTGTTTGTCAGAACACATCTATCATTTTGTAGTCATTCTTCTCTCCCACCTCCCTGAGTATTTTGGCAAGTCCTGTTGATTCCCGCTTTACAATATGTCCTGGAAAAACAAGAAAGCCCTTTCTGTCACTTCCTGTGGCTGAAACCTTTGTCTGAGTTCTGACTGTCTTTCTTCTGAAGTTCCTAAGCTACTGCTACCTCCTCTGTAGCCTTTTCTAATCCCTATGTTGTACTCCCCCAATTGCTACAAACCCTTTCACAAAAGCATTTCCTCTTACATACCATGAATCACTCATTGGTTTCCTCCATACGAGCAAACAATTTCCAATTTTTCTTATCTTTCAGTCTTATGCCCCATTGTACTAGCACTTCCAATCTGACTCCATTCTGGCATTGGTAATGCAAAGTCACTTCCTACACCCTGCAGCAAACTTTCACTGTCTCCTTCCAAAATATATCACTACAATTACTCTACCTACATCCTTCTGGGAAATTTCTTTTTTCCATGTAAAGTTGCGTTTGAGCACCCCTGAACCAAACAAGAATTGCACACAGCTTTCTAGATGGTCTGTGTGACAAGCTCACGTTAGAACTTCACAGCAAATTAAATACTGCAATATCTAGCTTAATGCAGCTGATCTGCTACATAAAGGTCCTCCTACACAGTAAGCTCTCGCATGCAGAGATTTTGTCTTTGTTCTGACACTGATGAGAACACACGTCTTTAGTTCTTATAATATAGGGCATTTATTCCTTCTAAAAGCAAAATAACTCCCTGCCTTTCCCTTCCTTCTAAAAATACAAACTACCCTCCCTCAAATAAAAAACCTCTAATCAGATTAAAGGACTTTTATGGTTTGCTTGCCTGGTGGCAACAATTTTACAACTCAGGGGATGGCACAATGGAATGTTACTTTTACAGGGAAAGTATTCAAATTTATTCTCTAGTTAGACAATTTGGAGTGGCCTTAACCTTTATAAAATTGTATATTCACTATAAAATATCAATTTATCCTCTTGCATATTAACTAAGCTTGTGGTTTCAAATTAAGCTACTTCTGCCTTACTGGAAAAAAAAGCAAACAAAAAACCCCCAACAACAACAACAAATTAAAAATCCAAACAAAAACAACAAACAAACAAACAAAAAACAAGGAGGGCAGTAGCGTATCCCTGAGTTATGGCAAAAATGTATCTTCAGTGTACAAAGTCACTTTTTTCTATCTGGTCTGCAGTTCATACAAGTCATATGGAATACTTCTCTGCTTTATCTTCATATACTCTGTGGAGTCTCTTCTCTGTAGTTTTTAACATATGGGATTGCTACAATAGGTAGAAAAATCTGGGGCTTTGCAGAAATGACTGATGTGCTTCAGAATATCTATGCTTCTTACTTCTAGGATTCCGTCTACTAACTTGTAAAACACAACTAAAAGACACTGTTTTCCTTGAGTTCTAGGATATTCCACTGGTTGCAGACAGCTCATTATTTTATTGGCAGTTATTATCTGTTTGCTGGTTAAAACCTTTTAGCCTAAAGATAAGCAGAACTCTCACCTTCAGTACTGTAAATAAGCAGTTTTGTCTTGGCATACACAAGGTTCCTGAGACTTTTTTTCACTTAGTTCACTCCTTTAGGCCTAAAGAACCAGAGTGATATGTATTCACAGGAACACACAAAAAGAATACAAGATATGAATGGATGAAAAATACAAATGAGTCAGGCTAACCATCAAAACTTGGGCACGAATCCCTCCCACCATCATTCTGGCCATCCAGCTCACTCCTCCCAGCAGCCAAACTACATCACGTGGCAAGAAAGAGCGTGAGAGAATGCACAAAGACAAGCAGAGAGGTCTAAATATTGTTCTGCAAGTTTTGCAAATCTGTACACAAAAGAGCAAAACCATTTCTCCATGAACATGTTGGGCAGAGTAGGGTACCTTTAATACAAGTAAGGAAATACAGGACATACACTATCTTGCAAAGTTAAAAGATGAAGAAAATTACAAGGAAACCATAATTAAAAATTGGGAAATTATTTTTAACCTTTCTCTACTAAAATTTTATGCATGAGTTAAGGGTGCATTTTAAATATTTGAATAAAAGCAACTGAGAGATTTAAAGGTAAAAGCTCTAATCAGATGCAAAAGAAAGATACACACGTGCTAAACAAAGATTTAAAACAAATCTTCAAAATAATTCAGAGTTGCTGGGAGAAATGGAGGTTTTATTCTGCAGTTAAAACATGCAAAACTTTCAGAATGTCAGTAGAGACGATCTATAATATTAAATAAAGAAGCTTTATATCTGTGGCCTGTATTTGGGATAGAATATGTTTTACAGGAGAAAATGGCACAGATGAAGGTTTTCATTGTGCACATTTCAAAGCGAGGAAACTCAATTTCTTTTAAAATCCAGATTTGCCAACGATGCAAGAACTATGGAAATGACAGATCACGACCACAATTTGACTTTAAAAGTCTGTAATCATGCTGCACTTAAGTTCAATCTCTTGTAAATTACTTCAAATCAAAAGACAGCTAGGGTCTATTGGAAAATAACATGCAAATGCTTAAAAAAATTCCTATAAAACCTGAGGAGTCCATTATAGAGCTTATTTTTTAAAACAGTTGTGAAACCAGGACTGTGAGGTATTAATGATGTTTCATGGTCAGATTTATTAACCAGGTACTCACCTTTTTGCATTAAAAAAATACAGAAAGATGGTGTAGAATAATACAGGTTCACATAATCCACACCCTTTGCATGAAGGCAAAAAGAGTGGGCTGCAGGAAGCTGTAGCTTGTTTCCATGTGACAAACAGAGGAGCAAACCTAGAAGAGTCAGAAATCATCTTCCTCTTCCTATTGCAGAAGAAGCTGAAAAGATGAATTTTGTATCCTACAGATCTGAAGCAGAACTTGCCAGCAGCATGTATGGAAAGGACTAGATCGAAAAATTTGACTATTAAGGAAAGCTTTGCCAAATTTTCCATCCTGCACAACCCCCTTCTAAATGTGAGGATCACAGGACTTCTGACTTCCACATCACCACTTCCTTCTCCACCTCCCTAAGATTACAGACCTAGATTTAAGAGCATTCCTGGTTCATCTTGGTAATGCCCACATTCATTCATTAGATAAAAGCACTGTTTGCAGTCTACTGCAAAACTATACCCTTCATCTACCTTGGATACTTTAGCATTCACATGATCTACTATCATCAGTATAGAAACTTTACCAGAGAAAGCAAAAATCCTGCTGAAGACTTGTAAGTGAAAATCTTGAAATGTGAATGCTCAGAAAAAGAAGATTAATGCATTAACTCTTTGAGCCCACAAATTTGAAAGAATCTAATTTTCTGGGGTGCCAAATTCTCAATTCCTACCGAATTCAATGAGAGTAGTAAAGGAAAAGACTTTGCTTAGGCTGTTCCTTCTCTGATTAATTTCTAGTTTCTCTGATCAATTTCTAGTTTCTCTGGTCACTTATCTTTAGCTGGCTGGTCCTCCACCTCTTCAGATGAAACCCTGCAATTCAGTAACTCTGTTACATTTCCACCCTCATGATCTGTAACATTTCATAAGCTGAGAGCTTTGGCAACTGCTGGTTAGTTACTCTGCCACCCAAACAATACCACAACACAAGCAATAGCTTCTCCTAAACAAAGTATGTGTTATTTGTCAAAAGATATGAGCATTCCATGTGTGAAGACATGGCAGTTAAACAAGAGTCACCTGAGCATAATCTTGTTTATATGTGGCATTTTCTCTGAACACTGAAAACATCTGGCTCCCTTGGTACTTACTTTCTGGGGAACAAATGTTAATGCTTGCTTCTCTCAGTTAATAAGCATCTCACAAAATCACATCTCTACAAGACAAATTACCAGCCTAAAATCCTGGACATGAACTCCAAACTACTCAAAATTAGTTCAGATGTGTTTAGATAAAGCACGCCTTCGGATCTCAGTTTAGACAGAACCTCATTCAACAATCCTGAAACTACAGCTGCGTTCCAACCTTTCAGCCTCCATGTTCTCCTTGTTGTAAATCCCATTAATGTACTCTGTGGTATGCTCTTTATTTTTTTAGTCTTTAACTGCTACTCTTAAAAGAGCCACTTTCAGTCTGGATCCCTCCATATTAGGTAATACCTCACACAAATCCATTGGAGAGCACATGGTACTAGTTTAAAAGAAAACATACAAATATTTCACTCTTCCTCTAAGCAAAGTTTGTTCTCGAACAGAAAGAAAACTTTTTCTTTGTTCTGTGAGAACCCAAGCCCTTCCTCCTAACATCACTTTCAAAATTCATGCCTTCAGGCTGGAAACATTCCATTTTTCATCAAACCATTTAAAATTGCACATAACACACCTGTCACAAGCTTTTGCTGTGCTACTTTGAGGTGTTTCTGCAACTCCCACACTCTTGGCAAGAGCAGACTCCAGGTACAAATCCAACATCCTCCTTTACTCATCATCCAGGTTGTACGATTAACTTGTTTTTTCCAAAGTTATTGCCTTAAGCTCTAGGTGTTGACTACTCCCATAGGAGGAGGAAGTACACCTTGTTCAGTGTTGGCCCATGTTTCTGCTTCTTTGGGCTGAGAATTCCTAACAAAGTTGGATCTGTGTGTTGCATAACCTGGCCACCATGATACTGACATCCATGGTTTGGCACTTGCAAGAGTTCCTGCTGGGTGTGTTCCATTCCCCAAATTATTCATAGACTCTATCTTGATAAGGGAACTATTTCTCCAAAGCAGATAGAAATATTAATTTTCTGAATAAACATATTCCCTAAAAGCTTTGATCAGAGGAAAAACTGTGATGGAAATCAGAGTCCATACTATTTTCTTTTAAACTAAGGTATGAGCCAAGCACATTGGAAATGAAATTTCCTCACAAAAAGAAAAATAACACATCTCAATATTCCTTCACTCGCTGCTACCTGCTAGTGCCCTGAAGAGGAGGAGAGGGCCAAATATGGGCCATTTGTACAAATAAAGGAGCAAAAGCTCTTGGTAATGTTGACAAGAACCAGTATCTCAGGTGCAGTAGTGCATGTTTTAAAAGCCACAAGAATTACACAGACATGTGACCTCTAAAATAAGGCCAAAGACACTGTCACACAGGGCTGCTGGGTATACAAGTGCTGGTTCAGCAAACTGAAGTTGCTTGTGGGCTATTTTAACTCACAGTGTGCTTCTTATTTCTTCCAAGTTATTCTTTTTATTTGTTCTTGTTTATTACTTCCATATTTGAATATATATAACTTTCTTTCTCTGAACACATGGTATTTTCCAAAATATATGCCAAATTCTTGAGAGAACTACTACCTTATATAATTTGATCTTTCCAGCTTCTCTGAATACTTTTAAATTCCAGTAAAAGATTAAATACATGGGCTAAATCAGCTAAAAATACAGCTCATAAAAATATATTTCTGTTCAACTTTCGAAGTTAATTTTGAATAATATGCATTGTTTCAATAAGTATCTGTTGGGAGCATTTCACATAACACCAAAATTCTTAAATCCCTACTTTTTAAAGATTTTTTTTGCTGTTTATAGTATCCTGTAACACTGCTGCATATAAAACATTTAGCCAAATGCTGCATAAAAACAAGTAGTAAACTGCAGTCACAAATTAGCACATTAACACGCCAAAAGGCTTCCAGTAAACATGAGAAAAAAAGAGGTACAAAAGAAATAAGAATCATTGGAATGTAATGAAACTTGCAAACTGGAACAAGAATTGTAGTTGTTCTTTTTCATTTTATGTAATAAATTGGTATACTCATTGCTAACCTTACTGAAAGCCATAAAACAACATAAATTTTTTTTCACAGGAGTGTGGAAAAAAAAAGGAAGGAAGAAAAAGAGTACTTTTCTTTCTTTTGTTTAGGTGGGCTGATCTTTATGCTTGCAAGCATTCAGCACCTATAAGATCAAGCTGGAAACACCTGTGTTCTAAGACAGAGGCAAAGGGATTAGGTTGTATTCCTTCTCCATGAAGTCAAGTGCCTAACATCTAGCAAATGAAATAAACCTTCAAACCTTCAGCAGAATACATGGGAAAACAGTAATTGTCATAACTGCCTACCTAAAAGATGAGGGGTTTATACCCTGGAATTAAAAAGTTTTAGCTAAAAACTATTGTGGTGTTAGAAGCCAGCTCTCCTTGCCAAAGCAAATGCACCAAATATAAATACGGAATACTGAACCATTCCTGTAAAAAGGTCTTATCACTGCTCCCTCTCAATTTATTTCAATACAGTCTATTAAATTACAGTACAAGGAGAAAGAAATACTTAGAGAGGGAGTGTTTCTAACCAATATCCAGTCACTGGTGCCTAATTTAAACAAGTTGTTTTGTCCATATCACTTCATTTTTTTGAATGTAAGGTAGAATTCTAAAGTGCACTGCATTACACAAAGTTTCTCGGGTGAGTCAAAGTCTGGTTTGCCAGGGCTGGGTCTTTGATGGATCCTTTGGAATCCCACCCCAAGACACAACTAATTAAAAAACACAGATACCCACCCATGTGCAAGGGCTGCTACGAAGGAAGCAGTGGGACAAGGCAGGCTTTTGCAGCACTTCTTTACATACCCATGACAAATAACCTTTCATTTTCAGGCAGGTACATCTCACAAACATGTTTTAGACAAATAGAGCCTTCTTTCCATGCAAAAGTGGCAGACCACTGAACACTACTACACTGCTGAACACTACTACACTGACAGTTTTATAGTGTCTATAGGAATAACATCTCCACATGAAATATTTGGAAAGAAAATGGTAACTAATAAGCTGATGACAGTACAGAGGTTTACAAAAATCAGACACTTCACTAGCATAAACATTATTGTTGGAAAGGTACCAGTATTGTCACTTGTTAGTCTAAACATTACCATCATAGATACCCGAGATTCTTATGGCACAGCTGCCTGCACATGTGTGACTTTGTATGCTTCCATAAAGGAATAAATAAAAAAAAAAATTCACATTAACTTCAGAGTGGAAGTAGGCCTACTCAAAATTATAAAGTGCCATGAAACAGAAGAGTACTTCTAGACACAGATAAGTGAAGGGGTGTGATTTCTACTCTTAAATATCTATGTAGTCAAATTAAAAATTAAATATATTCTTAAAGTCTCAGTTAAAAGAGAAGAAAAAAATCCTTTATCTGGGATAATGAACTGGATGACTAAAACACCAGAGTATTTTGCGCTCTAATGCCAAGCAGAGTATTTATACTAAAGAGCCTCTTGCAATGTAAAGTTCTCCTTCATGAGACGGATTAAGAGAAATTTAGAGCTAGAACAAGACTAAAGCCAGACAGGGTAGTCTTCTACATTTGTCTTTTTCCCCCTGCTTATAAAGAGTTCAATAAGGTCAATTTGAGTCATACAGATTATGTTTCTTCCTTCCAAACCTCAAAAGCATGCAATTGTTACTACTTTTTTTGCAAATACATTTGGCTCACTAAAGTGGAAATGCTTATGAAATTTCATGAGAAATCAAAATTCTGTATGCAAAACAAAGGAAGGAAGGTTATTTTCATAGATAATGGAAGACTTGTTGCAATTTACAAATATCAAACATGACAATCCACCCAAATGAAAAATTAAAAGTAAAACCAGATCTATTTGTTGAGCTGAGGCTTTAGTTATGGAACATGTAATTCTAGTGCAGGGACTATTCTTATATGTATCATACAGGAAGCTGAGAGAGAGTGGCTCCCTGAAAGAAAATGCTGCATTTACATAGCACTGTTTCTTAAGTGGTTATATATGGCATATACACACACCTACCTGCAAAATACATCACCATTGCCAAGAACTACATTTGACAATATTCCTCTTTCCTCCACAGGGGGATTTTGCTTCCATGGCACAGCAAACACTGCCATAGATTTTGGGCTATGCCACAGACATTAAATGGCAGTCAAAAATCAGTAATTAGTCCAGAAAAAATAACGCAGACAGTGTGAAGTGAGACAGCATGGAATGGTCCGACCTGACATCGGAAATTTGGTACAAGTCTCCATGCACAGGGGAGCCTGGAGCTGAGACCCTAACCATCCCCTCCAGACACCCCACTCACAACTCTGCCAGCTGCAGGGGCAGCTGCTGAATGCTGGAAAAAAAGAAACCAACTTGGATTTACATGTAGAATAGGGATCTATGCTTAATGTGGGTAAGATGTTCAGAAAACTGCTGTTGCAAGGGCTTTTGCCATCACGTCCTCCAAGAGCTCCAACACCACATCCCTGTGCACCAGGCAAGACCGCAAGGTGTCCTGTCCTGCCCTACTGCTGTCTCACAGAATCACAGAATTGTTAGACTTGGAAGGGACCTCTAGAGATCACCTTGCACAACTCCCCAGTTAGGGCAGGGTCACCTAGAGCAGGTGACACAGCAATGCATCCAGGTGGGTTTTGAATACAAAGAGGGAGACTCCACAGATTCCCTGGGCAGCCTGTTCCAGTGCTCTGCCACCCTCAACATAAAGAAGTTCTTCCTCACGATGAGGTGAAACTTCTTGTGTTTTAGTTTACGGCCATTGCTTCTTGTCCTGTTGCTGAGCACCACTGAAAAGAATCTGGCAGTATCCTCTGGACAGCTACCTTTGAGATATTTATATGCACGAATGTGATCCCCTCTCAGTCTTCTCTACAATGGGCCCAGCTCGCACAGTCTCTGTGTAAGAGATGCTTCAGACCTGTAGTCATCTTTGTGACCTTCCACTGGACCCCCTCCAGTAAGATGGGCTAAGATGTTCAGAAATTTGATATTGCAAGGGCTTTCGCCACGAAGTCCTCCACAAGCGCACCGCACGTGTGCACCAGCCAAGCCTACGAGGTGTCCCTGTCCTGCCCCAGTGCCGCTGTCCCGTCCCATCCCATCCCACCCCACTGCCACTGTCCCTTCCCGTCCCACTGCCGCTGTCCCGGCTCCGGGGGAGGGCGAGGGCAGGAACGAGACGCCTCGGGCGCTGCCCTGCCTTCCTCTCACGGCCGCGGCTTTATCCCGCCACCTCAGCCGGCGGGACGGGGCAGCCCGGCTCCTGTCCCTGTCCCTGTCCCTGTCCCTGCCCCCGTCCCTGTCCCTGCCCCCGTCCCTGTCCCTGCCCCCCTCCCTGTCCCTACCCCCGTCCCTGTCCCGGCTCTTGTNCCATCCCCATCCCCGCCGTGTCCCGCTGCCCCGGAGCCCGCTCCGCTCCCGCTCCTCTCCCCCATCCCCGGCTGCGCAGGACTCCCGCCGGCATTCCCGGCATTCCCGGCCGGGCCGCGCTGCCTGGAGACGGTGCCGGGGCGGGGCGGGAAGGGGAGGGTTAGGGGAGGTTTAGGGGAGGATGCTGCGGCCGCCGCGGGGCGAGGCGGCGGCGGGAGTGGCTGTGGCGGCGTTCGGCGGCGCGGAGGATGCGGCAGCAGCAGCAGCAGCAGCGGCAGCAGGCGGCGGAGCGGGGAGCGATGCGGAGCTGCGCGGCGGGGCCGTGGCCGCACAGCGCCCTCACCACGCTCCTGCTGACAGGTCGGTCTCGGCGCGGCTCCCTCCTCGGTGCCTGCCGGGCTCGCGTTCCCCTCCCCGAGCGGC
>WBMV01004320.1:368622-426758 GCA_013396655.1 Campylorhamphus procurvoides | reverse complement strand
CCATCGCCCGCAGCGCCGGGGCCGGGGCCGGGAACGGGGCCGGGAGAGCCGGGCCTGGCGGGAGGGCGCGGGCGGTGCCGCTCCCGGGCCTGGGCCGGGCCCCGGGAGGGGGGGTGTGCCCCTGTGGGTCCTTCGTATTGCCCCTTTTCCCCAGTATTTCCCGTCCTGACCGTTTAATCCAGCTGTGTCAGAATTAAGGCTGTAGGGAAAAGCCTGGGTCCTGGACCGTAATGCGTGTAAATAATGGCTTTCCTGCAGTAGGCAGGTTTCACACCCACAAGGTTCTTCACGATGAAATACATGAAATAGGCAACGCTTAATAGCAGCCTAGCCACAGGAGTGCCTTTGTGAGATTTGTTACACCAAGAGCAAATCAACAGCAAGAAATCTATTTATTTAGGTTATTTTGAGGTCTGAGGGGTCGGGGGTGTGTCATTTGCAAGCAGTCTGCTCCATATCCTCTCAAATAGTATCTATGTGCACTTCTAGTACTTCTTTAAATATATAGCTATGCTTGTCATAGGATATTGACAGCGGAATTGACATGAGGTTATATTAAAGAAGTGGTGGGAACGTAAGTGTGAAATTGTTCAATGTAAGGATAAAACTTCGCATTTGTTAAATGCAAGATACTGCTTTCACCTTAAGGGGAAATTCTTCCTGCCTCTTCTGCCTACCCCTCCCTGACTTGTTTATGACAAGTTAAGCTTTCTGTATCAACTGAAATAATAGGTTTTAAAAAGTTCAACTTGAATGACCTTTAGAAGCTGAGTTGTGAGCTTAATCCACATGTCCTTTCCAGGCTACGTGGTAAGGGGAAGGTTCTTAAGGTTTTTTAGTGATAACTTTTCTACTTCAAATTCAGACCTTTCTAAGCTTGGTTTAGTGGGATTTCATTAGTTAAAACAGATGAATACATGGTTCGAAACTGATGTAAAAAAGGAGACATGAACTTTTATTCTGCTACATTCCTTTGAGAGCTAATCTATATGCAATTTATTCTTCATCAAGGTGGAGATTTGTGTTATGTTCCTGATCTGAATAATGCAAACTGTCCCAGGAGCTCATCTGAGCTCCCCTCCATTCTCCTTAAGCAATGAACTTCCAGCCTTGTCTGCTGGCTGTGGGATGAGCCACAGCCCAGCATGATCCAGTTCTTTTGATCCTGGTCTTAAATAACCTCTACAGTACAGCAGCATTACTTAATGAGTCAAAAGATGTCTTGCAGACAAAATGGAAAATAAGTAGTACAAGATTTGTAAATAGATTTCTTTTAGTGCTCCTCAACTACTACAGATTAATTTTTCCCATTTCTGTTATAGCACTTCATCTACAGGAGAAAGTTATGTGTTCTGCATTTCTTAAAAAATGCATGAAACATAAAGGCCTTTTGGAGGAGGATAGCTGCTCTCAGAAGTCTGGGTTGTCCCCCTCTCGCTTCTTCCTATCCTTCTTGTTGCAAAACACTGTTTGAAAATCCAAGGATTTCAAGAGATTTAATATTAGAGTGTGTAAGAGTGATTTCAGAAGCCCAGACTAGGGGGCTACTGCAGTACTCAAATTGAAGGTATTGACTCTCAAACACTAGCTGATGATCATTTTCTCCACTGCTAGGAAAAAATGGGACTTTTGTTGTGAGAAGTGACATTTAGTATTAAGCGTTTCCAATACAAACTAGTTAGTTGTTCTTTGACTCTAGCTTCATAATTATAGACTTGGTAGAAGTTTACTAGATTACACTAGTAGAGGTGTCTGTCATACTATTTTGGCTGAGCAATGAATTGCCCTCATACTCTACTTCTGCAGAGAGAGAGTGGTTATCAAAATGTTTGAATGACTGTGGCCAGTGGTTTTGCTCTGTATTTCTGCATTTAAAGAGTTAGTGGTCAGTGCCCATGTTGTTTCTGGAACTGCTGTTTCATCCCAGGAATAAGAAGCTGTAGAGCAATGGAGTCATGTTCCCCCTTCCCTATAAAGGGGTCAAAATGGGGAAGGAGCTCATTAGTTCCTACCTTGGAAGCTGTGCTTATGTGTGTAGTTAATCTGTCATAAAGCTGCATTGCTACCAGAAAACATTCTCCTGCCCTTCCACGGCTAAGGATTTTCACTGCTTTCCTTGGTGCCGGGTAACTTGTATACCTAATACTGTGAATTGGGTCATCTGGCTGAAAACTAGTCCACTCATAAAATTTGTTCACTGAAATCTGTGTACTATCCTGGATTGGTGTTGGGATTATTTACACTGGTACTAGCTGACCAAGAACGCTATTGGAATCCCCTCTTTCAGCAGGGCTGCCAGTGCATGCTGGTTTAAAACAACTGTGAAATGATGAGCTGGGATGGGTATTCAGGAGGCTGAACTAGATCCCTTCACTTGTCCCGTTGTTGACAGCGCGAGTGCTGTTGACAACATTCCGCTGCTCAGCTGTGCCCTGTGCAGGCAGACAGAACATTTCAGAGGTGTTGAGTGTTTTCAGACTAACACAATGGCATACCTGCCTTTTTTTCTTTTGTGGCTGCAACTGTAAGGCCAAAGAAAGAGGTTTCCTTCATAGAGCCTCTGGATATCTTCCTCAGAAGATGTTGCCTGTCAAGTCTTTGTACTAATCTGACCCTGATCAATAAATAAAATCTATTGTCAATGGGTACTTGCTTGAGTAAGTAATTACAGGAGGGGAAGGGTAGCTGTTCCATTAGTAGGCTTTTCATTACAGAAGCACATTATTTATAGGCAGTATAGCTTACATGGATATCAATGTATAGCACAGGAACAGGTAGAAAACCATTGCCTACTGAACAAAGATGAATAAGTACAGAGCTGAGAAACATTTCTGGCCTTGATTTGGACTTTTCCATAGTTCAAATAAAAGGAGTGCAGAGGGACCTGAACAATCCACAATGGAGAGCTAACACAAATTAATTATGATTTCTTATCTAGAATTGAAGAGGATTTTATCTGTTAGGAAATGTCAAATCTCAGTGTGAATTTATGCTGAGAAGATCCACTTTAATTCATAGTATATTTCTCCTATGTATTGCATATTAGGTAAGAGGAGGTTGGAAAAGGAGGTGCTGCAGCTTTTGCCTCCTGTAATGGACAATGTGAACAACTGGGCAAATACCTCAGTGGAGATGTCACTGGATCCTCAGTAACTGCCTGGGCACAGGCTCTGATCTGGGCTGTGGGCCAAGCACCTCGACGTAGATAGTTCCCTCTTTATAGATGTTTTATTTCAGCTTGGTGGTGTCAGTTTCTAACTGTTCTGCTCCATGGTTCTCAGTAGCCTATCCCAAATCTGTGCTGTATATGGACCTGTGCTTTCAGGATGCTGGAAGACTGAGCCAGATGGGATATGCAGTAGAGGAATGCAGGGGTAGTTTCTTGGAGCAGGGTTATGCCATAAGTGAGTAACAGGCACTGTAAGCATGGCCTGAAGTCCTGGTCTGTGGCATGAAAGTAACAAGCACATTTTTATGTCAGGTCCCAGATGAAGGTGCAGGTGTAGCAGAGAGGGGAAGAGCCAGCTTCTAAGAGCTGTGTGCTGCTTTAGTAGTAGAAGAGATGGGATTGAGATCCTACTTCAAAGAAACAGTAAGGATGGGTAAGAAAGAATGCAGGATGATGTCTGGATGTCAGAGTGCAGTAAAGAAATGGGGAAGGTGAAGTTGGTCCATGATACTTGAAAGTATCATGACCATGAAAGTTGGTTCTTTTGTGATTTTTAGGTGCACAGAAAATGTGGGTATCTTTTCTATTAAATATTCTTGTTCTTAAGTACTAATACTTCAAACCTTTACATAAGTCACATGCAAATAAAATTAAAGAAAGGGGAAAATAGTACAAGACAATATAATTGATATAATATTATTGTTTATAGTGATAAAATAATGCAATTATAATTAAAGTAAAATGTCAGATAAAATACTAATTTGAGGAAAATAAAATTAAAATATTAATTAAAGAAAAATATAATTGAAGTAAAGAAAAAAGAAAACACTGTGATATACTTCACTTGGGCATTTTTGAGTCCCAGGCACAGAGTTGTTCCTGCTGTTAGAGGCAGTGGTGGGTTTTCCAGCAGCTGTGGCAACACGTGTAACAAACTGAAGAGCCTGACACTATTAACATTTTTTTCAGAGTGAGTACAAGACTGATTAAATTAATTCTAAACCATCTCTTTGATAAAATGCATGGTTTGAATCCCTGCATTCTGTAGTATAAGGCCTCTTTTGTCATCCTTTAATCACGTTCAGATCTTCCCAGAGCCTTCGTCATGTTGTCAGTGTGCTTCTTGAAGGCTCTGCTAGACGGAGCATTTGAACAGTGATCATATCTGTGTCAAGTACAAAAATAAAACCTCCTTGTTCCTCCTTGATGTTGCTGTTTACATGTCAGCTGTTCTAACCAGTCTTCTGCTGTAAGCATCTGTTCAACCAACTTACATCTCTAGGTTGTTATCAAAGTTGAGCATCTCCAAATTGCATGCTCTCTAGTGTGCATGGTGTGGTGCTGCCTTTGTTCCTGGTGTGCAGTTACATTTTATTCTCTCGAAGTGCACATCACTGATCACCTTTTTACCAGACAATGCAGACTGTTATGTTAGGAGCATGTCGTCTTTATTATATGTCAGCCTCCTAGCCTTTGTTTTTACCTGCAAATTATATCAGGGTATTTTATACATCGAAGTAATTCCCTCTTTCTCTCCTCATTGCTCTCTCTCTCTCTCCCTCCTTTCTCCCCTCCCCTAACTCCATAAGGCTAATGCCAGAACCTTGTGAGGCCTGCTAGAAATCTCATATAACAAACAAACTTTTTAGGAGTCCTATTCTCTTGCTTTTCACACCTGTCATTTGAAATAAAATAGGTGGTGCTATATATGAAAACACCTCACTGTAAACTCCAGGGTCTGAAAAAAGGCACGCTGCTTGCTTTTCCAGGTCCCCTGAGAATTGCAGCATAGCTTGGAGAGGTGAACAGGTAACTTCTTCAATGCCAACAGCTAAACATAGCACAATTTATGAATCCAAATCAAAGACACTTACTGATCATTTATGTTTAAAAATACATGTGGCAGTTGCCTTTCTTCTTTTGTTTTTACTTCCACTTAAATATGCTAAAATGATTTTGTATCTACTTTCTGAATCAAAATATTAGGTGATAAGTTGCATAGTTAAGCATAACATGTCAAAATTGCTATCTTTATCAGGATAAACTTGTGGGCTCATCAAAAGTGTCTAAAAAGATGCATAAAATCTTTAATAAGGATTAAATAAAGACTGTGATAAGTATAATACTTTTGAAAAGGACTGTGATAACTATAATACTATTCTCCATTTAATGATTCAGTAGTCTAATCTTGTATTAATTGTTTTGTCTGGTACTGCTGCTTGTTTGTAGCTGACAAGCCTTTGATTGCCCAGCTCATCCTGTTGAAATATTGGAACAACTTTATTTTACCTTTTTGGAATTTGAGAGTTTCAAGAATTAATAAAATTTACACTAAAGGTCCTATGCAGGACTGAATTTCATAATCCCTAGGATGGTATTATATTAAGATTTGCAATATATGCAGATCAGTTCAGCAAGGAAAAAGTTGTCTATCTTGACAGACATATATAAATCAGTGGATGTAGATAATACCTTTTTGTTAAATCAGATCCTTTGTGTATATTGAAAAGTTAAAGAAACTTAGCAGAAATGTATAGTTTAGAAATGTTACTGTATTGGTATGGTAATTATTGCATTAATTAATTTATTAAATTTAATAAAATAAAAATTGTCTTAAAATACATTTATTTTTTCTATTACACGTCATCCTCAATTCAGTTGTAGGTGTTTTGTGTAACTTGTCATTAATAAATATCTCTCTCACATGCATAGATTGAGTATTGTGTATCTTGATTGCTGCTGAGGCCAGATCTGTTGGGCCTTATAAATTCTGTTTGGAGAATGCAGTATCCCTAATGTCATAGCTGACTAGTGTGACGGGTCAGAAGTTTCCTCGGGTAGTTTAAGCTCCAAGTGTAAATGATACTCACACACTTTGAGTGTTTGCCAGTAAGTGTTTGTTTCTTCCTGCAAACTGGTTTATCTGTACACAAGTACTGCTACTTGATGTTTCTGGTATTGTTGTTTTTACAAGGAAATTAGGATGCTAATCCAATAACATCTTTGGACTGGGGTTTGACATGAGTTCTCATTCCCAGAATATTTCAAAATAAGGACTATTTATTATGGCCACTTTCCCTTTCCCAATGTCTGACTGCGGTTCCTTCCCTCTGCATTTTCAGTTGGCATGTAACTGTACAAACAGCTGATATATCTATTATTCATCACGGAAGAACAGGAACAAAAAAGTGGGAAGTGAGGAGGGAGCTTTCTCAGGCAGTTCTGCTGCTGGTGAAATGAAGTCTTTCTGTCAGCTCCACAGCTGCTTGCTTTCTCCTGTAATCATTTGCTCCTCACAGCATTCAAAACTTATTCCTCCTTCAGCGGCACAGATCCAGCTGATTTCAGGCTGTGTTCTAGCTGTGTGGGATGTAGACAACCGTTTTTAATGGGTTCTTTTTTCAAAATTGATAATTGGTTATAATCAATTGCAAGACAAGGTAATCAGCCCCACGTGGCTTTTGTGTAAGCATCATACAAGCAAAGCTGTGCTCTTGGTTATATTACTTTCCCTTCTTTGGCCAAAATACACTGTGTCAGTGAAAGTTACTTTATATATGTTTTGCCTCTATGAGATTTTGCCATTGCAAATACATTTATCAGGGAATACTCTTCATCATCTTTATTATTAGTACAATACTGTCAGCAGAAGTGTCTGCAGAGTTTTAAGCATTTAGTGTAAATTTAACTTGCTTGGAGAAATGGGTGTCAAAAAGCTGACTGTCAGAAAGATTATTATATATTTATATATTCAAATCAAACACCACCATGTTTTTAACTTGTGGTTCCTAAACTCCGAGTAAAACCGAAATGTGGTTTAAAAGGCATCTGATCCCATCTGATCAGATTGTTTATGAAGGCTGTTGATCTGACTAATACTTTTTTGCATTTGTTTTATTCTAAAAAGCTTTTTTGCTAAGCTCTGCTGATGGCAATAATGGAACTGTTAACTGGACGACTAAACGAGCCCACAGTTATATTATCAGCAGAATAAAGGCTGTTCAGAAGAACGGTGAGTTTAGGTTGTAAATTTAAATCCCATGTTGGTTCAGTCAAACATGCTTTTAATATTACTCTTTCACAGTCGTGTCTTTGTTTTAGGAATAGGGTGCTATTTTAAGGTAAGTAATTTGGTAAACTTTAAATTTCCTCAGTCTTCAAGCATTCACAGACCTGTGTGTCCTTGTGAGTCTTCTCTGACTTCCTATTCCTATAGCTTTTGCTTGAAATTAATGGCTATGTGTATACCTAATACTGCACATTTTCTTATCATGGCTGGTTGCTTGGAGATACCTCTGCAGTTTGCTTAATACAATAACTTGTCTGTAACAATATAAAAAACCTTCTCACGTATGAATGTAAAAAGGTTATTTTGCTGTCATTTATGCAAGTACAGATAGAATATTGTAGCTGGTGCACACTAGCTGAGAAAAAGCTTTGCACTGATTGTCCATGCTGGCAGGCAGTCTGGATTGGCCTTCAGATCAAGTTATTTCTGGGATTGTGCTTCTTTTGCTAAATATCAATGGGGAGAGAAACCACTGAAAGTCCCAGAAAAAGAACTTTCCAGGTGGATTCTTTTTTGAAGATCATCAACATACATACAGGCTTTGACAAACATGGTGAATCTTCTGAAATTTGTGGAGATGGGAATCTTCTGTATCTGATAAGAGAATCTGGGCTGCAGGCTGATATAATCCTGGCTGAATTCCTGGCTGTGCCTATGTTCAAGACCTACAAGAAGAATCTTGGGATCTATAGAAAGGCCTCAAGGGATCTGGAAACAAGGAAGAAGAAAACAGTGCTGTTGGGGTAGCTGACACTGTCTGTTTTCTAGCAGGGATCTAATGCGATCCTATATAGTGAAGATTTTTGATTTCCCATGATTAGTTTTACAGAAGCCTCTCACAGTCAGTGAGATTTTTATCTGCCACAAGGAATTTGCCCAGGCAATTCACAGCTGGCAGTCTGCTGTATTAGATTAACATCTAGAAGTTGTTAAGCATATTCAGTTTCATCCCTAGATCACCTAAGATGATTACATAATCCTCTCCAGTCTCAGGCAGTCTTATGAAAATAATCGTGGGGTTTAAAAGCTTGTGAAGAAAATAGCATTTCATTTGTTTCATTATTGAAAAGCTGTAGTGATAGCTCTAGTGGGCTGAAGACTCATAATTTTCCCTCTGATTTTGAAAAAACTTCATAGAGGAAAAAGAAGTGGGCTTCTCTGACAGTGGGAGCGAGAGAATTCTTAATCTCCATACTTGTGTCAGTACAATGTGTTTGTCATTACAAGATAAAATAGCTTTGTTGTTTTTTTCCTTCAGGAGACATTTCTTAACTTCCATAAAACTTCAGTGTTTTATATCTGCATCAAATCCTTACTGGCATACTTACTTCAGCAGCAGGGAACATCTCATTGCTAGGGATGGGCAGGCATACAGTGGTGGCAATAGGTTTTCTATAGCGGACAAAATAAATAGTAACTGCTATTATCCTTCTTTATATCTGAAACTATTGCTTATAGAGAAAATGTGCATTACTTCTTCACTGTTCTTCCTGTTTGAAATTTATTTTCCTTGTAGAGGCAAAGCATCAGAAATGGAAAAATAGATTTTTCTAGGTATTTGATGCATTTTCAGCCAGCCGCCATATTTTTGTCAGCTCTTCTGCTCTATTAATGTTACTGTACTTTTTCAGCTTTTCTTGAAAATATTTTAAAGGAAATTAATTAGTTTCATTGTGCTGTTCACAGCTCATTGACAGAATTGAGTGCAAAGTTTTTTTGGATCATCATTTACTAATTTTAAGTAAAGAAATCAGAGCAATGTTACTATACTTAAGTTTATGTAATGAAAATTACAGTAACTGGTTTATTAACCACACAGAATTGTAATAAATTTAAATTTCAGTATCATTTTAATTTCATCACTAAGATAAAATTATTAAAAATATGCTCTTTTCAGAACTGTGTTGAAAGCATTTTTCAAAAATGTGAAAAAGCAAATGCTATGGAATTTGATCAATAGTATATCCAGAACTTGAGACTATTAATTCTGCAATATCAAGCTTGAAGAGTGGGAATATGTAAGTAAATGTGAAGGTCTGCATTACAGATGTCTGCATCTCCTCTCAGCTGCCTCTGCAGTCCATGGAGATCTAGTCAGTGTAGCCTGGAATATAGGACATGATTCATCCCTTTTACAGGAGAAATCAAATTAATCAACCCATAGAAGCGTCTGAGTCTTCTACACTGACTATAAAAGGAGCCTGGCTAACTCAGTGGTGGATGTTTTTTCTGTAGGCATCTAAAATTAGGTGAGATGGATTCCACTCGGAGTACGTGGTTCGAGGGTTGGAATGCCTGTGATTAATGCCTAATTAGCAGCGCCTTTTTAAGAAAATCTCCAGTAAAAAGGTTGTTATAAGGCTGGAGAAATTATACCAGGATTAAAAAATTACAGTAGCATTAAAAAATTACATGAGCTTGATCCGCATTTCAAATGTGTTCTGCTAATTGATCCAAGTGTTGCAATTAGCCCTTTATCTTCTAGGACCTGTGAGTTTGTTACAATGACTCTAAAGTCTTTTGGAGTTGCTCTTCCCAGCTGACAGCTCCTCCATGCTGTGTGGCCTATAGGCTTTGCTCAGAGATGTCGTTTCTCATAAAGTTTCTTTTGGTTCAGCAAGCAAGGCACGTATCTGTGCATGTTTATCTGTGACTTACCATCTTTATTTACCACTTTTGTAATCTGCATCTCACTGACAAAATTTATTAGCAATGATTGATTCTTTCAGGGCATTGACTTAAAATTCAGTAGTAATAAAAATTGTAATATAAGCTACAATCAGTCTTATTAAGACACCATGAGAAACACCTATTACATCAGTATTCTCCATTTATACTTAAATTTTGAGACTTTTCATTACAGTGATTTCTTATCCATCTAATGTATCATAATGAGATATTTCTTCTAATTCATTAAAATGTGTATGTAGTACAGCATTGAGTGTGTTATACCAGAAAAATATATGCGTTTATCAACTAATTTTGTACTAAACAAAAACCAGCATATTGCTTTTACTATATGCTGGTCCTTAATTAATTTCCCTTTAGGTTTTTAATTCTTACTCCTGTAAAAAAGGGCTTTTTTTTTTTTGTCTTGAATTAGTTTCATCTGACTGGCCTATAATTACGCATGACCTTCTGTTTTATCCTTTAATACAAGCACGACATCTTCGGTAATGAGCTGTCTAACTGAAGTTTTAGGTGTATGTGGTCTGGACTTGCTGGTCTGAGAAAGTCTAGCTTTAAGAACTCATAGAAATCAGCTGATGTGAATTGCTTTGTCCTTTTCTGCACAAGAAGTGAAAAATCTGCTGGTTTTGGCCAGTAAGGAATCAGTACCATCAATTGGTAAGGTTTCTCTGTATTCCTTATATTACTTTTTTGGTAGAATACCAAGGAAACATGATTGTATTGTTCATTTAATGTGTTTTTATTAATGTAATACTACAAATAAACGAACTAGAAAATTACAACAGCCTTCCTCATTTCTTATACCAATAAAAATAGCGAGCTTGTACAACTTCTGAAATCTTAACATAGGCAGTTGTGTTTATTGCAGTCTTGGAAGGGATCTGGTTGGGCAAAGAGAGGGTTTGCCCTGTGTTCTGTTCTTAAATCTTTGTAACCTTTTCCAAAACTAATGGACCAGTGTCTAATATTTGTTGCTTTCCTTCTCCCACATGCCGCATTGCGATTGAAATGCATGAAGTTACCTAGAGCATGTCTCATTTTTGCCTCTTTTCTGTCTCTTATCTCTCCTTCTGCTTTTCAGTGTACACGATTCTGTCTAGGGTGCACTCTGATCGGAATGTATACCCTTCTGCTGGAGTTCTGTTTGTTCATGTTTTGGAGAGAGAGTACTTTAAGGGGGAATTTCCTCCGTACCCCAAGCCTGGTATGGAATGCTAAGATCTTCCATATTATATACAAATGTAGGAAAAATACTATTTTAAGAAATTGAAGTCTAGTTAACATATAGTTCAATATATGACATTAAAAGGGCAGGTTTTAGTTTCTATTGAAATATCTTCAAACGAAATAGAATATGTGGTCCTACACTTCTAAATTATTCTGGTTTGTGATCATTATGAAAAGGTGCATGTAGTTGTGTATTGTGAAAAAATGTACCTAATTTTGAAAGGTGTAATAATACCTTATATAGATCTGATATTAGGAAGTGTTCCTTTCATTCACTTTTGTATTAAACATGAAATTGTGGAAGTTTAATAATGATGTCTGTTAAAAATGCCATGTATCTGATCACTGTTGCAGACATAGTATCTGTCAGGCTATATGAAAAAGCAATTTGAAAGCATATAGTAAACATGAGACAAAATAGAAAATGAAATCAAATATGAGACTACATAATAAGGTTTTCTTCCATTTAAAACAAATATGCCTGTGGATTCAACCTTCTTCCTATATTTAAGAACACTTTAATGTTTGTAAGCAGTTTGTTTTGAGAGAAGGATCTGTGATTGGTATTTTGATGTCCATCAAAGCTAAAGATTGATCATGGGCAGGTTAGAATATGTGTAAGCAATCTGGAGAGTGGGAAGAGAAAAGAGAGAGCAGAGAGAGCATTCAGCCCCACATGTTTATCAACAATAAAAAGGAATAATAAATATATAAATATATCCAATTTATATAAATGTGACTACCATATTTTCCTATATTAATAGGAAAAATATGTAATACATATACAATGCATACATAATCAAAACCTGTGTCATAATAAGTTATGGAATTGATTTGAGAGTGCTATTATCAAGACTCACTTTAAAGAAAAAATAAGCTTCTGTTAGCATTGGTTAAATTTTGTCATCAAAACCCAAATGTTTTAAAAATTTCTTCATTTTGAGAAATGGATGTTTTTCCTGACATGAATACCCAAGTCCTCATTTTTGTCCTGGTGACTGGCAGAGTCAATTTGGCCTCTCTCTCAGTTTCCTCCCAAATTCAGCCCACAGATTGAAAGAACCTGGAAATTTTTCAAATTATGGACTTTCCTTACAGCCACAGCCTCTCTTGACATTCCTGTTATTCAAAGGCAGCAGGAATCTGATTTGAGATCCTGTTGAAATTGCTGTTGCCATAGTCCTTTTATTTTTGTCTGCTGAGCTGGATCATTAGCATCATTCCTTGATGAAGGAAGGATAAACCAGAATATCTCACAGGTGGCTTTCAGAATTTTCCCTAAATTTTTTGTGATGCTGGGAATTACATTATGAATGCAATTGATTAGATTAGTGGGATGTCCTGAGGGAATTGTGAGGGAAGTTGTATCACACACCCAGGCGCTGATATATGGTCTGGTTCGTTTTACTCATAATCAGATGTGTCAATGGGAACCTGAAGACTGGTTACCCTTTAGCAACAGGTCCCGATCTCTTTGTTCCTCTCTGGAGGAGATGACAGCCGTTCGTTCCTCACTGGGCTCAGTTTCTGCCTTCTGCGCCAGCCTGCCTGTTACTTTCTCTTGACACTTGTCCAACAGTGCCTGTTTGCCATCTGAAAGCTGAGTTGGAGACCGGGACAGATGTGTCTGTGCAGGCTCAGAATGGATTTGACTGAGCTCTGTGTCTCAGCTGGACACTGCCTCAGCAGTGAGGATCTGATAGTGTTCAGACATGCTTGAATTAATTTACAAAGGTTGATATAAACTGAAGTCAAATCCAGTCATTTGTAAAGAGTATCAATTAGAACCAGAAGAACTGATGTAGTGGTTTGACTTGAGGGGCTTTTACAGATTTCAGCTAGACGATTGCATTTAGTAGCCATCAGTAAATCCATTTGACAGGAATGTCTGCTCCTTTTTTGAATTAATTTGCTGAGGAAAAAGGACTGCCAGGCTGTTGGTGCTGAAGACCTGCATGTATAGCGTGATGCTAACAGAAGCTTTCAGGCATTGGTGATTACACAACCAGTCTTTACAGTCAGCTCTCCCAGATACATTGAGTACCTGGAGCCATCATTAAAAAAAATAAATTTGGGGCTGGGGAGGAGAGAACTAGAGGACTGAAGCCTTTGTGTTTCTGTCTGTGAGGAGATTGGATGCTTCTGTTCTAGGTGGAACTGAGCTCTAAAAATCAAACCCACTAATTACTGAACATGAGCACTCAGTTGTTCAGGATTCTAGGAAGTACCAGTACATTATCTCTGCAGTTGGTCACACTTTTCATATGTGAATTTTCTTAATACATAAAGGTGCTAAGTAGGAGTTCACATACTTCTGATATAGTAAATATAAACAAATTTTTCTTTTTGAAAAGATTCAAAAAATGTAACTGGAAGCCAGAATAAGATTTTCTAGTGGAAACATCAGAATCAAAGCATATTGTATTTTCTTGTAAGTATTCTAATACAATTTTTCTTATCTAGGTGAAATAAGTAATGATCCTATAACATTTAATACCAATTTAATGGGTTACCCTGACAGACCTGGATGGCTACGCTATATACAAAGGACACCATACAGTGATGGAGTGCTGTATGGCTCACCAACTGTAGAAAATGTGGGCAAACCAACCATCATTGAGGTATTTTCTTTCAAAAGTTCAAAAAAGACATATTGTTTTAGAGTGTAAGATTCAAAGCTGTCAACAAGTGTTGTCCCTTATTTTTGAATGATTAAATTACAATAATTATATAAAAGGGTATAAGGCAGGGACATGGACTTGTGACATTAACATTTTCTCATAGGTACCATTTTATCCTCTTTTACGAGAAAGCCAGACTATGACAATTTATAGTTTACTTTTAAGGTATAACTAAGTAGAAATAATTAGTTAAGCTCAATATTTTTACATGCAATACCTTTTGAATTTTGCCTTTCAGCTTTTTAAGAGGCATTTCATTTCAGTAAATTGTGACAATATAAAAGTTTTATTTACTGTACAGGACAAAAAGCTTTGTAAAAAACTGTACTAGAAGAATAACTGAATTCTGAACTTTGTAACGTTCAACCTAGATATGGGCCAGACTTTTCCCCACTGGAAAATAGGTTTGAGTCAATAAACAGGGTTTTTTTGATGGGGTTTTTTAAATTATTTTTTGTCAAATATTCCCTTGTTCATTATTCATGTTTATTGACATATTTTATTTTAGTTAGCACTAACATGTATTTAATTCTGTCCTTACAAGTATAACAATGACAAAACTTTATTTCTGACAATTAGCTATCCAAATGTTTAAAAGTACTAATTTCATAGACAGCAAACTGAATCAGACACTGTGTCGTTTGCAGTGTTAAGAAGTCTGCATATTATCTTGCTTCAGCCATTTTGCTGCTTCAGCAGTACATTTGTCGTAAACCTTTGATGTTTATTTTTTTTCTAAATTACATTTGATGTAGTTTTTCTTCCTTGAGAATGACACCTCTTAATGTTAGGTTATAATGTAGATAATTTCACCCATGCTTAATTTTATATACATGATTCAGTTTTTATTTCAGCAGGACTAATAACATCTGAGAATTAATAATGTGCAGAAGCACTTACAGATTCTGCTTAGCTTTCTGTAGAGGAAGCCATTATTTCAAATTGCCAGTTTTTAAATGGCATGTGCTTTTAGATTCTAGGATCTATATCAAGACCTTCATTCTAAGCATGACCCCAAGCTTATATCTGAACTAAATCTTGCCTAGCATACAAATTAATTCCTTGCAGTCCCAGTCTCAGATGTGGCTTTTGAATTAATTCTGTGATATGTGAGGAGGGCAGATGGCATTCTATCCACGTCCTAGTGCAATCTGAGTGGTTGCATATTCCTGGCTTGAATATAACTGCTATCGTTTCCTGAGGGGCTGCCATGGGTAGGTCAATTAATTGGAGGAGACCTCATGATTAGAAGAGCATAACATTATGCACAGCACTGCAGTACAGCAGGTATCATTCATGAGCTCAAGCTCCTTTGAAAGCTGTGCAAAGACAGTTTGTGTTGGAATGAATATTCAGGGCAGGGGCAATCTCTGCCTTGTTGCTATTCCTTGTTGCTGGTTCATGGGCCACACTGGCAGCTCCCACTGCTGGAGTGCAGGCTCAAGGTGGGTACTGTCATGTCCTGGTACAGAGCTTGTACAATCAGGGGTTAGATTTTCTAAGTATTAATGTTTCAACTGCTGCTGAAAAAATCCTTTGAAAAATTAGCAGAATTGAGGATTGGAGAAATCCCAGAAACACATTTTCTATTAATTTTATAATGAAGTTGTTACATTACATGAAATCTAATTGTGTCGGGTAAGCTTTCCCCTCTTCACTTAAATGAACCTGCAGAGGATATTCCACAGCACTTTCCCTTTTCATTCAAATCCCTTAAAGAAGTTACTTTCGTTTAATAGTCAATGTCACAGTGGTTTGCAGCTCTGTTTGCTGAGAAGCAACATAGTTCTGTCACTATTGCCACTCCTCTACTTCTCCTTTCTCCCTGAAATGAGAGAAATGTAGTCTAGAATTAGAATAAAAATTAGTCTTTTAAGTTTGTTTCATGAAAGATTTTATCACCTTTCAGGGGGAAAAAAGGGTAGAGAAAATAATACATAATTATACTGATATTGAGCCTCCTCCTGTTTCTTATGAACAAGCAGTTAGTATAGTACAATTTTGGAGTACAGTCGCCACTGAGAAGTAAGTGCTTGCATGCATTTCAGGTATCCTAGATATTTAAAGTTTCAGATTGCTGTCCTTGCATATTTTAATCATGAAGGTGTATGCTTCCAAAAATAAGAGTCAAGAATTTTGCATCTCCCCTCTAGTTTTCACTTCCTCTGTAGTTACAGATTCCAGATTTTTTTTTTAAAAACTGCTTGTGTTGAAGCAACGTTTGTGAATCCATTCATGGAGTATGGCTTCACTGGGTCTAGATCTAAAACTAAACCCCAGTCTCAGAGATGAGAATTACTGGGGTCCCCACACTTTTTCCTTTAAAAAAAATCTCTTTACATTTTAGTTCCCTAGGAGCTATCGATGAATGCAAATGTTACAGTATTGATGGAGGGGAGTTGGAGCCTGGATGGGGAAATAGTTGCTTATGGTTCTTCTTAAAGAAAACAGAAAGGAAAGAATACACATGTATGACAGGACACTTATATCAGGACCAAAATATGTTCTTTCCACATACATCCCTTGGATAATTGTATTTGGCTATAGACTGGTCAAGAAAATTCCAGTATCCTGACTTGAAGGTAGTACTAAATTAAATAAATTGACCTTACTTTTCAAATTTTATTTATATTAGCAAGTGAATGTTGATACATTTCAAAATAAAGGGGCAAAGCATGTAAAAGGTGATAAGTATTTCTAAATTATCAATTTAATTTTCACTGATATTTCATTTACCTAATTTTTATTTTTGCATTGTTGTTTTGCAATGGTATCTTTTTCACTCCAGATCACTGCATATAACAGGCGTACCTTTGAGACAGCAAGACATAATTTGATCATTAATATAATGTCAGCAGAAGGTATGTACAGTAAATGGCTTGTGTTTTGAACTGAATGAGCAAACCCATCTTATGGGCTCTGGTTTTTCAAGATAAAAAATGCTGTAAAAGAGTTGTCCAGTGTTCAAGCCAAAGGCTGGGGCACAAGGGAGAAGTAAGAGAATTTTTCCTGCTTTAAATAATTTTGTTAATTTATTCCAGTTTACTTCTGTCATACAGGATTTTTTCCTCACTCAGAAAAAAAAGTTTGCTTTTTTGTTTTAAGTTAAACTGCTTTTAAATTTCCTGCTGTCTTTTCAAATGGGCCTTACACAAAGGATTTCCCTCTCTTTCTGCATGTTGTTTAGTTTTCTTAGTTCTGTATGTGCCTTATGCAAAGAACAATTGTGTAGGTCGATTCAGCAAACAATAGGTTATGGCACATATGGACCTTTACTCCTTAAAATTAATTCTTTTTATCATATTTTCCTATTTGCACTCTGGAGTGTTGTAGGTTGGAATCCACTGCTGCTGCAGATCAGTTTTGACCCCTAAATCTGGACGAATGTAATCTGTTTAATGATGTTTTGCCATCTGAGACCCTTCCTCTAGTCCACTTTTTCGTCTCCCAGTTGTTTTATAAATAACTGAAGGTTTTCAGCTTGAGTAACAGCTAATGGAACTTGCTGTTGAATTAAACATAATCACATATAGGTTCAAAATGAGTTAATTTGAATACAAGATTTTTGGAAAGTTATATCAATCTTAAAGCAGTATTACATTAATCATTACTTCAGATATTTTGTTATGCAGCCTTTGTTTAATGCAATATTCTTTCATCACAACTAGATTTTCCTTTACCATATCAAGCCGAATTCTTCATAAGGAATATGAATGTAGAAGAAATGTTAGCAAGTGAAGTTCTTGGTGACTTCCTTGGAGCAGTGAAAAATGTGTGGCAGCCAGAACGCTTGAATGCCATAAACATCACTTCAGCCCTTGACAGGGGAGGGAGAGTTCCACTTCCTATTAATGACATGAAGGAGGGGTAAGCACGTGTATCAGTCTGATGTTTTTGCCTTACCCTTTTCCTTCTTTCTGAAAAGCTTAGTATTTTTCAGGTTTTCTAGAAACTTTGCAATTACTGTTTTATATTTTGGAATTAGATATAAAAAGTTTACTGATGACTGGAGCCCTAGTTATAATATATGTTTATTGTGTCAGATACCATTACAACAGGTGATAGCTCCTATATATTGATGTTGCAATCCAAAGAATACTAATAAATTCTATTAATTTTGAACCAGTTGGTAGTAAACATGCTTGTTTTGTAATTCCAGTTTTACTTCTGAGCAGTCATTTGTCATGCTTTTCAAGTTTTTAATGATTCCCAATTCATGAAACTGAAAATTTTGAAGCAAGGTATGATAGAGCATAGGTTGCAGGGGCATAAATTTCTAAGAGTATTTAGCATGTAACAGTGTAATTTCCAGCTGTATGCTTACTGACTGTAAGGTAGTTATGTGATTCAGGAGCACTGTGGACTTTCTTCTGAAAGTCTTAAGCTGAGGTCTCTGGGGAGCTGGGGTTTTGTAGTGTACACTGCTGGAATGCACCGTTTCCAGTTGTGATTTGTAACAGATAGTTCAGATAATTCTAGATATTTTAGTGTCAAGTAATAGCTAAGGGTTGAAGGTTCAAAATATGTGTGCAGAAAATACTGTTGTTTCAGAGCCCTTTTGTGTTTCTGGAGTTTTCGAGAACATTTAAAGAAGGCTAATTATTTCTGTACTAGCCAGAGTAATAGCAGAGCCACTTAATACGAGTGGCTATGCTTCAAATATTTAGTTAGATAATGTCAATATATCCAATGGCAAACTGGACCTAATTTCTGTTTCAGGGTCCATTGATACATTATTATCTGGTGCACCAGACTCATCCTATGTATCTAAATATGGCAATGAATAATACAATTAGTGCAGTAGCTCTTATTTTATATATGGTAATGCTAAATGAAGTATTAAGTTTACATTCAGCTTTCAGTATTCTGAAGCAAATTTTGTTGGCAGTGCATAACTACAGTATGGAATGTTTTATGAAAAGCTGGAGGTTTGGCAGGTTCATATTGGTATTAGATTTAGAAATAACTAGCCACTGTGAATTTAATTTGAAAGCATGGGAAGGAATTCTTTAGAAATACTATAATGAGCAAGACTAAAGAGTTCCTTAAGATAAAATTATACTATTTTAATGCAATTTTCAAAAGTAGTATAGATTTGCTTATATCAGGAAACTACACTTGGAGCTCTGTGACTTCATAGAAATTGACACCTCTCATGGTAAGCAAATATTTACATTGTGAAGGAAAACAGAATACGTTGTAATATGCATCTAGAAAAATCTGTTTTATTTCAGTCAGTTATTTCTGTGCTTAGATAAAGTATACTATGAAGAAAAATAATTTTTAAAAGTAATTTCAGTCCTTAATAAACAGCTGAATGTCACTGTGAACAGCAATATTTGGATCCTGCTGGTTTGTCACTCCTCTTTTTCTGCAGTGTGTATGTGATGGTTGGGGCAGATGTTCCGTTCTCTTCCTGTTTACGAGAAGTGGAAAACCCACAAAATCAGCTGAGGTGCAGTCAAGAAATGGAGCCTGTAATAACCTGTGATAAAAAATTTCGTACTCAATTCCATATTGACTGGTGTAAAATCTCTCTGGTGAGTTATTTTATTATTGCATAAAAATGATGTTTGTATAAGTGCAGATGAGAGTTTTGCCAGCCTGGCCAGACAACTTTGCCAATTCTACTTAATTGTGACTGACTTTCTATCCAGCAGATGCTCTTCAGGCTCTGAAAGGATTTTACTAGGTAGGCTACATTCTATTAGAGTTGAGCCTCAGTGTTTGTTTTCAGTAGCAGTGTATTCTATTAATGGCCAGAGAAGTCCAGTGCTTAGAGAACTAAAAGTAATGAGGGAATTATTTAGGTAGGTGTAGTTCATTAATTTAGAATGCTAATACTGCTAATTACACTTGCTTTTCTAAAAAAGTATGTCTATATATACGTTTTCTCATACAGTACTGACCAGTTAGGTAGTATTTTTATGCTGTTGAAAAAATGTTTCTAATAATTGTCTACAACATATTTCATGTTAAAAATTAAATAGAAAAAGAAAATAATGTCGACTAAGGGAGTAAAAAATAAATGGGAATTTTTCTCAAATACAAGAAAAATGATAACTGAACACTAGTCTACTTGCCATGGAAGGAGTATAATTCCTAAAGATGCTTTTTATATTACTTTTTTTTAATCCCAGTAAGGAAAATGAAGAAATAATACAGTATTTGAAGAGAATGTTGCAGATAAGTTTGACCAGTGATGGTGAAGGTACATAAAATAAACTTAGATGATTGTTGAGCTGCTTCAGATATTACCCAGAAGGAAGCTGAAAGGGAGACATTAAATGCTTTTTATAATGGAAAAATTTATAATGAAAATTTATATGATGAATTATATTTTGATGAATTTATATGATGAATTTATATAATGAAAAATTTATAATGAGTATGAGAAAAGGTATTCATACACACAGCTGAATAGCTTCCAGTCCTTTCTTCCTATATACTGTAAATTAGGAGAGCTGTGTGGTTTTTTGGTACTCTCTCACAATCAAGCTCAGGAACATGGCCAAGATGAAATTAGGACCTAGTGGAGACCTGATTGGTACCCATAATCATAGAATAATTATTAATAATTCCTTGTCATTCTTCATTAATACCTGGATAACGGAATGTGCTTATTAAATTTTCAGTCCCCATGAAGCTGAAAGTATCTGCAGGTGCATTGAAGGACTGGGTAGAATTCAGAAAGATCTTGAGAAATTGGAGAAACAGCTTTAGAAAACAGGGTGAATTTTAAAAGGAGCAGCAGAGGGACAAGGCACTAATGCAGGAGAAGTCAGCAATGGCCATGCAGAAGGAAGAGTGGCTGGTTGGGGGTACTTCAGAAAAGAATGTCTGATAGTAGCAGTAGCTCATAAAATAATCATGAAGCAGCATTGACATGCTGATGTGAGAAAAGCAGAGATCACCCTGGGATGTGTAACAGGAACAGGCTCTCAGAGAAGTGTAATTTTCTGCAGCAGCCTATAACTCAACCTTCTTGAGTTCAGCATTTGTTCTGGCAGCGTGCCACGGTAACTGAGTTTAAACAGTCTTAGGGGTGTTTACTGTTGCCAGCAGCACTGCTGCTGTAACCTGGTGCATCAAAGGGAACCAAGCTTCCCTCTATCTAATCACAGGCTGCTTTTCACAAGGCAAGCCAAGGGGGAGGAATTCTCCCAGATCTATGGGCTGGGAGGGAGTTGAGCTCTATTTGTCATAACCACAACATAGACAAGTGATTGAAAATACTGCCATCACATCCTCTTCCTCCCGCTTTTGTGAGGTGATGTTGGCAGTTAGGACCAAATCAAAGAGTGGATTCAAGTTTGGGGGTCCCAAATTCTGCAAAGAGGTGCAATGTAATAAATGCTTCCTCTTAACGCTGCTTTTTCATAGCTTGTTTTCACTCTGTGCATGGGCTTCTGTTGGTCACGTCAATAAGTACACAGATATTTTTTGTGCATTTGTTAGGGTTTGAGATTCAGCAAGCAACCAGGTGGAACTCAGTGTACCTAACATAAAAGATACTGTGGAATTAATGAGCAGAGAATACATAAGTTAATTTTTGCTTTGCAAACTGTCTTGCATTTACAATATATATATAGGCAAGCATTTGAGGCTCAACAGAATTTCTGGCATTCCATGAAAATCTGTTAATCCATCGCATAAGTTGTAGTACAATTTAATACAATGTATTACTTAAAGTGTAAATTATGAAGAAATGACCATCAGCTGCAAGATTTCTCAGTGTACAGTCAGACAAAAGTTCAAGCATGTATGCAAATATATTTTATTTTTTTAATTATCTGGAGAGAATCTTAAGCTAACACTGATAAAATTTAACAGTAATGTCTAACTGAAGATAACAAGAAAACAGGCAGAAAATTAAAAAGTCATCTGTGAAAGGCAGTCAAATGCAATAGGAAATTCAGTAGCAAAACAAGGTTGTATTTCTAGGAACATTAGGTACAGACATAGGAAAATATAAATAAAAAATGGCTTGTGACCAAGAATGCAGCCTTCTAAAGGTTAGTGGAATTAAAAAGAACCCCTTGAAACTCTGACTCCGATCAACCAAATGCACATCTCATGTTGGGGTGCCTCCTGCATTGGGTGTGTGGGCGAGGCAATGAGCTGCTCAGACCTTGGCAGCTCAGTTGATGCCTCTTGCTTTTTTGAGCAGTGGCTGTGAAGCTCAGTATAATATGATGGAGAAGGAGGAGGAGAAAAGGTGTGTGACTCTTCATCTCTGCCACACTCATACAAGAGAGGGCAGTATTGTTATTTAGAAAGACTAGTAAGAAATGGATCAACTCATGAAAAAGAAATCAATACAAAATAATCAGCGTGTACTAAAGATGTTTACTGAATTTTTACTCAAATACTGTTTGTGTGAGATATACCTAAATCTTTAAAACCCAAGGTATCTGTTGTAGGCACAAAATAGAGTAATACTATAACATTACTATCACATTGATGAGAAGCTTTCATAAAATGTAAGGTTCTATTGTTTAAGAAAAAGTGATTGGATGAAATTTTATAGAATTTGTCAAACATGTAATATGGATTTTTCTATATGTTATGGTTGGTTAGATACTGCCTCTTTTTACATTCTGTTACTTTGTTATTTAATCATCTTTTTTTTTTTCTTCTTTTTTTTCCCTGGATATCAGGTTGACAATACAAAACAAGTTTCCACCTTTCAGGAAGTGATTCGTGGAGAGGGAATATTACCTGATGGTGGAGAATACAAGCCACCTTCTGACACACTGAAAAGCAGAGACTATTACTCGGATTTCCTAATTACACTGGCAGTGCCCTCGGCAATAGCACTGGTGCTTTTCCTAATACTTGCCTATATCATGTGCTGCCGACGGGAAGGAGTGTGAGTACTTTAACACGCTAATAAGTAGCTGCAGATTTTTCTAAGATTATAATGCGTAGAAAACTATTTGTTAGAATAGTTCCATTCAGTTCATTATAGACATTTAAAACAGGCCAAAAGATACCTGCTTGAAATACTGAACTACTTCTCACCTAAGCACATGCACTAATTTCCAAGCCAGCGGACAGAGGGCCTGTAGTTGTTCTAGCGGAAAGGGTTAAAATACTCAATGTACACACAAAACTCCTCAGAATCTCCACATGTGCACAGCTCTCAGAAATGCCCCCTGGCAAATAAAATACTAATAAAGGATCATTTGTTCAGGAGGATAGTAAGTAATTTCTAAAATTCTAACTTTCATAACGTAAGCCTGGTTAAGGAGATTAATTGAATTTAGACATATTATAAAAGAAAAACACATAAAAGGAAAGCAGCAAGTAACGTAATTTCTGCCATTTCTTACACAAACTACAATTTCATTTTGTCATGGAATTTATTTTAGCCAGAAGCTTGTTCTTAACCTGCATTTTCATTTCCCTGTGTGTGTGTCCGTGTGTGTATGTCTGTCACCATTATCACATCTCTCCACGTGCGTTCATCAAGGCCTCATCACAAACCCTGTTGCAAATGCTGCCAAGTTGCGTTTAGCAATAACCTTGTCAGCATTTCTACATCATGTACTGTTTTCATCATCAGGTAGATTTAATGTTCCAACTATCAATGCTATTATTTAATTCATAAATTTTGTTTTGTTTTTAGGGAAAAGAGAAACATGCAAACACCAGAGTAAGTGTCTTCTTTCCTGTTATTTTTCTTTTACCATTTAATTTTCATTCTCAGTAGCTTGTCATGCTTCATACATGTGTGTCATAATCTTCTTTCATTCTCTCTAAACCATGGTTTAATTCATAAATGTGAAAGCTGCTTTTAAATCAGAGTCTTGGCAAGGATAGAAGATCAGAATAAAAAGGGTTTGAAAATAATGACTGTTAATTCAAAATAAAATAGTGCTGTTAGAATAAGTATGTTAATATGCAATTTATACTCCTGGTTATTGGCCTTCCCAGCCTGTCTCTTAAAGGCAGTGAACAGAAGAAATATCCTGGAAGGTATCCAGTGCCAGTACTATGAAGTGTTTTAAAATTAATTTATGAACCTTTATGAATCTACCGCAAGAATCAGGAGTTAACCAAAACTTTCATTTTAACTGCAGCAAATAAATGGAACATTAACCATACATGGCACAGTCTTGGATCCTATGAAAAATATTCAGACAGAAAAATCTAATGGAATTATTATTGCCTTAAAAATTAAATAAATCCAGTATTTATTAATTTAACTATGTAAAGGTTTACTGCAATTACTGCACTATAGAGTCTGTAACATTTGTCAAAGTCCTTGTATTTTTAAGAACAATAATAATTGTAAATATCCGTTTTGGTAGAGGACTTAAAATATGTATTCACTGTTTTATTTCCTTTTGACATAGCATCCAGTTGGTCCACCACAGTGCTATACAGAAATCAACCAAAGAGCTCCGTGACATGTCTAAGAATAGAGAGATTGCGTGGCCTCTTTCAACGCTGCCCGTGTTTCACCCCGTGACTGGGGAGATTGTCCCGCCCCTTCACACGGACAGCTACGACAATACCAGCATGCCACTGATGCAAACACAGCAGTAAGGGTTCAGATTTTATTTCTTAATGCTCACTGTGTTGCACAGTTTGACTGTAGATTCCAGTTCTTGTCATCTGAAATGTGTTTCAAGTGGAGGTTTCAGTAATGACTCTCTAGTTCAAGATTGCTCTGATGTTTGCATTTCCAGCAGGAAGAAAGGTCTTCTATTATGAAATTAAATGGCTGGCTTTCAGTCTGCAGGCTTGGCAAGAAGCTTTGCATGGAGCAGCTAGATTTGTGAATATTTTAGAGGAAAACTGCTTTTGACAGAAGAATCAGTTAAAACTGTTCTATTTTAGATACCCTGTCTTTCAACCAATATCTTTGGAGTTCTGGTATAAAACTACCACTGGGTTGGTGGTAGTTTCATACCAGAAAATCCAGACTCTGTAAGTGGTTAGTCATGTACTTGTCACATGTGGTTTGTGTTTGAAATGTTGATGCTGAAAAGAAGATATTCCATTATGCAGATAATAAATACAGACTTCACCCATTTCCATTGTTGCCACCCTCTCTCCAGGACAGAAACCAGAAAAATACTCCTTCCTGTTCCTTAGAGTTTGTTTATTAGTAACTTAATGAAACTACTGAGACAGACCCAGCCAATGCTTTGCACATGCTCTAATTTAGACAAGTCCATAGTGCTGTACCAAAAAGGCATTTTTGGTAAGGTTTGTTCGAGGTGCCTGGGGCTGAGCAGATTGGAGGCAGTGGTCTCAGAAGGGGCTGGCATTTTTCAGTTCTGTGCTTTAACACCATCTCTAGCTGGTGGCTCTTCTACTGGGAGGCCTGCATGGCCCTAGTGGTACTGGTCCAGTGGCAGCACTAACTCGGTCCTAATTTACCCATGCTTGCCCTGAATTCCTTTCATAGTGTAGTTCCATGTTTTCTTCTCTCTGCCCTAAAGCTAAATTCTCAAGAAAGTACAGCTATATAAATTATTCCTTGTACAATTGCTTCAAAGTGCTCCATCCTACCTTTTGCAGCCTCTCCTCTATTCAGAATAGCAGCATTTTATCACTGGGGTGCCAAATCCTGTACCAAAGGTTTTCTTGAGTTGTACATAAAGTATTTATCTGCTTCACCTACATTCCAACCCTCAAGTCCTTTCTGTAAAAACACCTTAATACGTGGTAGCTGTTAAAATAGACACTTAAGCAGGGCACAAAAATGTAACTGCCGTGATAGGTGGACTGGCTGACCATTCATTCATTCCAGTGTCAATCACTAAATGGCAAATGCTGTCACCTTTGGTGTATTCATCACTTGCGTTACCTCTGGCATTTCACCAAGTCTGAGCCTTTGAACCTAGCTGACAAGTGAAATAATAGGAACTACTGCAGTTTCTTTGTTTTCTTTGTTTCATGGACTTGGCTAACCTTTCAACAACTGTATCTGCATAGTCAAAATAGATTATTGCTTCATAAGCAAAAAAATGAAGTGTGAATACTGAACTTTCATCATAATATACTTCAGACTTTGTATGGAAGCATTAAAGATATTAAATGTTTTTTTATAGGAACCTGCCACATCAGACTCGGATTCCACAGCAGCAGAGTGCAGGTCAGTACTCAGAAAATACTGTAACTATTAAGTGACCAGTGTGGAGGAATCACTAGTTAAAATGTATACAGTCTATGGACAGTGGAAATAATTTCCAAATATAGTCAAGTATTTCAGCATTGTCATTCCAAATTTTTTTTTTTCACATTTGTGAAAATTTTGGGATGCGATTGATGGAACAAGTAGGAGAAATGCTACATTAGGACTCTGCATGAAACAGCGGAATTGGGTACAGTTAAGTTAGAAACCTCATATAAATAATTTTCTGTTACAACATGAAGCTACAGCCAGAGCCCCAAATGTGGTTACATGTTTTGGGTTCTCTGACACTTGATAGGAAATCCTAATTTCTAATTCCCACCAGTACTAGTTAAGCTCTGAAGAAGGAGCTCTTTATTGGTATTACTAGACATGAAGTTGATACTGGGGAATCTGTGGTGAGGCAAATATCCATGCTTCAGGTTTCCTATGTATTAGTCATCACTTTTGTATCTTTTCACAAATGCCCATCTATTGATTGAGATCGGGAATGACCCGTCACACTAAGGCTGACTGTTCTCTCTACTTGGCATCTCAGGTTTGAGAAAAAGTTACAGCCATAGCCACGTGAAAGGGGGTAAGGATCACAGAGGAAAAAGGTGGAGGCCAAAGCATGATTTTTAAATATTCAGAGAGGTATTTAAGCAAAACTCTAGAGAGATACATGTGTTTTGAACATAATAACGGGAACTACGGCTCCAAGTAGAAGATTCCTTTTGACTTAGGAGTTACATAAGCAACTCTTTCTTTTCATTGAAAATCCTTCTTCTTCATTACTGCTTTCGGGGATTAAAGGAGAATTTCGTATGACAACATTTCAAAGATTTGAGGCAAGTATATAATAGATTTTTCTGCCCACATGGGTTGTTTTGTTATTTGAAAATTAAAGTTATAAAAAGCCTGACTGCAGTTCTGCTAGCTTTGCTATTTGTGTGCTTTTTTGTACATGTGTTTGGAAATGGTGGATGACCCTTGCAGTCATAAGTCTTGATCCAAAGCCTCCAGCAGTGGTTTGGATTGACATTTAGCACAGCTCTTCACACTGACTACTGCAGACATTTAGAAGGCAGAACGAGAATGTCACACAGTGCTGCTCTTCTGCTATGACTGTTTTGTTCCAAGAATTCCAGTCTGTCTTGCAGTAAAAAATATGCAGGATCCCCTAGTAGTGCTTCATGGTGACAGCAGACAGGAATTTTTGAAAAGGTATGGAACATAAGCTAGCATAGGTTTGTCACCTGTGAGTCGCACTGAAAAGCTGCCCTAAAATAGATCTTAAAAATCCTTCTGTGTCTGTATTTTCTGTAGTACGTTATTTTTGTAGAATACAACTATTGTTTCATATTCATCACAGACGCTGCCTGTGACAAGCTCTCAGAAATCCGTGGGGGCAGGTGGTGGAATGTATTTGGGACAGACTGTTTCCTCCTCTTCTCTTAGTTTGTAATGACACCTTGCTTTGTAACTCAGATGTGCAGGTGGTCCTGCAAGCACTTCCGTGACATGATGGCACATGCCTCTTGCAGTTTATCTTTTAAAGGGTGTCTATGACTCCTGTTGTCAGAAGGTTAGATTTTTAGAAAGTTGTGATTTAAAACAATATTCAGACACAACTAAGTGTCTTCTAGTAGCATGAGTACAAACTTAGCAGTCGATTTTATTCATCTGTTCAAGTAAGAAATTTACAGAAATTAAACACCCAAGGCCAAAAAACCTATAGAACTAGATGTTCATTGTTAAATTTTCTTCTTTTTGTGAAGAAAATTCCCAGTAATATATTCAGATTATTAACATACTATCAGTCATCACTATGAATAGGAAATTTCTATTTTAATTCTTCAGTAGACTGTATTTAGTAATTTGAAAAGCAGACCATGGCTAATAACCATTGTCCTCTTCAGGAACTATCTGAATGCCTAATAAGGAGTGGTTTTATTTTAACCTTATATAAAAAAGCAGACTTAATAACTGACATAATGCTTGGCTATTTCACAAGGTTAAAAGCTAACTGGGAAAAAATTGTGTGAACAGTGACCACTCATATCTAATGTTTATATTACACTGATGAAAATTACTACTGGTCTCCAGTATCAAAAGATATATTAAGTTTTGTAATTGTCTCTCTGTCAATGGGCAGAATTCATGAGGACTATTTAAGGTTCTTAGATTAAGTTCATATGGTATAATGCAAAAGACTAACTTGCATGTACACCATGTACTCTTTTTTCCGTTTTGTGCTTCAGTCTCCCTCTGAAGCCTGCTAGGTTCTAAAGAGAAAGATAAAATTCCCAGTTAAACAGTCTTTTCCCAGTGTTCTCCCTTCCCAGAAGACAGCCAGCAAAGCTCTGTCATGTGCATGTTGTCTTTTGGTCCAGGTTGTACTTGCAGTATTTCTCCAATGTGGTTGTTGATAAAGGACTAATAAATACTATTTATGTGCTGTGCTCCCAGTTGCCAGTTCAATATTGTTGAAGCATCATGTGCCACGGATGGATTATATAAATTCTCATCTCTTTGCAGGTAAATGGTATTCCTGAGGAAAGAAAACTAACAGAAGCAATGAATTTGTAAACAGAGAAGGCAGCAAATTGTCTTATTTCCTTTTTTGTTCTGGTCGATGCATGAGTTTTTCTGGTGTATATTGTGCATGCCCACAGTATTACAATGCTTTCAGTGCCAGAGAGTACAATCACTTCCATATAACTAATGTACTGTATCCTTTTGTACTTTGGACATTTTTGACAATTTGTAAACACTGATAACTTTTTATATTTGTTACATTCAGAAAATAATCTTTCATATATATATATGTATTAATAAATATCAAGCTTTATTCTGTCTTGTGATCTCTCCTGAAAGTTTTAACAGGGAAATCAAAACTTCAAAGCGTTTCAGACTGTTCAATGGGATGATACAATTGCCTTGTATTTGCACAGGAAAAGCAGTACTGTATAAGCACGAAAACTTGTGCAATATGATGAGGCTCAGAAATACTACTGCAGATTTATTAGGCATTAATTTTTTAGAGATTATCAAATACAATAAGCAAAGTTATTTTTGGAAAAAAAAATAATAAAACCTCAAACAAAATAACTAAAACTACTCCCGATGAAAATTGGATTTCTGTTCTTTTACCAGATATTTACCCTATTTGAAAACCTGTAAGTAATAAAACATTTAAAATCTGTCCATTCATTCATTTGGTTATGTTAGAAGAAACTGTTAAAAACTGCTGTAGACAGAAATTAAATGTCTGCAAATAAAAAATGGTTAATTTTGTTACAGTATATGTGGACTAAGTCTTCAAAAAACTTAAATTTTTTTTGTCATATTCCCAATGCAGTTTTTGTATCCTGCACATTCTTTGTTCTTTTTGGAGCACAGAGTTGTGGGAGAACAAGCTATCTAATAAACCATAAAAAGGAGCTGATTAAAGACATACTTTCCTGGGAGGTGGTTACTTTGAGCAGCATTTGTCCGTGGAGCTGAAAGCTTAATAATAAGGACTTTCTGAAAAGGATCTGAACTGGGGTTTCCATACTTTTCAATAGACAGTGATAGTTTATCTCCTGACAGTTTTCACCAGATTTTAAATGCATTTCTGATGCTTCTTTAAATCTTCAAATACAGCGTAACACAAGACTTCAGGGTCTGCAGCTCTAACAGCTCACACCAACAATTCTTGGGGTTTTACCTCAAAGCATTGTATTGTTTTAAGCTGACACTTACACTTTGTCTTTTTTTCTGTAATATTTTCTCTTTCAGAAGCTGTATGCTCATCAGGACATTGCATTGTAAGCAGAAAACTGCGTCTGCTTTAAAATTACTAAATGCTGGCTACATTTCCTTAGCTGAGGTTTCTGAGGTCTCTGCTAAGAGAAATTTTAGTAGTTTTTAAATTTAAGACTGAGGATAAAAGAAATGTGTAAAATGAGTTTATTAGAGTTTGTAAAAAGACCAAAGTAGTCACTTTTGGGGTTGTTCTTTTTTCCCTTTTTAGAATTATGACTATGTTCTGTCAAAACAAAAACTTAGTTTATGTTAATTTTTAAGCAAACAGTGATGTGTTTATAGGCTCGAACCTGAATGCAGCATCTCAGCAGGTAGTTAGAGCAAGTCCTGAGCTGCTTTTTAGACAAGTTTTGTGCAACAAGTATGATAACTGTTGCAGCAAAGTATATAATCAGTGCTCAGTCCATGGTACATACTTGTGTATTGTCAAGATGTCATTTTGCAAAGCTGCCCTGAATGCTCAGCACAGCCCACAGAATGTGGTAGGAAATGTATCTTGCCACAGGAATCCTGCTGGTGATTGTTAGACCAGGAGGGGTAACTCAAATTACAGGCATTCAAGTTGAAAAATTAAGGCAGTTTCTGAAACAATTGGACTAAAGAGCCATTCCTACTCACTTTCAAAGTGGCATCCGTCACACCTTCCTACCTCATCCAAAAGGTACCAGGGAAGAGACTTCACCAGTCAATCAGCCTCCTCAGTCACACCCCCCTTGTTTCCAGCAGCTTGGATGGTTATCAGTGAAAAGTGACTCACAAAACTGCACACGGTGGTTTTCAGTAAATTAAACATTTACATCTTTTACCCAGGCTGTGAAAAAATTTGAGTACAATCAGCATTTGGTTTCTATTAGTTTATACTACTGTTTTGAAATGTATGACCTGTCAGTGTTTTGAAACCAAAATGAATGGAATGGATTTTAAATAATGCTTTTTAATGCAACATAAGACTAAACTTTGTAAGTATTGAGTTTGGATCATAATTTCTGGTAACTCGAGGATGACATGACAATCAATGAACTACCAGTTAAGCTGTTCCCTACTCATTTGTATTAATGTAACAGTGCCAATATATTTAAGGAAATTACGTAAAACTATTATGTACATGCATAAAGAATTAGTTTGTAGCAGTGGAGACTCCATCTATTTTGAAAAGAATCCAGTGATGTAGGTGACTCGGGTATTAAGCACACCTGACCTATTTTATGATTAAAAGCTTCATTTATCTGAGGTAAGTTTAATAACAAATTATTTATTTTTACTTATTAAGATAATTGAAAGCATAGATTTATACAGCTGGTTAAAGACACAATGGGTGAAGTTAAACAGTAAGTTCACAGCCTCTTTTAATGTTGTATGATGGCAGTATGAGCTGATAGTGTATTGATTAAGTTGCAGCCAAATTAAACAGAAAACCCTACAGCTATCTTTGTACTTATATGAAATGTAAAATCTAATAAACACGAAAACATGAAGGAGTGAAGTTGTTGCCTGCTTAATTTACAAAATTGTGCCTAAACAACCTTGTGTTACAGCTGTTAACATTACTGAAACCATACTGGATGGTCGGTGTCTGAGAAAGGAGTGGAGCTGATTGTGCATGGTTTGTTTAACTAGGGTAATCCTAAACAGGTGTTATAACTGGAAAGGATAGAGAGTGGTTGCAGCACTTGGCTCAGGTGATACATGGCTCCAGATTATACATGGAGCTTTGGAGATAGGAACTACCACTCTGAATCCTTCACTTAAGGACCCCCTTCTATTTAGTGTGGGATTTCAGTAGCTCAATTAGAAGCTAAATTCCCTAACTCAAACAAATCTTAAAGATGAGTTTGGTTTCTTGATGTAGCCAGACCAAAGAAAGCCCAAGTCACTTCCTCTGCTTTCCTGCCGTGTTCCCGCCTTGTAACCAGGGAGAAAAGCATTCAATGCCTCTGCTGTGGAATTCCACTGAGGACTCCTGAGCTCCAGCACGGTTTTGGTTACTAGAGCTGTAATTTCATCAGAGCAGGGACAGTGTGATTTACTGCAGAAGAATCTTCCTGCATTGCATCTGACATAATTTGTGATACAGTGAATACCTCCCCCTCCTTCGAAGTAACAATATCCAGAAATACAGGGCTCTGGAGAAACTGCAGAACTAATCTGTGATTTCAGGCAGGCTGAACGGTGAACTGAAGCGCATCTCGAGTCAAGGAGTAAAAAGATTTTACTTAATTGATGTTGCTCCCATTACAAAAATAAGCATCCACAGCACATTTATTTAATGTTTAAATTACTTCGTATTTTTACATAACCTGAAAAGAAAATATATTTATCCCACATACAATAATAGTAAACAAGTGCATTATTTCAAACATTAAAAATAAATCTTTTAACCAAGTCTGTACAACAGATAAATAACATTATATCTACAATACTTAAGTTGTGAAGAACAAAACAAAAATTATCCCTCAAAGTCACAGTTCCCTGTTGCTCAAAATACTGGCATAGATGAAGGTTATGCATGCTACCTCTGCCTATGGTGTTCACTTACACCATTTCCTTCAGTCATTCACAGGTATTGATCAAGGAGGTTAACTTCCCAGACTCGGGGAGTCAGGCACACACAGAATAAACATCTTTCCAATAGCTTTAAAATAGCTGGCAGGCTTCATAAAACTGCTGAATTTGGGGCAAGTGAATGATTTCTTTTTAATTTTTTTTATGATGCATGACTGGTCATTCTTTAAAAGAAAACTGTTCTTCACCACCAAAAAAAAAGTTGAAGCCATTTTTACAAATTTTTTTTGCATTCCTTCATGGCTGCAAGCTTGAATTCAATATTTTACCTGGGCTAAGATCAAAAACATGCACATGACAGTACATATGGTACAAATTAGGATTCATGTTGTTTATAATCATACACATGCTTGGAAAATATTTTGTTCGTGTCTTTGACTGCTAACAAGTAATCAGGAGAAGAATAAAATGAAAAAGCAATTACTTAAACCCACAAACAAAGAAATGTCCATAACTCCACTGGTAAGAAGAATACAAATGGTAGCATGTCACTGCCACACTAAAGGATTATTTCTTTCAATTTTAGTTTTTTTGCTAAAGGAAAGAATTAGTAAGAAAGATGGGCACTGCTAAAAAAGCTGGGAAAAAAAGCTTCCTCCAAACAGCTCCAATCTAATTTGGAGACTCAGCCGTCTGCATGCCACAAAGATGACCACTCAGTCCCCCCTCCACACGAAACCAACAGACTGGCTTGCATCCTTGACTCACATCCTTTTAAATTAATGTAATACTGGATTGAATATGGCACCAGGTCCCTAATGAGACCTAATTCAAGGCCACCTACAAACTCAGGGAAAGGTTCAATGATCACAGGCTCCCTGTTCTTCCATTTCCTTAAGATCTGATGGAGTGGATATGATGTGATTTCAGCTGAAAAGTCTTCCAAAAATTCTCCATCTTGAACTCAATCTCTGAAAATTAGTCATCTGTTTGTTCACAGGCATTATACAGAGTACTACACTCAGATGAATTAGTGGAAAATTTAAGAATAATCACTTTTAGGGAAAAAAGTCAAATTTTCTTTATAAAAAAAATCCATCTCAGAATTCACTGAAAATGCTGAAAACATCTTAAATTTCTGAAAAAAACCTCCCATAAAATATGTAAACTTCTATCATCTTCAATCATTGAACTGATGATTACTTTTTATTTCCTTATATAAAGGGTTTCATATAACATGTACTATTTCCACCCAAAATACTGATTTCTAGACTAAAAAATTACTCTTTTGTTCAGAAAAACACCGTGGTTTCACATCAGCTCAGTGTCCATTCTGAAGGATCACAGCTTTGCTCAGTTTTGTTCCTTCTGGGAATGTTGGCAGCGTGTTACGCGTGGGCCATGGGCTCGTAACACCCGCTCTTCATTCTGCTCCCCCAGTGCCAGGTCAGTTCTGTGATATGCCCATGATATTGCTAAAGCACTTCACCTCTTCGTGTCACTTTTAAACAGATATGTAAACAGAAATATACATCCAGTAGAAAAGACTCATTTTCACATGCAATTCTGTACAGTGCACTCTTGTTTCTCAGATTATTTGAGAAGGCTATTGCCACACAAAATATGTACATTTGCGCTATATACATTTTCCACACGCTTAATTTAAATGTCTTCTTGTACCTCCAGTTGAGAACTTTTGTTCAGGCAGACAGAAAGTAAACCTGAAGAAAGTTTCCACATTAATGCCTTGACTGATCTTGCATTGCTGAGAAGAGGTGTAGTCCAGAAAAAAATCCAGCTATGCAGAGCAACCTTTTCAGCAGAGTTGAGTTATCTTTAGGAACCACAATCTGTGCTAGATCGTTAGTGATCTGAGAAATTTCATGTGCCACACACACAAATATAAAAGTGCTGACAATGACATTAAACATTGGATATCCAGGAATGAGCACCAAGATCCCCTTTGTGTCTGCTGCTAACCAAATATGGTATTGGCAAATGAAAAGCTAAAAGAAAAAAGAATGTGTTTAATTTATGTGTAAATATTTTTACTTATCTAAAAACATATAATTATTACTATTGCATCAGCTGACACACTTCTGTTTAAATCAGAAGTTGCTTTCCATGTTTTCCCTATGAGACAAAACTATGAGCTTGTTAGAACACAAAATGAAATGGGTTTGTTGGGCACTTAAGCAAATATGGCTCTGGGAGCATGGGATCCATTCCATCAGAGCAGTGGAGGAATCCCCCCCTGCTCAGTTACTGTCTCTCTGGTGAGGCTCTGAACTAACATGCTTGCAAATAAGAGATAATACTTCAGCTGTTGATGAATACACAGCTCCCTGGAGTTGACCAGTAATTTAAAGTTCATCAGGAATTGGAAGAGTGGAACGTGATACTTTAAAAAACAAACAAAATCACACACTACATATACACTGTATTAGAATGACTTTCTCCTAAAAATGTATTCTAGTAATACAATAAAACAACATTTAATATCACCAAACAGCAAATAAAATGGGAAGCTAAATAATTCCTACACAATATAAACTTAAAGGAATATGATAACATTTGCTCTAACAAGGGTTTTGTTTGTAAAGTTACATTTATTAATTATTCATAAAAAGCTTTCGAGGGCAAACATTTATAAGTGTACTTATATTAGCAAGTATAATTCATGCTGATTCCTCACAGCATACTCCAGCATTAAATCCCCAGTCTCACAACCTTAAGTTACCCCATCCCCCAAAACAGCACAAGAATTAACTTGCTACTATGAGACTGCCATTTCAGCTGTGATTTTGAAGTGTAATAGAAGCTATAATGCTAAAAGAGGTCAAACACCACAGCATGGTATTGAGTAAGTCAATAAATGTTTTCACTATTTATGTGTTATATGACAATTTAGACAATAAAACCATTATACTTCTAAGTTTCAGTTCACTGTGCTTCTGGTCGTTCTACTTACCTCTAAAGAAATTTTGCCAAACCAGGCAAAGAACGAGCTATACACAGATCGGACATATCCAGGAATGTTCCTGATGAGGATGAAAGCTAAAATCTTTTTTTTTTTTAAAAAGTAAAATAAAAAAATAACCAACTGTGGATGACAAGCCAATTACAAACACATGAAAGGTTTATTCATATTCACTGCCTTAAGTGAACTGCATCATGCATTGAAATTTCTTTAACACCTATCTAAACCAAACCAAAATCCATGCAGTTTATACTTAATGAAGTAGGCACTGAAATTGAAAATCTCTTACACACATTCTTACAGCATTGCAGGTCACATTTACATCTCCAGTAAATGGGCTTGATATTGACGGATATTACTATATAGTTACTAGGCATGGTCACAAAACATGTTACACCATGCCAGCCTAAAACGAAGGTGGCCACAAATCTGAGTTAACTCTCTATTTTTAAAGACAAGGGGTCAAGACAGACTATCAAAAAATTAAGTCACACCTGCTGCCACTCAGGAAAGCAACACAAACTATTAAGAAACAGAGAGCACAGAATCAGACAGCTGGTGTATTGTGAGGCTGGGGAGACAGCAAGTGGAAAATCTAAATTTAAGAAAACCACATGTATGCCTCTGTGGCTCACCTCTTCTCTGCCTTAAACGGACCACAGGGTCCCATAGGTTGCTTCCTACACTAAAACCTCCCAAACACTTGTGCTTTCCTACAGCTTTCTTCTTTGCCACTAATACACAAATAGTCAAAAGCTGCATCTGGACTGAAAGGGTGCATATGAAATGTACACCAGGGACATGCATGTTAATCAAAAGCACAGTCACAGTGTCCAATTTCAGGGCTTAAAGGCAATAAAAAACTCAGCAATGTCATTAAACCCTTTTTCACTTTCAGACACGAAAATGAAGTGCAATATCTGACATTCCACACTAAGGCACAAATATATTTAAAACCAATTTTTAAAAAAGACCAAATAAGAACAGACTAGATTCTATCACTCTACTGAAACAGACTATAATTACAATTACCTGCACCACAGAAACAGAAGGATGTAGTTCATTGCACTCTGTCTTGTTTTTACAGCTACTAGCCCAAATAGAATAGGTCTAAAAGACAAAAAAATCTATGTAGCAATTATATGTAACATTTAAAAATTAAACAAGAGTATACTGTTTTGGATTGCTTTTAGCAGTAGTTGGTTCATATGATGTGGGACACACTAGTAGAAAAAAAACTTATATTTGGCTTAGTTTTGTGTTTCAAATTCTCTGCAACTGGTGAATAATACAAATTTTTTTCATCACAAATGCTCAAGCAATCAAGAGTGGAGATCGAAGCTACATTATCTACCATGTTACTTTTATGATCCAATTTTCTTGTAACCTTTGCAATGAACTGAAAGAGTGATGATTTCATCTACAGATGACTGAACAGAAAAGTATTGCAGTGAGTAGATAGGTAGGGCTGTACAGAAAAAACACAGCTGAAATATCTCCAGATCAAGATTTCATTTTTTAAATCAATGCATTTTCTAAACAAGAACTTCCAAAAACTTACTCTTTAGGTATTTACAAACCTGGTTCTACTAGGTTATAGTAGATACGTACCAAAAAGGAGACAATTGAAATAAATAATAAAACATTTGAAACTCTATTGGAGAAAAGAGGATCTCCTTTTCCTTCTGATATCATTTGATGTTTCTGCAATGCCAGATAAATAAAAGCAAACAGCATCCCGTGAAAAACCACCTGTAAAGACAAACAGAATGCAATGAGTATTTCATGGCTTTTGTAAGTACTTCACAGTAAAACTTCTAAGAAAAGACACATCTAGAACACTTTATGAGTTCATTTGCAGAAATAAGATGAATGCAGCTTAGTATTTTATTAAACATTGGAGCAAACTCCTGTTTTCTCTGGAGAAAAGGAAAACAACTGTCCCCCGCCCCCCCAGTTAAAAAATACACTTAAAAGACCAGTAAAAATTTATGCAAATGTTACATACATAGCGATCCAGCTTCCACCTAAACCACCATTCATAGACATTCCCATTCAGTTCAAAACACTTGGACAATGGCCAAAATGAAAATATCTTCTCAAATGTACCCTGTAAAAGATGAACATGGCAAAAGCATTAACACTGATGTCTACTCTATCTACTAAATTTAAATCAATATGCTGTCTTTAATATTATTCTACCCCTATTTCACTGGCTATGTGGCATTAGCAAAATAACAAGGTTCCTTGGAAGTCTCTCCCACAAAAGAAAAGATAAAAAGAAAAGAAAAAAACTTCCTCACATGAGAAAGGGTTTCAGTTTTGCCTCCCATAAAGGTATTGGCACGCCTTCCATTTTGTACTGCTGACTTAAAGGGAGAGATCCACTGACACGCTGTGATAACAAATACGTGCTCTACAGAAGACTCAGTGCAATCAATGAGGGACTAAACCCACACAAACTTCCCTGTAAGATTTGGGAGTGACAAACCCCTAACCCCTAACCCTAACCCTGCCCTGACTTCTGTCAGCTGTACTTATTGCATGCAGTAAGTATTTTGATGAGGTATCAAAGCCAACACTAGGCCTCTAAGAGACACGGATCTTCATTATCACCATATGTATCAGCATGTGCTGGCAAACCCCAGGAACTTTAAGCACACCAAAAAACCCCACTCCAAACCCAAAGCATAGACTTCTACATTTATTACATTTGTAGTAGTAGTACACAGGAAATGTGTCAAGATAACAAACCAACGAGTAAGATACAGAACTGTGTTTTTTTCAGCATCCACAGCAATTCAATTATGAAAAGAAACCAAAAGGTTTTGGGGGCTTTTTTCTTAGATCATTAACGATAAAAATAGTCAAGATTTACAAACCTGAGAATATGACAGAAAATATATACATGTCAGTAAGCAAGTCAGTTTCAGCAGTAAACCAAAGTGCCATAGGCAGTTCCCTGAGGAAGAAATAAATTAATCATTATACTGTCATTAATTTTTCAATAGCAAAACCCAAGACACATTAAATAATAATTGCCAATTATTTAGAGCAGCTATGCTTCGTAATAGATCCATTAATAAAAAAAATGTTCAAATATTACCAGTAATATTTTATCACTATCTACATTTAAATTTTACTTTAAGCAATTAAAATAAACATTCAGAGCAATTAACAACCTATTAATCCTAAATTAAGCTTCATGTCTAAGGCAGGGACTACATACATACAGAAAGATGAGAATTTAGGTATTCAAATAAAAACTCTATTTTAAAACCTCTGCTTTCCCAACCACTCTGCAGAGGCAGTCCTTACTCTAGGTGAATGTAAATAAATAAATATATACAAATGCCCAACAGGTTTTGTCATGTGAAACAAGTAGAAAAAATATTGTTAAACTTTGGGATACCGGTTTGTACCCCAAAGCTCAATTGCAGGTTATTAAAGACAAGTATCTTCTTAAAAGAAGCCTGAGAAACTACTCCTCAAAGCTGTCAGCTGATAGTAAGCTCTACTCAAGCCTCAACATTGCAACAGAGATCATCTCTCTCTCCTGCCATTTAAATTGGCAGCTGCAAACAGAGACATAAACCACTGAAAGCTAACATTAAAAGATTTTCTAGTTTCACAGTAACTATTGCTCTGAAATAAACAAGTAATTTCTCTGTTTCTGGAACAGAAGTGCCTTTGTAGGAAGGAAAAAAAAAGCTATCTGCCCTTGAGATACCTTGTAAAACTTCTCTTTAAGTGTATTTTTACAGCATCTATTCCTAGTATATATTTGGTATATTTCATCATCATATCTGCAGAATATCAAATGGGGATATTCCTCCATCAATAGGGAAAGAGGATTTAAGACTTTCAACGTTTTAGTTCTAATTTAGGTGAATTAAATAAGAAGCGTTTATGACAGGATGACAGCTTTCTAATGAATAGCAATGCATAAAATAAACTGGAGTTTCCCTTTTTAAAATATTTGTATCAAGACATACTTCTGACAGCTCATTTAGTCTAAGATACTAAGATAACAAACCCCATGTTCTTATTTGGACAGATAAGGCAGAATTGGTGCTCAGAATGTAAGAGGCACATTGGCAATGCAGAGCAGCAAAGTCTAAACACTCCTTTATCACTCCATACCCATTAGCACATGACAGACAGTCTCAGCAAGCATAGACAGTGCATCTATGGTTTTAATTTGCATTCAGTAATATTTCAATTCTTAATTAAACACATTTCTGATGATCAAAACCTATTAAAAAGTATTCTAATATAACCAGAGCCAGAGTTTAGCTATCACCTGTTAACTTTCTCAACTGACACAATTCATCTATGGCATCTATTTCTGTGAACAACTATTCTGTGTTTCAAAGAGACAGAGATCTACTAACAATACCATTTTCTGTATTATTACCATTGTAGTAACATGCAAATGTTTTACAGCAGAAAGAAAAACAATCTTACCATTTGCTTTCTTCTGGATGATCTGAGGCCATATAGCTAAGGTGGCATAAATGATCATAAACCAAACAGTAACTAATGGCACAAAGTAGTAGAACTGGTAAGGTCGGTCCATCACTATGCACAGTACCACAACCAAGAAGTTGAGACGAAATAAAACCTGGAGGGTGTCAGAGGAGAGACCACAGAGGATATATAAACTGGGAGGCAAAGCTGAGAGATGTGGGGGACATGCTTCTTTAGCACTATACAAAAATATCTGCGTATTTCACATCTCACATGCTGATTATATTTCAGTTGAAACAGGGAACCTCAACAATGCACTGCAAGACTGCAGGCTGATTATGTCATTCTGGACCTGTTCTACACTGGCCTGCCTGGGTAGAGATTGCAATGAAAATAAGGTTAACCAGATCTGACTATTTCCCAGGCTGAGGACCAAGTACTCCAGTTGCCGGATGCTGTTAATGTCTCTGTTTTCACTCCCATAGCTACCTGGGCTAGCTCAGTTAAAGCGAGGTAATGCCATTACCAGAACTGCAATTAGGCTGTAGACATAGTTTCAATAAGCACAATGACTATGTAACAAGACAAGACAATGTAACATTTAACACAAACAAAAGATACATACTAAAAAAAGTAAATTGCTATAGTACATGCTGCAAAATCTGGGAGGGAAGCCACAAAACCAAGTATGTTCCCCAATATTGTTATGGTGTGAAAATTAATTTTCTTTACTAATAAATGTAGACTCCAATATACCATCTTTGGAAGCTTGTCTGGATCATTACTTATATATTACTATATATTGTAAATTGCTATTGTAATGGAAACTCCATGCTATTTATTAGAAAATATTTGTCTTGATATTTTAGAGTGTACATACTTGTATTTTTTTACATTGTAAGCATCATTTATAAGCTTTAGATCTGTATGAGTTACACACTACCAACTAAACAGATCAGATTACATAGACGCAACAGCCATTTTTAAAGGGCAAACCTGGGTTAAGTTACCTGATATCACATTATTTAGAGAGGATATATTATGGATATTTTTCTATCAGAACAGATTTATTTATAAAAACAGTAAGTAAATATTCTTACCTGACACACTCTATATACACCAAAGTCTCCTTTTATCCAAAAATATGAGAAGTGCCCATAACCTGTTTGGAACAGATATGCAGCAACCAGAACTCGAATGTGCATGTACACAGGCAAAAACTGTTAAGAAAAATAAAGTACCTTTTATAAATGGCCACGTAAATGCTTTTGGATTTCCTTTCCTCACCCCACCCCAATTTTATGGGTTTTTTCTCCAGTGTAGTGAAACAGATTTAACTAAGAAAAGAAACATTATGGTACATTTCCCTGTTTCTTACTAAGCTTTTCTGGTACCCTAACCTCTTTGATGTTAAAATCAATTTCTTCTATTTATTACTCTACACTTTCCATATTCTAACTACCAGTGAAGAAAGACTTATGAAGGGTTCTTTGAAAGCTCACCTTCAGCAGTTTCAAGTTCAGAACACACAAAAGAGTGTTGCTAGATATTAAAAATAAACTCTATACAGAGGAAACAAGTACATTTTTTCACCGGTCAAGTAATTTATATAATATTTTTATCAATCAAATCTACACTTAAATAGAGAGAAAAACTAATTCTGCTAATACCATGCTTAAAACTACAGGAATTCAATTTTAATCACATTTATACTATCTTTCTTTGGAAGTAACATGCCCAAATTGCATTCCCACTAAAAAAAGCAAAAAAACCCAAACAATAAAAAAAAGTTCAAATCACTTACAGTGCTTGCTCCAGAGATATGATAAATCAAAATAACAAGTTGCATCCAGCCCTTCCATTCATCAGTCTGTTCTCTATTTAACACTTTAGTCTAATGCAAAACAAAACAAGAATGTTGCTATTCCAAAAAGAACAAAGAACAAAGTGAGGAGCAAAAGTTCAAAGCAATAAACCACTGTATGGGTAAATGGGTCTCAACTCTAAAAGCCTTCTGCCAAGTGGACACACCTCTACCAGATTTTAACAAGATCTACACTCTCTTATAGCTGGGCTTCCAATTTCACCGTGTGAGAATGGCTAAAGCGCTCACAGCCATATGGTTTCCAAAAGCTTTTGTATCCAATTCCATGCAAACATTACACTGCTTGCAAAGGCATTTTTGCAGATGAGTTATTCTGACTTCAAAAAATTAACTTTCAATATTCTCCAATTGGTTTTACACACAAATTAGGAAACAACATTATTAGTTGGATGTCAACATAATCATTACCTCTTTGGTATTTTCAGTATAAAATACCCCCAAAACCAAGATATAGACGATTGGTATGAAGAAAGATGAATGTGTGTAAAATTTATTTTCCTTCATGAAAAGATTTGCTCTGTCACATAGATAAAAATAGGTCATGATTAGACCAAGTTTGCAAAAGGAGTGTAAAAGCATCTCTAAAGTAGAAACATCAGATGTGCTGATGGCAGGTTTCTTCTCCTCTCCACTTTCCAGATCAGCGCATAATTTGTTCTTCCGATAATTATTCCGATGAATTAAACTGATAATTAAATACCCAATAATGGACAAAGTAAAGAAACAGAAAGCTATCTTCTGTATCAGAGTGAGAGGAGGCTGAGGCTGGCAGCAGGAGCCATCAATGGGCTTCATTATCTTATTGCAGTAGACATTCATAAGAATCATTGCATTCTGTCAAAAAAACAAGCAGTTTTGTTAATTAGTCTCTAATAAAAAAGTTAACATTTCCATAATAAATTTTCTTCTAGATCATGCACAGACATAAAACATATGCACTTGTGGTGAGATGACACTTAGTTTATTAAGTACTTTAAAGCAAATGAAACCAGCAAAGAAGCAGAACCAAAAGTGACACAACTGGAGAGCTCTTTCACAAGAAGGGCACACTGACAATGCTCAGAGGGGCCCACTGCATGCATGTACATATTGGTAAGTTAAAGAGAAGAAATAAAGTCAGAGGCACTCCATGCAACCAGGAAGGTATATATTGTGTGTTTTCTTATCTTCTTCATCCCCCTTAGCAATCATAATTTTCTAGACAGAGGGGAAAATTTTTAAGACCTATTTCTTCACAAGGCTTTACAAGTCTTTATCACCATAAGTCATTCATGCCCAGGAAGGCATGAAGTTTGCACTCAGAATCTAAAAAATGTAGTGGATTAACAGTATTTTAAAACAGCTATACACTGACATTATGTTTTTTTAAAATTCCTGTAAAACTGACTGCACTCCCACATACTGGGATTTTCTGAACAAAATTTCCTGATGAAGGCAGTCCTCATTACATTTTTACTGCCTGCCATTTCAGAACATTCACTTCAAATCTTGTTTTACCTAGTATTACTTTTTAGCATCAACCAGTGATAAAAACACTTACTGTATCTCTGCTTGATTCAGGGAGATGCAGGCCATCTGCAGACTTCATGATAGTTTCTTGTGCTATCAATTTTGATACACTGAACACTTTAACTCTAGCTTTGGAATTTCGGGAGCTGCTGTTCAGAATACGAACAGCTGCTTCATTATAAGCATCTATTTTCTCATTAGTGATCATTTTCCGACTTTCACTCAGCATATCTTCATAAACAGGATCTGAATTTCAAGAACAAAGAATGAGTACATTAATCTTCTGCTTGTCAAAGACACTTGCTCAGCTCAGCTTGTACAGGCTACTTTCATTTAGGTGGCCATAATGGTTTAATGGTACAAAAAAGGTACAGCAAGGAATAAGTGACTGTTACAGCTATTAGAGCTGTTTATGATGAAATGTTCTTATCATCATGCATATATATTTATAGATTAGAAAGCTCTGGCCAGACAAGAATGCCCGTTAAATTTCTCCAAATACATGAAAAGCATATAATCCTGGAGTGCAGAGCTGCTTACGTCTTCTTCTCAGTAATGGAATCTCACAAGAAAAGCCTCTAAAGGAAGAGGACAGAAGACAAGCAGCAGAATAGACACATGGTAGAAAAATAAAAAAACTCTTTCAAACCTTCTAGTTTCTGTGGGGAAAAAAAAGGCTTCTCATTTCTCTAAGTCACAGTCCATAAGCATATTCTACCTGCTCCTGTTGATTTCAGTTTAATTGACGGCAGAATCTCAGTTTTATAGAAAAAATGGACAACTTAATTGCCTACAGGCTGCAGAATTATGTAAAGCTTAACACCAAAGCTATACAGGTTCTAGATCAAACCGTCAGCTGAAGAGCAATAAGCTGCTTTAGCAACAGAATAGTGGGATGTGTCTGACCACTAATTGCTTCCGTTGTAAACATGGTTTTGAAAGGAATGTGAGATTAACTTGTTTATTCAGATTTACCTCTTGAACCATCTTTTATAGGAAATTGTAAAGGCACAGCCGGGTATATTACTATCAGGGCTCAAAATCTGCCTATGTTTCTAACTGAGGTGATGATAATCTAAAACACTGTGTTTTATAGCAAGAGAAACCAGGAACACATTCTACCTATGAGCTCATTGTTCAGTGCCGGGGACATAACTTAGTTCTACTGACAAAAAGCAAAATAATGCAAGCTTGGCACCATGACAAAAATCTCACAGACTCATTGTGAACCACGATTGCTGATCTCAGTGCAGGTTTCATTCTACACACTTAAATTCTCTGTATTCTCAAGAGTATGTCTGCTCATTCTAGACACACGCAGAGGATGCACTTGTTGAACCTCTCCTATTATTAATGTACTTTGAAAATTTATTAGAACAAAATCAGAGGAATACTGCTATTTCACGTGCTCACGTTCTTGAGTCTCAAGAGGCATGTATGGAGCACAGCATAGGGAGAATAGACCAGGCATGTTGAGTCTGAGAGCAAGCCAGCAAGGAACTAAGAGTTCATAAGACAAAAGATTGTCCTGAGAGAGCTTTGAAATCTCCATCACTAATAGCAGCTACTTAGGTATCAGCTAGTTAAGACTGCAAGGAAAGGCAGACTGAAATTCAAACAACACCCTTTTAAATCTGTAAGTAAGCAGTATGGACTAAGTTTTCCATATCCAACAAGATAATGATTCAACAGACAGTGATGGTACAAACTGTTACCTACTGTTCATTACTTTACCTTGTAAGACCCAGTAAACATCACTACTTTTTGCTAATTTTTCCAAGAGAGGTGCAATTGAAGTGATATTGATTTTATATTGTGCAAGGGCTTCGTTGCTGCCATTGTGAATCTTGATAGACCACTGAAGAAATAAAGAAATAAGTTCAGAATATGCATGTCTGATTCCCTTGCTTTGGTAGTAGCTATTTTTCATTATTTTTATATAGCTAGATTTCTCTAGTTTTCTATTCAAAAGTGCTAAAAAAATTCTTTTGGACCAAGCAGCTGTTTAGACAGGTAATTGCATTCAAACAGATTATTTAAAGGCAGAGTATATAACATTCAACTTAGCATATATTTGACTTTTCATAAATAAAATGACACAAGATGTTTTAATTCAAAGTCTCCTGATTTGAATCACTGATGAAGTAGCAAAGCCAGTCTCATAATCTAAAAAGCATGTCCAATTTGGTCAATTCTACTCTAGGAAAACTGACCACAACAAGAGATGGGTGCAAACAAAACTTGATGGTGGTACCAAGTTCCAATATTCTGTAGTTTTGTAGATACAGAGAAAAAAATAACAAACAAAAACAGCCATTTTAATTTGTGGCTTAATCTTCTAAAGGAAATGACTGGGAGAATGCTATAGCCACACAAGAATTCCTCCTAACTTCTTACAAGAACTACCCACACTGTAGGAAAAAGGGATTTAGCATTTTTAAGTATTACAGTATGTATATTGATTTAGTAAAAAACTAGAAAAAAACCCCAAAACAATTAGCCAGAATGCACTGAACCTGTAATTATTTCCAAATATCTACATAAAAATTTTGATGTAAGCCAAGTATACCGATTAATGCACTTCCTCAGAATATTATTGAATATAAATGAATACTTCATGAAATCAAATAACATGCAGCTGCTCTGAGAACTCACGCACCGAAAAAAAAAGTTTCTTTCTCCCAGTAGCTAAATCTTTACTTGTGAAACACCTACAGAATTTAACAGACACTTAAAATAGCATATTTTATTGATTTTATTTATTATTCCATTCAACAAGAAGTCAGGATCTAAGAAGCAGGGCACTGTAGTGGCATTGTTACAGTGGCTTCTTTTTCCAAAATAAGCAAGCAACTGAGTTCTGTATGAGCTGGAGCTTCTCCAGCTTACAAGACCTTACTTCTATTTATAAACTGTTACGCAGTGGACATCTTAAGACAGACATGTCCAGGCCAAAGCAGCGTGACCAAACTGAGAGCTAAGTTAAAAGGAAGTTTCAAAATGCTGACACGTCCAAGAGCAAACATCAGTTTCATCTAGGGCAGGTTACCACACCAGTGTCAGCCATGGCAAGGTTGCTGATGTATCTGATTGTCAAATCCCTTATTTTTTTTGCAAGTTCCTTAAAATAGGGGATGTTTATCCTTGTCCACCTCTAGATACCATTATTAATGCTTTGTGTAAATATACTGGTGTTAAGAAGAGCTGAGCTTCACATGCATATTGTTGGTTTGTATCTCATGCTGTTCACAAAGGAGAAGCTACGACTACTGTATTAAATACGAGTAAAGGAAATTATTTAGCTGTAAGTCCTGTAGTTTTGCAACCTGACCTTCTGCCTGCCAGAACACTATCCATGTATCATGGCATTTTCTGTGTGAAATATGACTTATTCTAGTAACACATGCTACATCTTCAGACTGAGAAAAGATATTCTAGGCTTAGCACGATTCCTAAAGCTCAAATATTTATGTGGATCCTATAGAAGATGGGAATTTAGGGGTTCATCTAAAGGAAAAAGAGAAATCCTAATCCATCAGGAAATGTATGGAAGTCTTCATATACACATGACCTTCCCTTAGAGCTGAGCGAATTCACCCTTAGATTGGCATGCCCAGAAACTTCCAGATTGGTAGAATGCCTGAACTGTCTCTAAACAAAACTGCTTTCAAAGGATTTTATTTACAATGGAACATGTTTTTCCCCCTTTACATTTTAGCCGGTATGAAAACATAATGGCTAATTTCATTCAAATTACAATTTCCAAATGTTTGGAAGTCAGGGATATTAAACATGGAAATAATGAGATGAGCATTTGTTCAACTCTTGATTCCCAGTACCAGCAAACTATCAGAATAGAATGCTTAGGAGAGGCTGTTAAATTCCATCCCTAAAAATTTTAAAGAATTGGTTGACCCTTGGAAAGTGCAACACAAGTATAATCCCGCCTTGTGGAAAACTGATGGGTTAGGAGACCTCTTCTGGTCCTTGTCGGCCTTGTTTTCTGTGACACTGAAACACACAGCAGTGGTGGAAACTTCCAGTGGAACAAGATTCAGGAATGACAATCTCTTTGGTTGTTGAATTATTCATGTAAAATTCAGATTTTTACCCATATAGATCTAAAGGAAATATGTGGTCAAAAAGACCATTCCAGATTGGAACATGCTTAAAAAAAGTATTTTGTGACTGAAAACAGTTCATTAAAAATGTATCTTATTTAGCATTCAAGTACTTTCATTTAAATTTTTAAATTAATAATCTGCTTTTAATTAAAGTTTCTTTATTAGCTAATCAGTGCTTATTTACCAGTATTGTTGACAAAAAGCATGTACTGTACCTCACACAGCTATAACATAACACACCTTGTATTTTAAAGCTACTTGTCACAACAGCAAATTCACCAAGAGTAGACTTTTTATTACAAATTGGGTTTAACAACTAGTCCTGTAACTAACTTGAGACCATTAATCCTACAAGAATTTCCCTCTTTACTAAAATATGCCATATATGTATAACTTACCGTGGCAGCTCCTACTACAATTATATGAGGTTTTGCCACAGAACCCTAAGACACAAAATCAAAAAGGAATTAGTTTTAAAATACTTGTAAATTATACTCATATCTTAATTAACTGTGACTCACTTGCCCATCAGTTAATGGTTACAAAAGAGTAGACTGCAGACATGTTACAGAGAACATCAGCTTGTGATATACCTGAATTTTCACATAATAGCACCCGCAAAAGTTTGAAGTATCAATAAGCACTGACAATCATTATCAATTTAGTTCTCTTTAAAAGCTATTTAAACTTCTCCAAAGGGCAAGTAAACTGTAGATCACACTACTGAAGTGCTTTTTATCTTAGTCTCTCTCAGCATTGTCAAACATCTGTTTTATGACTGAGGTGACCAGTTGTTCCCACAGAGGTCTGACAGTTCTGTCTAGGACAAGGACCAGCACGTGTACTCCAACAGAAGAGCACATGGAAACTTTCCTGATACGCTCAGTATGAATTCTGCCCTGGCACAGCAACAGTTTGGCAACACTCATTTTTTGCAGTAATCACAGAAAAAGAAAACCAAATGGTAATTTTGACTATCCTGATGGAAGGTGTTGTGCAAGAATGATTAAGAGAGTAGCAAAAGAATCCCTGCGGGCTACAACTAAATAATTCCAGGCTATTTAAAGGCCAACAAAGGAAGAACGGAGAAAAATTTAGCTGCCAGTCTGTAAACATAATACTTGTTATCAGAATTACAGAATAACATGACAACCTGCATCATAATTGAAACATCTAAAATAATTAGCATGCTAACTGAGGGAAATATTCAAAACAAATCAAGACAATCTTGACTTCGCAAATTACCTTCGTCCTTCAGTCCGAAACACTCAAATTAGCATAAATAAAATCTCACAAAATCATAGTATATCTGAAGTTGGAATGGACCAAAGGATCAAAGTATTTGGTCCCATTAAAGTGGAGCCATTGCAGACAAAGAGATAGTCATACACCAGATCAGAGTGGAATCTTTTCAGCTCTTAATAGGGTGAATTAACCTGCTCCTAGGAAGTAGGATTTTTCTAGTCTGCTTTGGGGTTTTTTTGGTCCAAGTGAAGTCATCCTTGGGAGACCATGAAATATTCAGAGACATATAGATGAGTAAACATCTCCTTTACACTAGTAGATATCTGTCAAATTTCAGGTCTCTAGACAAACCTCAGTCCAAGATTTGATACGTTGCCTCATAGAGCCATTAACTTCTGGATACCATAGAAAATCCTGTAAAACAAAGGCAGAGTTACCCTGTAAGGCAATCCAGTAGATTAAAAATAAAAACTTAAAAACAAACAAACAAACAAAACTCTAAAAAAACCCCTAAACCAAAACAGATTAATTGCCATCAATTCAACTGTAATGGAAAAATATTTGGCTCAAAGTGAGAACTTTTTTTTGCTCAGTTTTCCACACTTTTACTTTTTTCACACTTTTTCTTTGCTCCAGAGCTTAAAATAATTGATAGCATGACATCATAACTTTCAAATTAAAATAAGACCAAACAATTTACCTTAAAATTTCGTAAATTATCAGCTATTTAAATCTCGTAGAGCCATGGCTATTAAACGCATTACCTATGAGCATTCTTTCAGATGCCAGGAGTAGTGCTAAGCCTTGAAGAAGGACCGTCTAGACTTTGGCTAGTACTATTGTCTCCCAGGTAAAGCCATGACTTTCTAGCATCTCATTACGTCTCAGCTGCAGCACTATCAAATGGTCTCAAAACGCATATTAAGGTGAAATGGCAGGAATTACATATGTAGAACTATTGTGAGGAAACTTTGTAACACAGAATGCAGAAACACTACCAGCAGAGAGGAAGTCTCTGTCTTCCAATTGCACAGACCTAAAGATTTTGGTCCTTCACTTGAGTACTGTCAATTCATTATTTGGCAACACTGTAAGCAACCATGCAGTCCTCTACAGTGGCTGAAGTCACTGTGATGACTAGAAAGGGCAAAATTAAACTCTCCACTTGTTTCCAGTAATTTTCTCTTTTGTTGGTCAAGTATTTTCCATCTTTAGATTGCTGGGTCACAGCCATTCTGAATATGGAAATTTAGCATACCATGCCCATAATGTCATGAGCATTACTGCATAAAAACAAGGAAGTAGCAGACTCTGAATATATTCTTAACTCTACCCAGATATCTTCCAAAGGCCCAGACCTGCCCCCTCAAATCTTGGTTGTTAGGCACCTACCAAGGCTTAAGGAGTTTTGAAGATGTAATCCTGTGTCAGGCTAGACTAGAACAAATCACACTGCATTGGCCCATTTGTTCTGCCTTGAGTTCTGCCCCCTCTTTTCCAGCATTCAGATAACCATATGAAGAGCCACATTACACCTGATCAAAAAGGAATTCTACAAGGTAACTTTTTGACTGAACTGTCTGCTAAAACAACTCACTCCGCAGATGTATCAGTGGTAGTTACAACACAAACACAGGAACGTACTGTGAAGGCCAAGAGAGTGGAACAGCACAGATTTGAATTGCCATGGGCTTACACTCTAAAATGTTATTCTGTACCCTTAACCATGTACACAAACAGGTACTAAAAATTCACTTGCAGACAAATCAGCAAGTACACTACTTCTTTGGTTTTTGTGAATAGAGAATGAGTTGTCTCCAGCGAATAAACAAATACATGACTAGCAGAATCACGGCACTGCTGACAGCTGTCATGGGAAGCAAAGAAAGCTATTGAGGACAGCATTTCCATTGCCAGGGCAGAGGAGAACAGAGTCTTTCAGAAAACCTACCCTCACGTATTTTGTTTGTTTTCTTTTTTAAAATACCCACATTATAATCAACATTGTGCTTATTTCTCCATGCAAACAGTGGAAGGAATACTTGTTGGGATAGCATATAAAGTTCAATAGCAATTACAACAATTACCAATCCAAGGAAGTTAGCCCCAGTTACATATTCTTACAGCAGTGAAAGAGTAAATTTCCCAGCAAAAGCTATTCTTGAAAAGGCCAAATTTTAAGATCTGACAAAAAGAAAAATTATACACACTTCCAGAGCTTATGCCCAAAACTAACACAGAATGCAAGTACTCACTGTCAAAGTCTCTCAAAATATAGTATGTTAAGATACACTCTGAACTATTTGTGAAACATTTTTAGAGAATGTTGATGGTCTAAACCTTCTATTAATTTTTGCAGCTCTGACTCCAATTTCATTTACATTGTATGAAATAACAACATGATTATGGCTTGCAATTTAACACTAGATAAAAACTTACCACTTTAATTGAAGCAGATTTATCTTCAAATGGGATATTTCCATGCTGTCAAAAAAAATCCCCAAAACAATAAAAATGAAGTAAGAAAAACTTTCAGAATGAAAACAAAATATTTACATTCCTATGCTAACTTGCTCTCACCCAAAAGTTTATCTTCAGTGAAAACGATTTTTCTTGTATAAACTTGTCAATGTACTCATACAAAATGCTGATGTTACTTTCTTAATAAAACAAGCTACTCAAATAAATGGTTATTTTTCCTGGAAAAAATATAGCCAACAAAGTCTGAAATGCTTTCTGTTCACTCTGTTACAAAAGTATCAAATACTTTACTAAATTTAGTCTCCCAACATGAGAAAAACTAAAGACTTTTTCCTCTTTCTTCTTACACTGCCTTTCCCCAGTCTTCATCTGCCCCTCTCCTTTGCACAAAAAAACCAACACAGTCTTAGTTAAAAGAATAAAAGAAGATAATCTCAGGCAGAAATAAAATCTGGAACACATTATTAAATTTGCTGAATGAAACTGTAAGAAATCAGAAAGGAAGGAGTCAGATATGCATACACAATCCTCCTTTAAAATATTACTCAAAACAGTACTAGTTTCAATCCTGGTCCAAAAGAACAAGTGCACTTCTCTTCCACAAACAGATCTTGATTTCAGTAACACTTGACAAATGATACTGTTGACTCAAAATCAATTATAGCATTCTGTCATCTCACCATCACTTTTGGGTCGAAAATGTGACCTAACCAAGTGACTAGGAAAACCAGGATTCTTGGATCAATCAAACATCTTGTTTTGACAAGTGAAAGCGACTGCATGCTGCGTGGTGGAGAAGCTGCCAGCCTGCACTTCTAAATGACAGGATTACTAAATAATTGACAAATCTGAAGTACTGTTGAAAAAGTGAAATGTGTTTTCTCCCTCACATATGTACATACAGTTAAGAAGCCATGTGCTTAAGAAGTGCAACATAGCAAAAGAAATCAATATTCTGTTCAACAAATGATACAGCTAAATCTTTTCTTACAGCTTCCACCTGGTAAGCTGCAGTTTATATTCTTCACCGTATAAAATTCAGACAGCCCTTCATCAGTAATGAAAAGGAAGGTAAGACCAGAAACCATTTTTAGTTTCAGCTTCAAGTTAGACCTGGAAGTCTGTCATTGCCCCAAGGATTTGTATGAACAGATTAGATCAGCAATTTAACTGACATTTGAAATGACAAATTATAAGACATGAATTACTACTATAAAAAACACACAAAGGAGCAATCATTTTCTCATCAAGAAACCAAATATGAAGCATAACTTGCGATGGGATAAGTCAGCTTCATTTACTTATTCCCAGGCTGCTGCAAGCTTTCTCTTGAGCTTCCTAGTTCCCTTCTCAGATTCACAATCATCTCATCTGTACCCAATTATTTTGGTATAATCTTGTTCTTCGTCAAAAGATCTTTCTGTACTTCTCTTTCCTGAGAGCTAGGTCAGCAAACAGTATAATTTCTTGACTTTCTAAATTTTAGAAAAGAGTTATAAGGTAAATTGGGAAGAAAGAAACAAAAAAAAATCATCAAAATAAACTATCTCACCTTATTTCCCTCTTCTTTGACTTGAGGATTTATGAGTTTTACAAATGAATAGAACAACTGTCGAATTCTAGAATCTCCTATAAACACAATATGTTTGTCTATGAGGCAATTTTTTGCTTCACTGTAAAACAGAACAGCAACATTCATGTTACAGAAAATCTGTATCTTAGAAAAAAAAAGTACTTTGAAAATCTATAGAGCAATATAGATAACTCTAAGGTATAGCAAATTTTTTTTCTAAACATGCGGAAATAATAAAGTTTAGTGCAATAAGCATAGAAATGAAAACGAACTCTACTGAGAATGTGATAAGGCAAACAACCAAGCAGGCTTTCCTATTCCATGATGCTCCAAAAGCTACAAATACAGCAATTTCAAAATGGAAATGTACAGAATCATTCTAAAAAAAAAAAATTCTCGTATGAGTAGGTGAAAGAAAGTGATTAGTTATTTTATTGAGGTATTTTTACTATCAATTTGGCGCATAAGGTCAGCATTTTCCCTTTCAGCGGTCTGAGAGTGACATATGAAGTTATGCAGTCTCATGTGACTCTCTATAACTCATGCCAGTACCTCTATCACCAACATTTATTTGCATTTTTATACAGCAATAAAACCATGGTAAGCACTGCAGACACATAATGAACAAGGAAAGGATTTCTTTCTGATAAATGTATATTTTTGAAAGCTTAGAGAGTCAGCTGTAAAGTGAATAGTAGATGACACTGCAATTACTACAGCTCCAGACAGACAGCTACTCTTCTTTCCATGCGCATAAACAGACAACATGGATTTCCTTACCTATTTTTATACTTATGCATCATACAACTGTGAGGTTGCCATACTTTTTCTCCAAGAAATCTCCCACTGGATAGAAGATACTCACATGTATCGCCACCTTGAAAATGTTATATTAAGATTAGAATTCATATATGAGAAATGTAAAACATAGCCCCATTGCTATTATAAAAAATAATTTGAAAATATTTGAAACAAGAATTGAAACAATCAACAGCAGTAAAGAAATTTAATTTATTGCAAAAACATCTTGCACAAGTTTCTGCAAGTTGCCTTCTCGTTTATTATACCACACTGCTCTGTAAACCACACCTCTATCCACAAAATATTACTGATCTCACTTCTATCAGAAAGATGTTGTGACCTAGAATGGCATTTCCTTTAAGAGATGCTAATCCACTGTGCTATCTGCTATCCAGAATACACTGGAATATGAAATTAAATAATACAACTGTTCAATATAATAATATTCTACACAGAATCATCATGCACAGTATCTTGTATAGAACATGAATCTCAATACGACATTTGCAAGAAAGTCTGTTACATCTCCCTGGTTAATAGATAGTGATCACCTTAGAACAGGTTATTACCTGCTGGGTTAACATGGAAAAAAAATCCCAAAACATTTACACAAGAATTTGCTGATCATTCTGAACTGCAGGTACCTTTTCCTCTCAATAAGTTTTACACTAATTAAGATTAATCACCTTACAGGTGGTGAGGTTTCAGGTAATGTTAAGTTCTTACAAATAAAGTTATGTAATCAGTGACTGCTACCTTCCCAACTCTACATCAGATTCTGCTGCCTTAAAACTGAACACAACTGAACACCATTCACTGCAAGAGAAGTTGCCCTCCAACATGTCATACTGGGCACTGACAAACAGGGAAATGGTGGTGAATGAAAGGGTAGCAACTTGGTCTGCTCGTGCATAAACAATGTACCACTGCCTCTACTTGACACTTTCTGGGAAACCTTCACTTCATTAAACTCAACTTGTACTATCAGTTTCAGGCAATACAATTTCCCTAATTCTCAAGCATGCATGTTTATGCAAACAATCATTTCCAGTAAGTTGCATAAAAATGAAACTGTTAGGAATAATAAAAAACCATAATCTAATCAAAAGCAACATGAGTTTGATAATGAGAATAGGTGACTTAAGAGTTATTACTGCTACAAAGTTCTTCACTTTGCTGCTGATGAGAATTAGATGTATGAAAGAGATATGAGTGAACTATATAAAAGATTATGTACCACTAGTCAAGACTCCCCCTGAAATCTATTAACTTGCACAGAAAGATGCACAATAACGGCAGTTATTCACAGTCAGACCAATGGGCAGTCTAGGCTCATATTCTGCCTTCAACAGGGCCCATAAGCAGATGCTCAGAGATCAGTAAGAGGGCAAGTAAACATTGTGATCTTGTCTAACAGTCTTAGAATTACATTCAGTCCAGGGACTTCCTGAACTGGACATGCAGTCTTCAGTTTTTTAGCATCTGGAGCATCCTTCTACGAAAGTTCTCCATACCCACAGCCAATGCTTGAAGAATTGCCTGCCTTTATTTTAAATATGGTTTCTCCTAGATTTACTTGGCAGTCCCTGGTTTTTCTATAGGAAAAGGCAGTCTGGACTCATGTCTCTTCATGAGCTGTAGACCACTATTGATCCTTCCTCAATGAAGTTTTCAAGACTGGAGAACATCTGTATCTTGAGTTCATGACCCAAACTTGGTTCCTCTGTACTCCATGGTACACCCACCATAACTACCCACAAATAAAACAATCCTCCATCTACAGTATGTTCACTGATACAACATTCCAAACACCACACATTGTATACATTTTAAACATAGAGACAATATTTCAGGTCAAGGAGTTACACCTTCTTTCCCAGGTACTGAATATCTTACTATTGCCCTGAGCAATATTAGAAAGCTCCTGAAACTCATTAGGAGCATTACTGATGTCTGATATCTTCCTTTAAATATAATAGTAGAAGTTATGGGGATAAGGCAGGGGAATAAAACAAGACTGACAGCAGCCAAGAATGTAAACTAGAGGTTACAGACCAGAAAACGCCTTCAGAAATGCCCAAGTCTGGCTTAGGAGACGAAAGAGCAGCCAAAGAACCACCCTCAAAGTAATATATCACACCTTCTTGACCATTAATGAAATGTTAAAGGAAAAAACCAAAAAACAAAACAACAAAAAAACCAAACAAAAATCAACCAACCAAACAAAAAAAAACCCAACCCAAAACCTGAGAAAAAGAATTCCAAGTGTCATTCTACACAAAAAACACAGATCATTCTTTTTTAACTCTTCCTTTGTGTAAATTACCATGCCAACATATTACCTTTTATGTTACACTGAAATATACTATGGTATAGTTATACAAAGTGCATCATTTCTCTGAATTTTATTATTCTAATTCATTATTCTTCAAAATCATGGTTATTCAACTGAACCTGTGAAATCCTGAAGTCTTCAATCAGTGCTAGAACAGACTAAGTTTCACAACACTTTCTCTAAAAGGTATGCTTTCTGTTTCAAAGAACTGGAAATTCAACTGTTGTCTATTATTCAAAACAAAAAACTGTAGTTTTAAACAGAATCTACTAGTCCTCATTTTAAATATGCAAAACTTTAAATAAAAGCTTATTTTCAACAAGGTTGAGGACTGTACCTCTGAAATACAACTGAAAAATAGTGCTAAATTCACTAGACGGTACGTAAACATTTAATCCACTTAACTCTTCACAGAAGCTGAATTTAAGTTAAAGACAGCCAGTACCCTCTCTTAATTCACATTGTTTTGCAAAAAAATGTAGGTGACCCCTAAATATAGCAGTCTCCCTGAACATGAATTTGACCTTCTCCAAACCCAGGCCAGCATTTTTTATACAAGTATCTTTTATACGGGCAAGTTTGTATGCGAATTGCACTGGACTGTTCCTATCTATAATATATACTTGCATGACTGAGACCAAAACTAGCTGAAACCTTCACATGTAATGACAATGAGACAAAAGAAAAAGTATAAAAGCACAACAAACACAGCAATCCCTTCCCTGGCATGGCCCAGCTTTCACAGCGCAGCAACTCTAAGCCTGTTTGCAGTCCCACCTCATCCACCCTCTGCAAAACAGGATAACCTCTTTTTGGGGTATTTTCAGTATAAAATCTTGGTATAGAATGCCTTGCGTAGCAAAAAATAGTGCTTTCTTCTGATCATTTAAAATGTACTGCCTGCTAATTTCACTTTTAGTTGATGCTTTCTGTGTTATGACACAATTGCAATGAATTTACCTTTCCCCAAAAATTCATAATATTTGAGACCATTAACAAGTTACTAAGTTTCTGTCCAGTGTACAGAATTTTATTCTATTTCATTACTTCTTCTACAGATACTGTTTTATTCTGCTGCTGTTTGTGTTACTCTTTTGCATATGTTTTCCAAGTTCTACCACTGCTATAAGGGGGGTGACCAACACCACTGACAATAAGCGAGGTGCCAATTAGCTTTAGTTGTGCAGTATCACAGCAGAATTATCTGGTTTTTACATTAGTTACCAAAATGTGCTATTTGTTGGACTTCAGATGTTCGATATCACTGGAGGGCTGCAGGATAATCTCTCAAGCACCTCTGCTTTTATCTATCCTAAAAACTCTTGTCCGCCATAAATCCTTCACTCCGCTTTTCTAAACCCCTCATTCTTCTGAATATTACTTGTTCAAAGAACCCCAAAGTGGTAACTCCATATTCACTCTGACTCCATGTCCTCCTACCTTTTAAACACTTATGGGAAAGCCTCTTCCCCTCTAATTGCTTTAAGAAACTAAAAGCCCTAGGAGAAAAACCTTGTTGAAAAGTTTGTAACAATCCATATAGACCATATCAACTTACATAAAAGTGGGCAGATTTTCACGGTTTTGAAAACTGCGACTCAATCCCCCCCATTAACTCTCTCAAAATATATTGAAATTATATATATTGAAATTATGTATATTTTAGTTTCCTTGTAACCTGTTTGATATGGCAGTCCCTATTTTCTTAGGCCAGTCTTGCTGTTATCACATTTGCCACCCTCCTCCTATCTAGTTTTGTGACTCTCTTGTACTTTAAGGAACACTGCACAACAGGCAAGTTCAATGACCTAATGCTTGAGCTCCTCTAGAATTCAGTAGATGAGTCTGTGTCTCCCAGCTTCACACTAGTCAGTTTATCAGACTTCCTGTTACGCCAGCCAACGGGTGAATCTGGGGAATTGTATCCATAAATATCCCTACCCCTTTCCCATTTCCACAGTGAACTGCCTCACCCTTGTCGTCCACGGATGCTGGCAGCAGGTGTTAGAACCCGACACCAGTTGTCCTAATACAGAGCCGCAGTGAACTCTCTATGGACCAACTTCTTCATCTGCACACAGAAGCATACCACATTTTTTTGGGTGACAAGGGAACGAGAACATACTTCCCTCAGCAGTTCCATTTGCAATAAGGGATCACGCCAAGACCCGCTGCTCCGGGTCCAGAACATCCCCGGAGAGCGGGACAGCCCCATCGCGGCGCCCCGTGGGCGGCCGGGCACGGCCACCTTCGAGCTGACAGTTCAAAGAGTGAAATTACAAGCACCAAGTCTCATACCAATTAGGACTTTAACCACTAATTGCTAAAGTAATTAATCATCCCGTACGGGAACGAGTGACAGGGAAGAATCCCCCCTCCGCCGCAGCGGCTTCACCTGCCGCAGGCCGGCCCGGCAGCCGCTCTGGGCGCACACCCCGCCCGCGGCCCCGC